>CM032231.1:77222500-77625000 GCA_019009955.1 Riptortus pedestris | reverse complement strand
CTCATATTCAGCCTCATTTAAATTTTGGTTTATTTAATGTTTTTACTTCTTGAGAAATAAAGAACAATAAAAATCACAATTGATTGATTTCGTAGCTTGTATAATCTTTATTTCTCCATGAAACTGTTAAATATTAATACAAAGCATTGTATTAATTCAAAATATGCTGTTTAGTACATACAACTTTTAATAATGTCGTAATTCAATATATTTTCTAGCTTTGTAAAATTCCAATATGAACAATACGTGGAATTTAAGCTTGAAATTAAACAGTTCATGATATACCAGCTTATTGATAATATGAAATGAAGAAACGCCACAAAAATGCAATTATCTCTGTTAATATCTGACATACAGAAAGCTTGTAGAGAACAATATTTATCACATTGTTACCAATAACTTACCACAAACACAAAAAGTAAACTATTGTACGAAAACAAATTTATTTACCCACGAACATATAATTGAGAAACGGTGGTAGGTAGAAAACCATTTGGAATTATTGACATGAAAGCAGCTACTTATATTCAGTTGAGAGAAACTGTCTTTGAAACATTATGACGGAAATGGGGTTTCCCAGAAAAATTGCCTGATTTTTTTTTTGCTGAACAAGGGTTTGTATAAAAAGCTCTTGCTATCATGATTATCAGCAGTGGTCATGGATGATAATGATGAACCTTTATTTTCAATAAGGGATATCAGCTATTGAGGTTCTGCTCATGACGCAAATTTTAAAAGTTTTCCTCAAATATCCACCGATCGCAACGAAAATTATAAAAAAAACCACAAAAACAAATTAAGCTGTCCCCTTTTTTGGGAGTACCTATCAAGGCCATTCTCCTTACCTGCCTTATTTAAGGTAATTATTTCCATTTTAAGACTTAAATATCTTTTTTGTTTGGGATGTGACTAAGGGAGCTGCTTAAGTCAAGTTGTATTATGGTATAAATGGTAATTCACTATTCTGATGGACGGTTTTAGAATATTAGTTGACATTTTTCTTATTTCTTCATTCTTTATATTCAGATTTTGAAGGTGTGTGTGTGTGTATGTGTGTGTGTGGGCGTGTGTGTCTCTCTCTCTCTCTCTCTCTCTCTCTCTCTCTCTATATATATATATATATATATATATATATATATATATATATATATATATATATATATAAAATAGTGTTGTTGTTTTCGACCAGGTTATATATATATATATTTATATGATGTTGTTGTTTTTTGGAGTTTTGGTCAGTGTTAGTGAAAAAATCTTAGTTCATGAGAATGAGAATATTTATTTTCTTTTCTTCAGGGCTAAAAATTATCTGTTACACTCTAATAACAATACACTATCTATTACTCTCTAATAACAATGTGCAATATATATATATTTAAAGTAGTACCTGTACTTTTTAGCCCTGAAGAAGAGAAAATAAATCTTCTCGAAATATTGGAATGACCTAAGATTTTTTCACTAACACTGACCAAAACTCCAAAAAACAACAACACAATATATATATATATATATATATATATATATATATATATATATATATATGCGTGTGTGTATAATGTGATCACCACTCATTTGTAATTTTAGAGATTCAATGCGGAAATATTGAATGATTGATTCTCACCTTGTGTAAAATACTGGTGCATGGCTCGCGATGTAGGCTGCGAAAGTGGATGTTTCCTTCTGGCCAACACATCCTGATTCATGTGTTATATTAATTTTCTTCACCATTAATTGTTTTACATTAGTTTACCTCATCGTTTGCTCTAAGCAATATTAGATAAGATAACCTTAACTTGAAAATCACTGGACCATAATGTTTTTTTACAAATTAATTAATCAATTACGCAATGTTCTTCGGAACGAATAAATTTCCAAGCTCAAGGAAATTAGAAACCTAGATAATTGTCATGATAGTAGAGTATTTTTCATTCAGTTGCCTTACACACCTAGATAATTATCCACAGTTTTTTTTTTTCAGTCCACTATATGGAAACCCACAACGTGCTTGTTAATTATACAAACCTATCTCATATTCGGTCTCTCGTGGTCGGATATCTTATTTTCTCCAAAATCTTGAGCCAGTGTTCCATTTTGAGCCGACTATTACTCTATAAATAAATCGCTTTCAGTTTTGGTTTCAAGAGAGGTAGCGCCTATATCGCATATATGAAGTTGATGAAACGTTCTAGACTCGTGGAATATTCTCTTGATCTTAAAACTTCCGGTGAGGTACTCGGGTTAGAGATAAGTCCGAGTACTCCACCCGCCCATTGATACACATCCCCAGAGAAAGTCCGTGACGCAGGGGCTGCGTAAACTAAGCACATTTTCCGCCATTTTTAAGCAAGAGTCTGAAAACTAAAAAATACAAATATCTTGGTTAAGATTCAAGATAGAGAATAAATGTATACTACAATATTTATAATACATTCAATTTTCAATAAGATTGGTTCTATACAATTTTTCAATACGACGTATAATAGCGGAGATATTTTGAATTTTCGAATTGAGACTTTTGTTACTTTCGAGACTTTCGAATTTAGACAGACGAATGACTTTAGACCCTCTTTCTAGCTTCAAAGTACATCTGCTTATTCAACTAATAGACCTTCCTCTTCTTCTACCACCTTTAGGTGCTTGCCGCTTTACTTTATCCAAATATAGATTGAACAGTACGAGTATCGCACAATCCTGGTATTATTGTCATAGCTGTTGGTAGATGCCCTAATTACTTACTGATTCAGCCCTTCCAGTCCGATGGCGCAATCCTCAAACCTGTGGTTAGTTGTTCTAGCAAGTCCAGTGTCATTCCACCGAAAGCGCTTGCCATATCATCAGCCACTAAAACATCATCTACATACAGGTACGACAATCATCATGGTATCCTTGTCATCATTTCCTAGGTTGATGCTACCTCTCCTTCCATCTGCAGCTATGCTGAGATTACTTCTTCAGGTGGTTCAACATAGCATTAAATGTATAATAATTTAAACAGAATCGTTTATATCAGCTTATGAAATTGATTCTATCGCCTTTTTGTAGGAGACACAGGTCCATCCAGGTTTTAGTGAGTTTGACATTTTCATGTCATGTTTTGGTATGAGGTTAGCTCTTTATTTATGGACTATATGCTTTACATTTATTGTGAAGGGGTGCTACTGAATGTATGAAAAAATAAATGGAGCTATGTAAATAAATGAACTGCAGTATTTTTGATGATCTTCTACCGACCCATACTGTGTTCATAAAAAGACACTTATTCTTTATTTTCGTGTAGCCAACTCTCCCCTGAATTTTTCTTTATAGATTTTGTTTTTCTATGCTTTGCATTTAATCTTTTCTCTCCTTAAAAAATCTTAGAATTGCTGACAAAACAAAACGTTGCAGCATTTGTGAAGGTAACTAACTATGCCTACGAAATGGGTTAAACCTTTAGAACTAATGTTGAACAGTCTATCGAAATATCTCATCTTGAAGGATATTGATCAGCTTGTGTTTGTGACAGCGTCGAGTGATGCATAGATTCGAATACAGAATATTAACCAAATACATGTGCTGGGACTTTTAGCACTTGCACCATCAGCAAAGGATATGCCTCTGAGGCAAGCCCAATAACTAATGAAGAGTCAACTGGATCAATAGTTCATAAAATAGGTGTAGTTTTAAGGTATAAGTATCCGGAGTTTGTGCTGATTTAATGAGGATTTACAGAAGATTTAATTTTCATAACAGAAAAAAAAATCAACAGTCCGAAATACAATCTTGAAACAACAATTGATAAAATATATTATTAAAAGTTGTTTTCAGATATACCATTATAATTCCCAAACCTACTGACTATAACCAATTAGGCCTGAAAAACATGAATCATCTACATATTGGAGTGATAAAGATCACATAATAATTGCATGTCAAGATAAAATCCAAGGATCCTGATTGAGATGGAAGCAGATTAAGAGTTGTATTACGGAAATTGGAAGTTAACAATAAAATACATTAGGAAAAGCATAGCGTAGTCTGTCACACACTGGCTGTGTACACTAAGCAGATTTCGCACGCCCTGGATGACACACTCGTGATCTCGTCTCACCATGTATTCTATATTTCTAAGTAAATGTCCGATGGGGTGAAGGCTGAAATAAAGAGAGCACGAATAATTACTTTAATAATTGATTTTCAAGAAAATGTGTACAACGACAATTGTAGAGTATCAATAGTTCAATAAGATTCACATCTTACATTTTTCGATCCTAAATAGATATTTTGAATTTTCGAATTCCCCTCTTATTCTGGGCCTGATTTCCTCCATTAAAGAATATGATATTTAGTTTGAAAAGGTCGAGTAGCGTATAGATCAAGTAAACATTTTTGAGTCAAAAACGTAAAAATGTTGTTCATCACATAATGTATTTGCATGTACCCTATATAATTAACGTCCATTTATAACAATATTTGTCATTTAAGCTTAGAATAAGACGTTTCATGAAATATTGGCTTAAAGTTAACATGATGACTAAAGAGGGGGGGAGGTTACTAAAGGCTGAAAATTAAAAAATACAAATATAATTTAATACAACTAATAAAATACACTTACATATAAAGAAATCAAATTATCGGTCATATATGGAGTATAGACGAAGGGGGTTTAGAGAAAGAATGCCTCTCTAGGTCATGGACTGACCTTGGTGTAATGAGAGTATTCCTCGATGAAGTAAAGAGCGCGAAACATATAGAGTTTAATAAAGTGAATTATGAAGAAATGCATTTCTATTAATTCTGAGTGATATTAGATCATTGTGAATCACGATTGGTTATATATTGAGCAATTTTTTTCGATACGACTCATAATAACACAGATGTCTTTAATTTTCGTTTCCCCCCACCTCTGAATTAAGCGTGGGTAACTTTTGAATGGGGCATAATGGCATGGGAATTAATTTTGTGACAAGCTCTTAATAAGATAAACGTCTTTGTCTCACGCTGGTAAGAGTGGATAAGATTGGGAACACCAATTGTTGCGGTATCTCTCAAAAACTAATCATTGGGTTTTTTTGTTTTAAGCATCACAAACTCCCTTAGCAAACCTGACAAACTATTACATAATACGTCTGGGTCTGTTTTAGATCACGTAGTTATTGTCTTAAACACCTGCAAATCTTTAAACGGCCAGTGTACGTGAATGCCAAGGACCATTCTATTTAAGAGTTTATTTATTTTCTTCAGTTTGTGTAGGTTTCAAGGTTTCACTAAAAGACCAGCCAGTCCACTATAAAAAACCTATTATATAGTGGAGGGATTGACCTCTTAATGGAACCTTGATGATAAGGCCCCACTATCCAGCCAATACATATATAAATTCAGCTCATTTCCTTAACCTTTTACACGCCATTGTTCCAGAAGTGGAACATATTTTAAACAATTTTTTCGACCAACTTAATTATTATTTTTTTTTTTTTTGCAAAAACAATTTTTTCCCATCAAAACAAAGATTGAAATATTTTTTTTAATTTTTTTTCAATAAAGATTTCATCACTTTTAGTTCGGTAAAAAAAAGTTAAAGTTTATGATTTTTCAATGTCAATAGGCGTCTTGATTATTTTTTTTCGTTTTAATTCTGTAGCAATAAAATTTAATTTTAATACCGATTTAATTAATTGTGATAGATTACTGAATATAATGCATTGTAGAAAATGTAAATAAAAAAATGGTAAAAATCAGTTTTACTTATTATAAATTTAATGTTCCACATAAGGAACAATGGCAGCTTCACGCTATAGAAATGATCGTTCTATTCATTGTTTCCTACGTTGTTTTCTTCGTACAAAACTGAACACGAAAATTCATGGAACTACTAATTGCTTTTCTAAGATCTTCAATTTTTGTTATAACTCCTTAGCGATAGAGAAAATCTGCGTATTTTTTTTTTAGTTTCTTAGAACACATATTATTGGAAATACTACGCCAAACATCCTTTGGTGTAGTTATCTCAGTTATTACTGTGTTCTTGTCGTAACCGCATCGCGTTTCTTTCTCTTATTTTATTATAGTTTAAGTATTTTATTCGTGGATTTTTTTTTAAATTATCTATAACTAAAAATGGAAAAAATATTTCGTACCGTGGAAAAAACAGTGGAATATTTGGACTACCTAAAATCGTTGAGTGATCCTGAATCGGGAAACAGTTCAGATGAAGAAATAGATATTTGCCAGCTTCCTCCTGACGAAAACGAACGCCTAACAGATAAAGAAGACATCAACGAAAATTGTTTGGAGCAAGTCATTCCCGAGGATGTTTGTGGGCAAGTAGCTTTATTTATAAAAAAAAATAGTACTGATAAAAATTATACTTCAGACGATCGACCTTCTTCCTCCCAAGACAAGCCTGTTTCTTCCTTCGACCAACCTTCTTCTTCTACTACTCATAATAAAAAACGGAAACGGACTAAAACTTCTCCCAAAACACCCGCTCCTAAAGCAACCACTTCTAAGAACCACTTCTTAGGTGGCTATGGCACTAATGCGGGCTTTACCACGGAAAGATGGTCCGCGGACAGGGCCGAAGAATACCATCCCTCCTAGCAGGCGAAAGACAGATGGACATTATATAATTTCGGCTTCCCAAGGAAGGTGTGTTCATTGTGGCACCAACACGAAATATCTATGCAAAGAATGCCAGAAACGCATTCATATTGATTGTTTTCCGCAATATCACGGATTTTAAATCTTATATTTGCAGAACAAAATTGTTTGATTCCGTATTCTTATTGTTCATACGCATTTTTTTATTATTTTACAAACAGTTTCAATGTTTTATTACAATATAATAACAATTTTTACTTTTTTTAATATTAATAAAAACAACATTATTCTTATTGTATCGAACATTACAATGAAAGTATTAAGAAAAAGTTTGTTGTTTTTCTTTGCATAACCTGAACCTGCCAATGTTCCACTTCTGGAACAAGTTGGAAAACCACCAAAAACATTTTTTTTTTTAGATTTTTTGTATGAACTATTTAAACTGAAACATGTTGAGACCAATATTGGAGAAAAAAAATAAAATTTTTACTGGACTCACAGAGCGGCATGTAAAAGGTTAATAGAAGCCGGCTATTGAGTTTGTACTTTTCACAAAATGTCTTCAAACCGCAATTGATCCTAAATGACAAAAAATTGGTCCATATGAGTTTATTCATTTATTTATTTCCAAAAGAGTGGGGTTTTAAGATTGAAATGCAAATTTGTGTATCTTACCTTAAATTGGATAATGTAACATAACCAACTTTATTTGTATTGTTTTTGCAGATTTTCCTTAAAGGAAATCAGCTATTGAGATTGTACCCATGATGAGATTTACGAAAAAAATCTTCAAATGTTAAAAGGTTTAAGAGGGGGGGGGGAATTTCGAAAATGCATTCTTCTCCGAGATATTTGTAATTTTTTGTTATCAACCGCAAACCCCCCTCCTAATCATGTCATATAAACAATAAGCTTTTATATAATGAGATTCTACTTAGATTTAAGATTTTTTTTACAATTGCTTACAGGATTATTCTCATTCAATTGGGTTTCATCTTAAATAATTGTGTTAATCTATATTAGTTGTTTTATGATACAATAATTGATTATTATGTAATTAAGTTTTTGAATTTGGCTAAATGGTAATGAAAATAAAATGATTAAAAAAAACCATTAATAAACAGAAAGAAAATATAAAAAATAGTAAATACAGAAAACAACATTCGTAGAACTTCTTTTTTTAATGCACATAAATAAAATTAAAAAAGAATGCCACATATACTTAAAATGAATAAAGAAAACATGACTAACTGAAAACATATGGATGAAAACAATGATGTTTATATTACAGTTAATAATGATGACCTTAATTTAACCACACTGGCAATATTTAAAAGTAGCAGTAGACCATCTCGGGATGAAGTGTTAATAATACCATGGAACCAGCTAGCATTATCTGCAAGAACTATATTGTTCTAGAGATTGATCCTTAATGCGGAGAAAATAGGGCAATAGATGAGTATATGGTATATATCCTCTTGCACGTCCATATTGCAAAGATTGCATTTCATTTTGGGGGTTTATAGCATAGGCAATGTTATTTACTGTTAACTTGATATGGTATTTACTAGAGGTTCTAATTTGTGATATCATTTGATATGTACAATACTCTGACTTGTCTTTGTTCTCTAAATCTCTGGACATAAGCTGAGTTTTTAGAGTAAAAACTATTTCTTTTAAGTTTCTCTTTAGCATGAACTACTTTATTGGATAAATATTATTTTCATTGAACTTTTACTGTGTGAGATACATGCAAATTGATGATGCCATCAATTAACATTTTAGCAGATTTCCCTTAAGGGAAATCAGCTATTGAGGTCGTACTCATGACGCGATTTTCGAAAAATTTCCTCAAATGTCCATCGATCCTACCCAGGAGATGACGAAAATGAGGTCCGTTCAAAACTATATATATATATCTATATATATATATATATATATATATATATATATATATATATAGATATATATATATATATTTGTCTGTTAACACGCTAGTGGTCGCAATTTTTGTTTAATAATCACCAAACTCGGTATTTAATCGTTTTATGTAAAAAGGAAGATCAAGTTCGTTAATGGCTGAAATCGGACCAGTGGGAGGGGGGGTTTAGAGGGGGGAGATTTTCAAAAATTCGAAATATCTCCGTTATTATGCATCGTATCGAAAAAACGTATAAAACTAATCTTATAGAACATTAAATTTACTATAAATATTGTTATATACATTTATTCTCTATCTTGAATATTAACCGAGATATTTGCATTTTTCTGTTTTCAGCTTCTGAGATGAGATTGGCTAACTTCGGGTCTAGTCGTGAGTTTCCGTCAAGAGCTAGTTCGGGCCGTTCCCGTAACTGTTTGACTCTCTATACTGAAATTTCTTTATTATAAAACTTCACGTGGGAAATCTGCTTAGTTTACGCAGCCCCTGCGTGACGGACTTTTTTTTTTGTCTTGACTCTAAAATTCTAATTATGCCTATCGCCATCGCTGTTAGGCACAAACCAAATAAATAAATAAAATCTAAAATTCTTACTTGATCTATACCATACTCAATATTTAACCGTTTAATTCAACTCTAAAGTTCATATTCGTTCATGGATGTAATCGGACCAGGAATAGGGGAGTTTACAGAGGGGGGGGGTCGGAAATTCAAATTTCTCCTGTATTCATATCAAAACATTTTATAGAACAAATATTTAGAAAATATTGATGTTTTAGAACCGTTGTGCTACACATTTATTTGTAACCCACATATGAAGGGAGTTATTTGTATTTTCTTGTTTTCAGTCGTCAGGAGGTTAGTAGAGTGTCATACCAGTACGTGGGATATCTCCTTAGTTTACTGCGAGAGGCACTTTTCCCACCAGTTGTTCTACATCTTTTTCTCTGACTAGAATATCGATGGAGTTAATTGTACTTTGTCGTTACCAGCTATCAGTAAACCCCCTAATTCCACTCCTTTTATGGGACTCTCTCACTTATCATTTCATTTTCAGTTGCTGTTTCAAATCTTCGTTTCGTGGTTCGTATTCTAGGGATGATAAAGAGTCATCTGTGCACCACTTTTGAGGGTGAGGTTTCTTCTTAGTTTTCACAGCCTCTGCTACCTTTCATACCATTCCTCCCTCCCAAAAGAAAACTGAAACGGACGGATATAACCAAAGTGCACCAGGCGTATGTATTTGAGGTGGACTTTGGGCCGGGAGGAGTCCTCGGGGCTTAGGAAAAACAAGAAAAGGGGAAAGAGGGGGCGGGGGAGGCTGGTTAAGGAGTCAGTACAAACACGGCGTGCTGGAGTGGTCAGGACAGGGATCAGAACCACCAAGACTGGATTATCGGGCTTCAAGCTCTTAATTAGCCTTCTGTCTAGGGGATCTCTCACAAACAATAATATTAGGACTCTCTCTCTCTCTCTCTCTCTCTCTCTCTCTCTCTCTCTCTCTCTCTCTCTCTCTCTCTCTCTCTTCTCTGTCTATCTCCTAGTTCCCCCTCACCCTCTCTCAGCAGGCCTGGGATTGCTACAGGCAATCCCGATACACTCCTCTTCCGCCATGATCTTCTCTAATCCCATTGGTCCGACACAAAGCATTCAAAGCACTTAATATTCCAACAAATAACAATAGCGTTAACATTTGCAGTCAGTCAGGTAAACAAATATTAAATTTTAACATGGAGTGTTATTATAAACTAAGATTATTCTCTGGGAATAAAGTTATCGTTTACATAGGTTTAGGAATTCTCTCCTAATATTCAGGTGAATACTACTTCAGTGTTACATTTATTGTTGTTAAACATTATCAAACTTTTCTCGTAATCTTATCACTTTCAGCCGTGTCGTACAGCGTTGAGCTTAATGAAATTACTAAATAACTTATTGACCACCACCAAATTCACTTTTATCAACGTTCTGGATAAATGCGTAATAAATCGCCACTTACTTCACAACACTTACACTGACTTTAATATTTATGTTCCTCTACACCTTTCAAATCTCCACGATGCCTCGACAAGAGCATAAGTACGTTTCAAATAAATTCAGAAACAATCCAGAACTGTCTTCAAGACAGCCAATGTTTTAATTTATAAACTCAAAATGTCATGAAAATGGAGTAATGCCCAGCTGCATGAAGATCAGCTGACTAGTGATCAGATATTTATTTGACGTCGCTAAAACCATTTTTCGGAGGAAGTTGTCGACTTTCAACATATTTATTATACCCACAACTATATTATGGTAATTATCGGTTTTCAAAGACATCTATAAATATATTGCTTACAATTTCGATTAAGAAGATTAATCTTCTAGAAGTGATTATAAATAGCTTAAATAGCCAAATGTATTGAGGATTGAGAGTCGAGGAGAGAAAGATAAGAATCCCTCTCTATTCCCTTCTCCCAGGTTAAGCAAAAGAACACGTCTAATTTAATATTTTTATTAACGTATGCTCACATTTCTGTTTTTTATGAATTAAATAATGTTTTCAATACATTAGTGGAAAGAATGACTTATTTCTCATCAATTAATGTTTGGATGAGAAAGAGGGGGGGGGGGTAATATACTTTGTTCCAGTTACTGCGTTAAAAATGTCATGCAATTGAAATGTTCACGTTTTAGCAATAATTCATCGTGGTGAGATAAAATTAAATTAATACGTTGGAAGGTAAAATACATTCATGCATTGAAATTAATTATTGACTACAGAAATTATTCTATACAAATTGCTTGCTTTATATTTCTTTTATGATAAAATGTATATAACAAAAGATACTCTAAATATGAATATAAACAATATTTGATAAAAAAAAAGATATACCCTTGAAACTCTTCTTTGGGGATTATTTTATCAAAGAGCATACTGGTAACCAGAAATTAATTTCAACTTTCAATTAATTTCAAAGCTACGAATGTTCGGACAAATTTGACAGTAGTGGCAGTTAATGTTAACTTTGGCATATATAAATATTCTACAACATTTTAAGTATAACCTCTATAAATGGCCTTTATTAGTAAATTATGCAAGAAAATGAAGCCCGTTTCCCTTGTGAATTTCATCCTCAAATTGGGGGAAGTTTTTCGAGCACATTAGACTGCTTTTCGGGTTGAAATGTGGCATTTAAAATTTTTTAAAAATGGAGGTAGTTCCCAATAACAAAATTTCATGAAATTAGCGCTCCATCATGGGTTCAAGAATAACATTTCTACTCTCTGCATTTGGGAAAAATATAATGAACCAGAAGTCGTGTTAGAATTGCAAAACAATCGTGATTGTAGCGAACTATGCACTGACAATGAGAAATAATTCAAAGCATTAACCAACATAATAAGTATTATAATTTTAAATGTTTTATCATTTTGAAGTAATGTTATATTGTCAGTTTAGTATTTTTGCTTGCTACCAGGACACCAGAATATTGGACGAAGCACTGAAATTGGCATTCTCGCGAAACCAACGACAAAAACACTAATGCTGGCGGTAAAAAAAATAACTTCGGGTGAGTTACAAAACTACGTTAATACTATCATTCTCCAAGAATGGCAACAAGACTGATTATTAACAGAATACATACTGAGACAAATTAAAACTACAATTGAGGCTTGGAATGATAAACATGAAGCATTTACCCAAACAGACGAAGTAGTCCTTACTAGGCTACGTATAGGTCATTCTCTCCTAACCCATGGTTATCTATTGAAAATAAATACATGTTTATATGAATAAGTCTAAAGCTCCGCTTACAATAAAATACATACTAACTGACAGCAAAAGACGTGACCATCTAAAGATCCCTCATGACTTACACGACTTCCTTACTGAAGGTAGCCCACATTCCCATAATACACAACATTTACATAACATTAAAATATACTCACAAATTAAGTATTACATTTTAAAATTGATAATGTTTTTTAAAATAAATGTTGTATCTCGTTTCAAATCAGTTTGTTTAAACAATTTTTTAAAAAATCCGATATGTAAAGAAATTCAACAGATGTTAGATGAATTGCACAAAAGTAATATTAATGTAGAACTTCTGGGGATACCAGGGCATTGTGGCATAGAAGGGAATATAAAAGCTGACGCCTTAGCCACAAAAGCCGTCAGTGAGGGCACACTACTGACAGAAGTTTCAGTCGCTGACGCCATCAATAATGCAAAAAAACTGGCTCTTGGTGAATGGGCATGGCAATGGCATGAGCTACGTGACAATAAACTCCGCACTGTAAAAAGTAGTGTCAATCCCTGGAGTACTTCAACAAACACTAATAGGTGGGATGAAGTGTTAATATGCCGCCTTAGAATTGGCCACACAAGGCTTCTACACCTTCACCTGATGAAAAGAGAAGAACCTCCAATCTGCACTGCATGTGGAGTAGAACTGACAGTGGCACACATACTTACTGAGTGTAGAAGGTATGAGGACATCAGAAAGTCCCTTGGTATATCAGAAGTACTATCCGAAATACTAGGGGATGATAGCAACTCAATAAAAAAATCTTAAAATTTTTAGTAATTGCTGGCTTAAACAAAGAAATATAATAATATTGAACTTCAACATATGGGCACACAAGGCAGTGAGTTAAGTATTTATATATCGAATTGATTATAGCCAAATACTACTGTGTTTTTTTGTTATTTGTCACAGAATTGGGGATATAGAAAACTAGGAGAGATCCAACACAAGCGGGGATGACGGAGGGCTGAGAAGTGGATAGTTTAACTGAAGAAAGGGATAGTTTAACTATTGAACAACAAGAAGGAAAATGATAATAGAATTGCGACCACCTAGGCACAAATAACTCTCCCGAGTTCGATGCCTATTTACTATATAATAAATAAACAATTTTTCATTTAATCTTTAGTATAGAATAGACCTAAGAGGCCCTAGTATTCCTACGGAAAGGTACTGGGAGGGTTAAATAAAAAATCAGCAATAAATATAACATTTACATATATTATTTCTTATTTGTACAATAGAATCATAAAATGAATATATTTCACCTCTTAAAGTATGTTATGTACCATTTAATAATCATATCGTGGCTCATAATAATACAGTTTAAAGTACCCCAATCAAGCCTTACATGATGTTCTGGGGTTTTGAGCTGTTTGAGGAATGTACATCAACCTCAAACAACCACCACCACCTCTGTAGAGGTGTGTGACCTAATCCTTCCATTGATGAATAAGGTTAATTTAGTGGCTTCCCAAATGATTGCTACCTTCCCTTACTGTGTTTAGCAGCTAAGTGTCTCTTTAAGTGGCAAGATTGAGCCGAAGCATATTTACAAAGAGAACATTTATAAGGTTTCTCATTAGAATGATTAATGCGAATATGTCGCTTTAAATTGGACGATTGTACAGTAGCGTAGTCACATACAGTACATTTATAAGGCTTCTGTTTTAAATGTTTATAAAGAATGTGTCTTCTTAAAGTGGACGTTTGTACAGCAGCATAGTCACAGTGAACACATTCTTCGGGCCTCTCATTCGAGTGTTTAGAAAGAAAGTGTCTCCTTAAAGTGCCAGAGTGTACAGTCGTGTAGCCACAGTGAGTACATTTTTTAGCCTTCACTTTTGTGAACTTTGATATTACTCCTTTTTTTAAACAGTTACTCTGTTGAGAGTGACTGTGCAATTTTTCACTTGTATGTGAGTACATAACGTGACGCTTTATGACAGCTCTGAAAGCAGTGTTGTAACCACACGTAAAACAAGTGTAGCTCATCAGATGCCTAGTGTTCAAGGATGAACGGTTGATTCTCGATGAAATGGATTCTCCATGAATCCTAGAGCAGGCAGTTGTAGAAGATTCTTTACAAATTAAGCTGCTAAAACTGGGAGAAATCTCTGAAGTACCAGGAGAAGATGCAGCATTATTCCAATGCAGTGATTCGCCTACAAATAATTGATGTATTAGGAATAATTGATGTTTTGGAATAAGATACTAAAGTGTGTCTTTTTGTAATGCGCTATCATATAATTTAAAGAAACATTCCTCCTATTTCACAGGAAACCAACATTTCTCAGCAATTACATATTCAATATTTTATTCGCCTAATGTATACGTTCTCTCCGTTATCATGGTGAAACGTGGCTGTTCCTATGGTGACCATCATGAAATAGAGGCTTTTGCACCGAAATTAGAAAACTTTATTTATTAACGCCCACTTTGCGCTATAAACGTTGATTCGGTCGGGTTATCTCCAGGCTATCACCATTTTTCTAGTCAGGGGTGGACTAAGGATTTTACTGAATATATTCGTCACTACATAAATTCCTATTACCCTATTGAAAATCAAACTCACGACGGAATATCAGAAATTAGAACGAAAAATGTTAATAATAAAGAATATGCATTTATGTATGATGTTTCGTTGTTAATATGATACTGTGCATTTTAACTTATTTAGTGACGAATGAAATCCTTAGATAATCCGTCCCAGTTAGCCATAGTAGCAAAACGTGACCATCAGTATATAATAGTGATTGGTTTAAAAAAAAAAAATGTATAAGTAGGTAATAATGCGATTATAGAACATAACGCTCAATATACCATTCCGAAAGTCGTAAATAATAAAACATTTTCAAGTTAATTAACGTTTCTGAAGAGAAGTCATGGACAACATTTGTTAAGCAATGATGTCATCTAAAATCCCATCTGAAGTAACTAAATATAATTATACGTGGTTTGGCAAAGGTGAGGACAATTTTGTGTCCCCAATACGTTAATTCAAATATTAAATGATTAATCAATTAATCCTTGACCAATGCGTATATCAAAATAAATATTAAAAGAATATTATATTTAACTTAAAAGATATGAGAAATGATTGTTTATGTTCCACAGATATAAACTCTCTGAACTATTTACGCATCTGGAAACCATGGAAATTTCTAGTATTCATTTGGTAATTTCTAATCTTTGGCCAATGCATAGAAATATTATATTATATTCTAAGATAAGATATAAGTTTGAATATATATTCCACGGGAATAACTCCCATATAGTGTTACTATGCAATACTACTTTAAGCAGACGACGCACTGTGGTCCCTATTCATTAATCATGTTGCAAAAAATAAGAATTAAAGCTGTATTCATTTTTAGCAGATTTCCCTTAAGGGAAATCAGCTATTGAGGTCATACTCATGACGCGAGTTTTGAAAAATTTCCTCAAATGTCTATTGATCCTACCCAGGAGATGACGAAAATGAGGTCTGTTCAAAATTATATATATATATATATATATATATATATATATATATATATAATTGTGCTGATGTTTTCGACCAGGTTGTATTTATATGAGGTGTGTTGTTCATAGCGATAATTAAAATAGTGTACAGCAATAACCATTGTAAAATAATATAAGAACCACAGTACAACAATTATAATATAGTTTAACAAACAAATACACCATACTATAAATATATAAAACATACAAAAGGCTGTGACCCTGCTATGTAAACAAAACAAGGAAGGTTACTATAACCCTAGTCATAGTGCAATAAGAATGTATACTAGTCTATGAACATATTTAGTCTTGGTAAGTAATAATAAGGAAAACACACCCTTTTATAACAATGTATAACACCAATGTGCAATATTATAATGTAGTATATGTAATTTTTACAGCCCTGAGGAAGAGAAAATAAAAATCTCGAAATATTGGCATAAACTAAGATTCATTTCACCAACATTGACCAAAGCTCCGAAAAGAACAACACACCTCATATATATATATATATATATATATATATATATATATATATATATATATATATATAATATATCTGTTAACGGTCTAGCGGTCGCAATTTTTGTTTGATGGTTACCAGACCAGTGGGAGGGGGGGGAGTTTAGAGGGAGATTTTTGAAAATTCGAAATATCTCCGTTATTATGCGTCGGATCGAAAAATTGTATAGAATCAACCTTATTGCAAATTAAATTTACTATAAATATTGTTCTATACATTTATTCTCTATCTAGAATATTAACCGAGATATTTGCATTTGTACTGTGTGTCTGGTCGGCAGGAGTCGGCTATGTTCGGGACTATCCGCCGAGAGCTAGTGTGGCCGTTTCAGTAACTATTCGTCCCTCGTGAATAGGTCTAGAGATACCTTACTACTACTGTTATTATTATTTTATTTTATTTTATTTTTTTTCCCCCCACCTCTGGGAGCGGTACATAACACTGTTCTTATTAGGCAGATGTCTATTGTAAAACTTCACGGGGGAAATCTGCTTATTTTATGCAGCCCTGCGTGACGGACTTTTATTATGTTTCTACCCAGGTATCATCTTGAAGCAAGTTTAATTTTTGGAAGTCCCTATTAAGCACGGTTGACGTTCAAAAATGGTGGTTCCCATCATGATTAAGCCTGGCGTTTTCAGAGTTTTTATTTACAAGTAAACACGAAGTCCAAGAATAATTATAAAACAAATTACTTCTGCAACCCAAAATATAAAAGAGTGGAACTTAATCTCAGAGGCTATAAGAAGTCTAGTATTACCAAAAATAATTGTCCCTTGAAAATATAGTTGAATTTTAAATAAGGTACAACCTTTGGGAACTACACTACTTAAAAGTTGCAGGTTTCCAGCATCTCGATCCGGGCACTTGTTGATCCATAAACGTTTTTATAACACGATAGATAATATACTAGTTTTAATTCATGGCTCCCTGATAGTGCATAGAATATACAACGCAGGGACATCCTAACGGATTATAGTATCAATTCATATGAACTAGAAATACATTTTTAAATACAAGCACTTATTACTAATATTTTTAATTACCTATTGCCAATTTTTGGGATGGTGTGAAAAAGATAACTCACGAGAGCTAGAGATAACTTTTGCACCAAATGTTCCAAGAACTATCTGAGAATCTAATGTTCTCATTTGAGAGATTTCAGTCGTAGGATCGAGAGAAAAGTTGCAAGGGACAACGGCTTGAAGGGCGCTACCAGCTATCCCCTCTCCTACCCCTAGGGTAAACCTTTCCTTACTTTTCGACAAGTGTAAAACGTTCTGACATGTTTTACAAAGGTAATAAATAATTAGCAAATGTGTATCTTTAATTTGGCAGGTGAAAATACTTTTTCTGTAAATATTATTATTTTTTAACACCCACTTTGTGCTACTATGGCTTATTGGGTCGGGTTATCTACAGGTTACCAGCCTTTTCTAGCCAGGGTAAGGACTATGGTTTTTATTTAATGAGTTCGTCACTAAATAAATTCTTATTGCCGAGGCGGGAGTGGAATTCGTCGCTGAAATCGTTTACCATTTGAGATTAAGGTCAACGCTCACATGGTTAACCGGAGCCCCTTTCTCTATAAATATTGTTTTCTTTTTATTTATGGGAATTTTATTAGCTATTAAAAATATGAGCGGTGACTTATGAAATTGTTCACAAGAAAAATATCACTGAATGATATTTTAATTATTGTTTAATTAATAAGTTACATACAGTTTTTGGCAATTCGTTAATATTAATGCTTATAATTACAACATAAATATGTTTAAACGAGAGAAAATATTCCTTTTGTGTATTATAAAAAATACGAAAGTATTAGAATTGTCCCCCTAACCAATCATCATCATACAAAGTTTGAACGAGATCTATTTTGTGCTATGTTTGCACTGTGCGACGGTTCAATGAGGTTGAAATAGACCTGTTTTTTTTTCAACAAGACACTTGCTTCATATTCAGTGCCTGAAATGAGCTGTAGATAGAAGTATCTTCCACCAGCTCATTGCAATAACTAAAGATGAAGATGCAATTTTTTCTTAATTTACTTATTGTGGATGGAAAATGGTCATTCATCCAAATTGAACTAGGCACAACTGTTTTTTAAGGCTACCTCTGGATTAAATTATGTGTGTATGCTCTATTGTACTCACCATCATATTCAAGGAACGATATATCTAATGGTGGTTCTTCTTTCACAGCTGCTGATATCTGGTCAATCCCTACAAATAGCAATCAAGCAATTATGCAATTATTCCAAATAGGATTAATAAAAAAAAAATAAATTAACCTGGCTGGATCAATATGTAATCCTTCCAGTAAATAAAATTATATAAAATAATGAATAAGGTCATACGTTTTTCGTTTCTTTATATTGTGTTGTAATGTGCAAAACGTATTTGCTATAAATAATAGCGCTGAAGTCTATGGAGTAGAAAATATACAATACATAATATGGCAAATCAATGAGTTTACTTACTCTCAGATATTGAAACATCAGAAGTGATGTTTTCTTCTTTTATATCGAATGGCAGTGTACCTTTGTCATCTGTAACTATTAAGAATTTATTTTATTTAGGAAAGAAGAAAGTATTCCAAATCATAGATGGCAAATAAATGAGTTTACTTACTCTCAGATATGGAATTATCAAAATATGTGTTTTCTTCTTTTATATTGAATGGCAGAGTACCTTTGTCATCTGTAACTATTAAGAATTTATTTTATTTAGGAAAGAAGAAAGTATTCCAAATCATAGATGGCAAATAAATGAGTTCACTTACTCTCAGATATTGAATTATCAAAATATGAGTTTTCTTCTTTTATATTGAATGGCAGAGTACCTTTGTCATCTGCAACTATTAAGAATTTATTTTCGCTAGGAAAGAAGAATGTATTCCAAATCATAGATGGCAAATAAATGAGTTTACTTACTCTCAGACATTGAATCATCAGAAGTGATGTTTTCTTCTTTTATATCGAATTGCAGGGTACCTTTGTCATCTGTAACTATTTAAAATTTATTTTATTTAGGAAAGAAGAAAGTATTCCAAATCATAGACGGCAAATGAATGGATTTACTTACACTCAAATGTTGAGCAATCGGAAGTAACAAGTTCTTCTTTTAGGTCTAAGAAGGTACTGCTTATATCATCTGTAAAAAATTAATGAATTATTAAATAAAAACAACGATGCTGGAGTACTCATTCAATTCTAAAAACAAGTTAATTGTGTGCTGAACCTCACAAGGAATATCTTATTTTTTATATACAAAAAAATGCAGAATAATTACTTTGCGAATTGTTTAAGGACGTAAATGATACAAAAAATAGATAAATACGCTTCTTACCCTCAATCATATTTGTAGTCATGCCTTCCGCTTTTATGATATTGGAAAGGTAACATTTATCATCTGAAATAATCAGTAAATAATTGCTTGAGTATTTAAATATATATATATATATATATATATATATATATATATATATATATATATATATATTCAAATAGTGAACTTTAAAGTCAAATCTATATAAAATGAAAGAAGAAATGAGATTTATAAATGTACTTACTTTTAGACTTGAATTTATCAGCATCTTTTTCATGAGCCTTTTTAAACTCTTCAATCTCATGAATTGCTCTGAGATAGCTTGCTGATTTTCTTCCTTTTTTAAGAATTTGAGTACTTTTCTCGTAGATCTTCATTTTATTAACTCCTATCCACGAGTAATTTCTTGTTCCGAAGAAGTAAACACAGCAGTCGTTTGTATTTCTGGAAATTCTCTTCAACTCTTCAGTGGGCACAGAGATTATACCCGGCCATGGTGGATAACCCACCATTTTCGCCCAGACTAGATCTCCAATTCTGAATTCTGCTACTGCCATATTTGTTTTTCAAATCCTAGACCAGATAACTGAAAAAAAAGACTCAATAAATAATACAAAAGCAATTCCTAATGAAGTTTCATTTTTTAATAGTCAAATCCAATTTAAGTAATGTACCTCCTTAAGAAGTAATCCCGCTCTTGGGCAGGCGAACGAGTATAAATCTTTTAATTTGGTGACTATGCACTACATATTGTCGAAACATGACCGAGAGTTAGGAATAATTATGTAATGAGTAGCAATTAAGAATATAAAAATTTCGGACCAAGAATAAAAAAGTTAAATTAATTCACAAGAATCAAATAAAAGTCCGTCACGCAGGGGCTGCGTAAAGTGAAGTTTTAGAATAGAGCAATTTCACGAGACACGAACAGTTACTGAAACGGCCGAACTAGCTAGCCGGAAACTCACGACTACAACCGAAGTTAGCCTATCTCATTATGTCCGTTACGCTCAATAAACTGCAAATATCTCAATTAATATTCAAAATAGAGAATAAATGTATACAACAATATTTGTAGTAAATTTAATTTGCAATAAGATTGGTTCTATACAATTTATCGATCCGACGTATAATAACGGAGATATTTCGTCCACCCCCCCCTCCCCATTGGTCCGATTCAGCCATTAACGAACTTGACTTTTATTTTTACATAAAACGCTTAAATATCGAGTTTGGTAACGATCAAGCAAAAAGTACGCCCGCTAGAGCGTTAACAGACACATACATATATATAATTTTGAACGGACCTCATTTTCGTCATCTGGGTAGGATTGATGGACGTCTATGGAAAATGTTTGAAAATCACGTCATGAGTACGACCTCAATAGCTGATTGCCCTCAAGGGAAGTCTGCTGAAATCGTGAATGTATCCTAGGCAATAATTGTAGGAGTAAATCAGTTGTTGTTGAATGCAATGTGCATTGTAAGTGTGGGAAGTTATTAGAATTACTTTACAATTTTTAAACGTAAAGAGAAAATAACAATATCGAAGTAAATTAGAGTAATAATTGGCCCTATTAGTATTTTTTTTTTTTTTAAAGATTTCACTTAATGCAAAACCATTGTTCTGATTTTATCAGAATTTTACTTTTTTAGCGTTCGTCAATCTTGTCAAGGTTTGGCGTGGTCTGAGCATATCTTCCACAAAGGAATAAATATGAAATTTATGATCATAAATATAAATTTCAAAGGAAAGTGAAGCAGCAAAAGTAAACAAAAGTATCCATTGAGCAAGATCAGAAGTTAGACACTATTAGTAATAATAGCTTAAATCCGGAATTAACAAATTTCAGCTCAATATTTATAAGAACTCAAGAGTGATTTAAGGAAGGAAGTACCTTTGTTAGTTGATGTAATATTGATGAAGTCTATACCAGAAAGAATGGACTGAGCAATTGCAGAACACACATCAAAAAGGTAACTGGGAGATTTCAGGAATCCGTAGTGAATTTATACCTGTTATCAGCTCATAGAATGTTTTGATATATTAGCTGAGGTCATTGGATGCTCAAGTCCATACCTGAGTTGGGTCATATTGCCATCTTGACACCAAAGGCAATAACTGTCACCATTATGGTGTACATGACAACCTTAATTCTAAAAAAAAGGTTATTCTATACATTAATAAATATTCAGGAATGATCATAACATATAAAATGCTTGTGGTTTATTTTCAATATGCTTGCATTTTTTCAACATTCAGACCTTTTACTAAAAAAGGTGACATTTCTTTCTTAGAGCTATATTTAGGAGTGATATATTACCATGAGAAAGTCTATATTATATAGCGAGTGTAGATTAACTATAATTTATAACTATTAAGGGTAAGACCCAATGATTGTACAGATAATAATTATTCTAATCTCCTTATGTTGGGACTTCACTATACCAGAGGAATTATTATAAAATTGAATTTAAATTCATTTCAATCCCAAATTACTTTTCATATATTCCACCCTATACTATGGTTAATAATGAATAACCACCATAATATATCTTTTCACTGACCATGTATTTTTTTAAAGATAATTTGTGTATATATAAAATTGTAACTCCTGTGTTGTACATAGTTGTTTTCATAATTTCTTGATACTTCTTAGTTTCACATGGAATTGAAACGTGTTCAAACATTTTTGCCTGAGAAGTCTGTTTGTTTGTTACCTTTTGACGTAGAAACTATCCAACCTAATTTTGTAAAACAGGGTGCGTATATTATATTATTTCATTGTGAACCGAACTTTGACTTTAAACTATATTAAAATTCATTGAGACGAACAAGTGTGCGGGTTATAACAGAGGTCTGAAAGGAAACATTACGATATTTATTTTCCCATTGGTTTTTCAGCAAACGTATACATGACCGAAGTTTTTTATTTTATTACTTAAAGTAACTTTAGTTATATACACTTTTGTCATTTAACGAAGAATAAACTATAGTATCTCATCAATTTTAAAGGGAATCAACATAAACAATATATTTTGTAGATTAAGGTTAGCTGGGTGCTCGTTTATCATTAAAAGTAGTAATGGACGAAATATAAATTAATTGTTAGCCATTCTGAAATAATTTCATATTTACTGATATAAATTTTTACTTTCTGTTTACTGTTAACAGATAAGGCCGAAAAAATCCTGAGCAATGCCCCATAATCCATAATGTTCTAACTTATTCAGTTGTACTTCTTGATCGATTAAGTCATAAGCCTTTCTTAAATCGGCAAATATTTCAATTATGCTCAGGTTTCTACCCAGAGAATGAATTATATCCTCCAGAAAATCGTATGTTGCCGAAGTAATAGACATCTTTTCGTGAGACTTTGTTCCTCAGGTTAGAGTACACCATGTTTTTTGAAATTCCATTAGGCGTCTTCAGATAATTCTTTTCGAAAATTTCCGAGAACAACGATGAGAAGGTTATAGTCCTGTAAATTGTTGGTAACTTTTTATCCCCCCTTTTGTATAGAGGTTACACTCTTGCTTGATTCAGAAGTTCGGGGGGACGGAAGTTTATGTTCCAGAATGCATTTATTAAACTTTACAGTTAAGGGTTAGACCATATTTAAAAACTTACCCTTAATCAATTTATTAGATATAGAAAACATATCATTTGATGTTTTATTTTTTAGGGATAGTACTGCTTTGATTAGTTCTTCATCGATTATTGGCTACAAAGATATTGCTGTTTTTGTAAATAGGGTATAACTCTTTAACATACGGGGATGCGCCCTAAATGATTTTTTTAAAATACTGAATGAACTATGGATATGAATGCGTATTTTTAGTTTTGTGCATTACAATATTCTAGACCCTTTTATAAACATTTTTAAAGGTACTAAGTTATTTGTATGATATAAGAGTTTATTGTGAAAATATACTTACATACTTTTTCCAATTATTGATTCATCATACTTTAGCTCTTGTAAGCCACTCTGTTTTATTTCTCTAAGTAATGTTTAATTTTTACTGTCTGGGAATGTGTTTTTGAGGAATATTAAATTTTATCTCTTTGTGTTCTCAGATCCCTGAATTTATTGATGGGTCTTTTTATTATTTGAAGATTTATTACTTGAAGCTATATATTCAATTTGAGTATTACTGTTCTTATAAAACCCATATCATCTAAGATCAAATTGTAAGACCTTAAACTATTTTTATTTTTGGGGTATTCCAAATGTATAACTAAAGTGTTTAGTGAGGTCACTTGCATAAAATAGGGGAATGACATCCTTCACAGGTCATTTGTCCTCTCCAGGTACTCCAAAAAGTTATCAAGGTTACTTTGTGCACTCAACAAGGGTTCTGTTATTACTCAAAATCCCACAGGCCTGGAAATCTCCAACAACATTAACACTTGACAACTATAGGTTTAAATTCCAGGCAAAAATTTTTTACAAACCTCCTTCAAGCAGGATCTGTTTAAACTAAGCAGATCTCCCACGTGAAGTTTTACAATAGATAAATTTAAATACTGGTAACATACAATTAACACTACAGTGAATGTTAAGTGAATAACTACAAACGGTAATGAGAAATCGTTCAGTGAATTTTAATACTCTCCGAACGGAAAGCGTCTGAATTGTTAACAAACCAGTCACTTAACCTCTTAGAGCTGAACAGATAGTTAGAAATATTCTAGACTTGAAACAAAAACAATTACTGAAATATATCTGAATATAACATATTAATTTTATTTAAAACTTCTACTAAAGCTAGTGTTGCAAGTTATAATGAATCAGAATAACTTTTATTCTAATCATTCAAATTTAAGTAATCCAAAAACAAAAGAAGGGGGGGGGGTCAACAGAACGTATTTGCATACACACTACAAAGTAAGGTTCTATGAAAACAATATTTGGTATTTACTCTTGGACTGAAATGGTTCATGATATAATAGCTTATTATTAATATGACATAAGCAGGAGTGTGGGTTTAGTAAAAGCCGAAAACTATAAAATCCAAACATCACGGTTAATATTAATGATACGGAAAATATGTATAGGTTAATATTTATATATCATATAATTTGCAATGTGATTGGTTTTATACAATTTTTCGGTGTGACGTATGGGAACGGAGATATTTTGAATTTTCGAAATCACCCTCTAACTCTCCCCCCCCCCCCGCCTACCACTAGTCCGATTTCAGCGATTAACGAACTTGATCTTCTGTTTTACTTAAAACGTTTAAATATGGAGTTTGGTAACGATGAAACAAAAATTGCGACCGCTAGAACGTAAACAGAGAGAAACACATATATAGCGAAAATCGCGTCATGACTACGACCTCAATAGCAGATCCCCCCCCCGCCCCAGGGAAATCCTCTAAAAATACTCATACAATAATTTACGCAATCATTGAGCGACAGACTTTAGTTGCCTTAAAGAAAATCAATTATTGAGATTATAAAAGTCCGTCAAGCAGGGGCAGCGTAAACTAAGCAGATTTCCCACGTGAAGTTGTACAATAAAGAAATTACACGAGAGCCAAGGAGTTAAGTAAACGGCCGAACAAACTTTTGGCGGGAAAGTCACTCGTCCGTTAGCCGCCCAGATTTAATAAAAATGCAAATATCTCGGTTAATATTCAAGATATAGAATAAACGTATATAACAATATTTTTTGATCCGACGTACCTATAGTAACGGAGATATTTCGAATTTTCGACCCTCTAACCCCCCCCCCCCTCCCACTGGTCCGATTTCAGCCGTTAACGAACTTGGTCTTTCTTTTTACATAAAACGACTAAATATCGAGTTTGGTAACGATCAAACAAAAATTGCGACCTTTAGAGCGATAACAGACAAATATATATATATATACATACAGTTTTGAACGGACCTCATTTTCGTCATCTGCTAGGTAGGATCGAAGGACATTTGAAGAAAAATTTCGAAAATTCCGTCATGAGTACAACCTCAATAGCTGATTTCCCTTAAGGGAAATCTGCTAATAATGGCACAATTTTCGAAAAGTGTCTTCAGATGTCCATCAGAAACTTCAAAAATTCGAAATATCTCTGTTGCTATACATCGATTTGTGAAATTGTACAGAATCAATGTTCTTCTAAATTTATCTATCTTGTATATTAAGCAAGACATTAGCAGTTTTTGGGTTTTAGCCTTTAGTAAACACCCACTCCTACTCGAGGCATTGACAATATGCAGTTATATAAGGAAACCCTTTATTGGAATCTTAAATAAATACCATATATTGTTTACATTGAACGTTTACTGTGTGAGTTATTTAAAATTATTTTCTGAGTGGTGTCAGGTTCGTTTTACGCCCTAAACTACTCATTTTAATTTGATCAGCACTAAACTATTCCATACATGTTTTCTATTTCGGGAATATTATCGGAGTAATTTCTATTATTTTGGTTTCAAACTTTTGTGAATTCCCTCTTCTACTCATTCAATTTTCATTTGAAGTATCGAGTCACAAAATATCTCATGCTAAGCTAACATCTTAATTTCCGTTTGCATAGGCTTCTTACTATAGAATAAATAGAGAATAAAAGGTGAGATGAGGCCATCAGTGCGTCATATTCCAGTTCATGCAAATTCTGCTTAGTTTATGATGGACCTTTTTCGTTTATATGGTACCGAAAATGTTTTTCCTGCATTTAGAAAGGTTTGTGAATCTCACATGGTTCAACGTATTTATTTTTTTAAAAAAATAGTTAAAATCCAGAAAAAGTATCAGTCTACACATTATTTTTTTTAAATTCATTTCTGTTCTTTCACGAAACAAATAATCCATAGTGAGTAGGCCCTCAAAGGCGTTGGAATACTTCGCCAAGGATGTTTGGTGTACGTGCCAGGCCTCTCATATCTGTTTTAATGATAACTCTAGTCTATGCAGTTTGTCACGACTTTTAACCTTCTTTTTACTCTAATAATGACTCATTTGTATTTCAAGAAAGTCACACATGCAGGTACTGCGTAAACTAAGCAGATTTCTCATCTCGCCATATATTCTCTATATCTCCTAAATAAACATTGTTTTATACACACATACACACACACACACACACATATATATATTTATATATATATTCACTATCTTTATTATTAACGGACATATTAGCATATTTTAGTTTATAGCCTTCCGTAACCCCCCCCCCCCTCCTACCGATATCTTACTAACAATAAGGTGTCATATTACCCAGCATTCACCGAACCCCAAATTCTATTCATCGGATTTTAGCAGATTTCCCTTAAGGGAAAACAGCTATTGAGGTCACCTATGACGGAATTTTCGAAATTTTTCTTGAAATGTCAATCGATCCTACATAGTAGATTGCGAAAATGAGGTCCGTTCAAAACTGTATATATATTTGTCTGTTACCGCTCTTATTGTTTAATCGATACCAAACTCGATATTTTGTCGTTTTATGTAAAAAGAAAGATCAAGTTCGTTAAGGGCTGAAATTGGACTAGGGGGAGGAGGGAGGTTAGAGGGGAGGATTTTCGAAAATATGAAATATCTCTGTTACTATACGTCGGATCAAAACTTGTATAGAAACAATCTTATTGCAAATTAAATGATCTATAAATGTTGTTATGTACATGTTTTCATTATCTTTAATATTAACCGAAATATTTGCATTTTTTAGTTTTCAGCCTTCAGTAAACCCCCACTCCTGCTTATGTCATATCAACAATAAGCAGTTATATTATGAAGCACTTTATTTGAAGCCTAAATAATAAATATTGTTTTCATTGAATTTTTACGTTATGAGATAAATGCAAATATGGGACGCAAGTGGGAAATCTGCTTAGTTTACGCAGCACCTGCGTGACGGACTCTTTACTAAGAAATGGAGAATATATGATGAGACGAGCTTAGTCTACGTAGCCCCTGCGCGAAGTACTTCCTGGTTTTATTTAACACGGATCAAGGCAAGGTTCTTTTCAGTTCTAACAGGTTGCTGTCATTCAGTCTGATATTATATCTTCTTATGACGTAAATACACCTCTCTTTTTATTTGGTCCCGAATTGTAGGTTGAGCTAGTGTAGCTGCTAATATTTTTAATGATGGGTCTCAGATCAGGTCTGCGCCGTAATCATAGTTTTTCTTTCTTTTTTATTTTAGCTGTTCCTCTGAATATATTTCGACTTCATTAGTAACCACTAGATCAATTAAGATATAATTAATAATTCATCAGTTCTTTGGATGAAACCGAGTTTCAAGGCTACATTAACGATTTGGAGACCTTTTATAACTAATATGGTACAAAGGATTTTATTTAGTGAGTCCGTCGCTAAATGAATTCCTACAGGCCAGGTGGGAGTCGAACCCGCGCCCTAATCTTCATTTCTGCAAGGTCTAACGTTGTGAAGTTCTTTGTTGTGCCAAGATTTTAAATTAATCACCTATGAAGGGGAGATCGCGTACGATTGAAAACTGCTAATGTTTGATGAGTATTAAAAAAATCCTGTACTAAAAAATAAAAAAAAAAGTGTAAGATAACTATTGTAGAATATCACATGTCAACAATATTGCTTACACAAAATATTACGATAGGACTCATAATAATTGCGATGATGTATATGAATTTACATTTTAGCCCACCTCTTCATCGATTTAGGCCGTTAACCCGTAAAATAACCATACAGAGAAATATGTTTGGATCCACTAACTTCCGGAGACAATCCTAAGTCTAAACATCAAATATTTCATTCATATAAGTCCAAAATTGCTACTAGCCAATTTCCTTTTAAATGGAGAATTACATCGGCAGAGGTATTTTGATAACTTTTATTTTACGTCCACTTTATGCTACTAGGCTAATCGGGACGAGTTATCTACAGGTTACCATTCTTTTCTAGCCATGGTGGGCCCAAGGAGTTTATTTAATGAGACCGTCATTAAATAAATTTCTACTGCACAGGGCGGAATTCGAACCCGCCACTCTAGTTCTGCCATGCGGATTAGGACCAACGCCCTAACTTGCACGGCCAACCCGAGCCCCGACTTTTATTTTTGTTTAGACGTTTGTTTCAGAGTTCCAAGTACTAAAAAAACGTCCGAAATGCAGGAGCTGCGGAAACTAAGCAGATTTCCCACGGACTGGTATACACACTACTAATCTCATCTCACTATATATTCTCTATTTCAAAGTAAAAATCCGATGAATAGAAGAGGGGGGGGGTTACAGAAACTTGAGACTTCACTGTTCAGTGAAGGAACGAGGTGTTTTTTCTTACCTGATATAATAATTCCTTCACCATCCAGCACCTCAAAAATGAACTTCTCTTATATACGCTGTCGTAGTATAACGAATTAGATACGAACATATAGTTTTTGTTACCAATTTCATTGGGCACAAAAGACTGAACCGAACTAAACAAAACTCAGTATGTGAATTAGTGTTATTTTCTCCATGATCATAAGCTGTATTAGCATTTCTAGGGAAAGCAGGAGTGCGGGTTCCAAGGGAGGCCTGAAATGAAAACTCGCCGTAATTCATTCCGTATATATTTTTCAGAAAAAGTCCAAAAAATGAAAGTTATTTATTTTGGTATTTAAAGTTACTTTTATTATATACCTTTTGCCGTACATCGCAGTATAAACAAGATATACACTAAAAACTATAGGGAGAGTCAACCATTTTATTTGTGCTCATTTAAGTTTATTTGATATAAGCGCATTATGACAAATTATGTTATATTTTTAGACTTATTTGATAGTTCTAAGTATTATTCGGATTAGTGAGGTTATAAATCCTCATCGCCTCCGCCTACCTACTTTGTTAAATATTTTCACTAGAAAATAACTTCGTTATTTATTTCCAATTGAAATGTAAATTATAAGAGCATTTAAATTGTTTTATTTTTACAATGTACTATTCAAACAAAGTCATGCCGAATTAGCACAACATGTAATAGCTGAAGTTGTGGTGAACTTTTAATTCTAGTATATATTATCTTATTTCTTCAAATATGTTGACCTAATTGAAATGGCTACGTACTACCCCTATGGTATAAAACTATAGCGGCGTCTTTAATTTTATTAGTGATTATTTAAACGTTTTAATGAATGCATATTATGACAAATGATTTTATGTTTTAGTCACATATGATAACTCTAAATATGATATGAGTGAGGTTATTTATCTTCGTCGCCCCTTCTCATTTATTTATTTTTCCTTAACTTTGTTCTTTATTTCCAATAGAAATGTAAACTATAAGAGCATTTCCGTTATTTAATTGTATAATGTATTATTTAAACAAAATCATGCTGAATTGGCAAAAGGAGTGATAGCGGAAGTTATAGCGATCAAACTCTTTGGTTCTGCTAATATATTATCTTATTTCCGATATCTTGATGTAATTAAAACAAATATTATGTACCATCATAACAATAAGACGTTAATGCTAATATCATTATGACAAAAGACAATATGGGTTTAAACTAGATATGATTGTTTAAATATTACTTAGATTGGAGGGAAATCTACGATATCTTCCCCTCACCTAGCTTTTTGAATATAAGTAAAATTATTTTTAGGGTACCAATATTATTTAATTCCATCAGGTAGATAAATTATTAAAATAATATTTTCGATCAATAATTTAAGGAAATCCATGTTGATGCGGGAGCGGAAGTCGACGGGAGGCTAAAGACTTTAATTGAGTTTACTTATTTCCTGAGAAATGCTGGCATTACTGGAAGTGAATTCCAAGGGAGGGAGAGAGTGAGAGAGGGAGAGAGTGGGAGAGAGAGAGGGAGAGAGTGAGAGAGAGAGGGAGAGAGGGGGAGAGAGAGAGGGAGAGAGAGAGAGAGGGAGAGAGAGAGAGAGAGAGAGAGAGGGAGAGAGAGAGAGAGAGAGAGAGAGAGAGACTGGGAGAGGAGAGAGAGAGAGAGAGGGGGACTGGGAGAGGAGAGGGAGAGAGAGAGGGGGAGAGGGGGGGGAGAGAGAGAGAGAGAGTGAGAGAGGGAGAGAGAGGGAGAGAGAGAGGGAGAGAGAGAGGGAGAGAGAGAGAGAGAGAGAGAGAGAGAGAGAGAGAGAGAGAGAGAGAGAGAGAGAGAGAGAGAGAGAGAGAGAGAGAGAGAGAGAGAGAGAGAGAGAGAGAGAGAGAGAGAGAGACGGGAGAAGACAGGACTACGACGAGGAAGGGAAGTAGAGGGAGATTAATAACTGCCTACCGGTTGAGGCAGGGTTGAAGGAGATAGGTCTGTAATGAAACGAGCGACTCCATTAGCCGACACTGTGGTGCGCCCTAATCGCGGCCTGATGGATCCTCCGGTCACACGGATTATCCGTCACCTCTACCCCGCCTACTTCCATTACCTCTGCCTCTTATACCTCTTTGTCCTCCAACCTCTCAGCCAGACAGCACAAATTGATATCTCTACTTCTACACTCTGCGCCTAGGTATAGCCCACACTTCTCACTGTCTCGTCGTCAGACCATCTTTATTTGTATTGCTTCTGTTCTCGACACCTTTTATTCCCAGCTATTACCTCAGAGTCATTTATGAATATTGTGAAACTCCTAAAACGTATTCAAGTTGACACATACAAAAGGCGGTGAACTGTATATTAAATGTTATAGGAAGATATTTTTCTTTTTTTACTCATTTTAGCTATTTCAGTTTGTCATTGACCCGTAAAAATTGCCTTGCGGTCCATGAGCTACTGTGCACGAACCTCGAAAAGTAGATTGAAGGTCTACTAGTGGATATGCACATTACAGCTAGACCCTTCTTATGTTATGTGATTTTCAGCAACATATGAGTTCTGGCTTTGCTCGTTCCTTTATATGTTGGGAGGTGATGATGCAAGGATCAGAAGGTCCGAACAAAATACGTTGGAGATACTGATTGGAGACAGGGAATATAAAATAGGACAAAAGTAACAACAATTCATAGCTGGAATAATAACACAAATGCAAAAATAAATAATAAAAGTCCGTCACGCAGGGGCTGCGTAAACTAAGAAGATTTCCAATGTGAAGTTTTACAATATAGAAATCTGCCTACTAATAACGGCAGTAGTGAGAAATCTCTAAACCTATTCACGAGGGACGAATAGTTACGGAAACGGCCGCACTAGCTCTCGGCGGAAAGTCCCAAAGATAGCCGACTCCTGCCGACCACACACACAATACAAATTCAAATATCTCGGTTAATATTCAAGATACAGAATAAAAGTATAGAGCAATATTTACAGTAAATTTAATTTGCAATAAGATTGATTCTATACCAATTTTCGATCCGACGCATAATAACGGAGATATTTTGAATTTTCAAAAATCCCCCCTCTAAACCCCCCGTCCCACTGGTCCGATTTCAGCCATTAACGAACTTGATCTTTCTTTTTACATAAAACGATTAAATATGAAGTTTGGTAATGATCAAACCAAAATTGCGACCGCTAGAGCGTTAACAGGCAAATATCTATCTATCTATCTTTCTCTCTGCCTGTCTGTCTGTCTGTCTGTCTCTCTCTCTCTCTCTCTCTCTCTCTCTCTCTCTCTCTCTCTCTCAACTTTTTCAAAACTCGCGTCATGAGTACGATCCCCCCCCCCCATGGGAAATCTGCTAATAAATAGACAATAGTTCCTTAAAACTGAGATATGTTCCTCTATATTTAAAAATTGTAATTTTTCTGCATAATCAACACAATACAAAGAAAAACTTTACTACAGAAAGATGAAAAGTTCAAAACATGAAAACTACAATTGTAATATCATACAAAGATATTAAATATTAGTTTGTTGCACTAATACGGTGACCAGACGCTTAAAACCTACTGACCAACGGACATCTAATCTCTGTACAACCTTTTGACGGTCTAGAAGATGATGCCATCGCATCGAAAGCGCTTGCCAGCTGTACTCGACCTTCAGCCAGTGACGACGGTCTCCACCGACAGGTATGGCAACAGTATCATTTATACTGATGGTTCTAACCCTTTATTTGAATTAAAAGATATTAAAGTTAATAACATTGAACAAACCAAGCAATAAACTAAGATACCAGTTACTAGAATATAAGTTAGTAAATTATTTTAAACACCAACTAGTCCATTCAGGTGCAAGATATTTAAAGGCTATCATTGGCATGTAATCCTTCTTGTTCTAGAAAGATGCATATATTTCGAGTCGCAGAGATGCCTCGGTTCCATTTGGAACCTTGTGAAGAGAATGGCACTGATGTTGGAGAATATGCATTGAAGTCCCATAGAATAAATAACTGTGAAAGAAACGTGTAACATCATTACAAATGGACCATGGGAAATAAACTCCTATACATCGCTATAGGAAACACTACATGAAAGTACTTATTTTTCTTAGATTTTAAATCTTACCTTTTTAAATGCTGTCATTGGCATTTAGTCCGTCTTGTCCAAAGCAGTCGTTGCTGATATATTTGGAGTGTATGAATTTAAACCGCACTGTCCCATAGAATAAATAACTGTGAATGAAACCTGTAATATCATTACTAATGGACCATGGGAAATAAATTCCTATAGTGCTCTATTGGATACACTACAAGAAAATAATTCTTTTTCTTACATTTTAAATCTTACCTTTTTAAAAGCTGTCATTGGCATGTAGTCTTCTTCTGTATTAGCTGAAAAAATCACTTTTCTTCTTTTTGGGTGAAATCTCCCATGTAATCTCCTATGTATTTTCACTCCTACATTCTCTAGATTTTTCACTTTTTGAGTCAGAAGTAGATGTTTGTTTACTTACGGACGACACTGATAAATTCAGATGGGGCACAGCTTCTTCTTTTAATTTCAATCTATTAGGAGCATAGCCTAACAATTTTGCTTGTAAATTCCTTTCATAATCACTGTCACTGAATTGTCCTGAACAAACCCGTGAAATATCAGGATTAAAGTTCAAATCTCCTGGTCTGCACAGGACTGCCCACTGTTTCTTAATTTCTGGGTTTTTCGGGAACCGGAGAAAAGATGTACTTGCCTGATTTCCTAGGATTGTTAGTACTTGTTGCCATCCCCTGGTATTAACCAAGTCACGTATAAGATACTAACTACTTTTGGCGGGAAAGACTGTGGAATACATGAATTCCATGTGTCAGGTCTACTTATCAGGTCTGCGACAGTTGAATCATGTATGAGTTTCGACCTAAACTTATAATTGTAAATCATATAAAATGTAACTTAGTGGAAATTCTCTATTCAGTAATGGCCGAGAAGCAACTGCACAAAGCACTATTTCATGGTCTAGAGACAACTATATATACACAAAGAATGTCCCTTCACATGGATCACACACTGTTGATTCAATAGTTTGTGGAACAATGAGATGAAACTAGGGTGGCCCGTAATTGAAGGAATCTAAAAGAGGCTCACCATGAACGGTCGTAAATGGTAAGGGAAAAGACGATATATATGTACTGACTGTTGTGCGAGTTCTTAAGTATATGTTGGATGCTAGCTATGATAATGTATTTTTCCAGTAAAGATGTCAGTAATGAACTTTTCCTTGATTCAAAAGTTAAATATGTATTTCCAGGCTGCCAAAAAAAAATTAAGGTTGATTAATTTCTTTCTGGAGAATATGAATATCTCTCAGAAAACTTGCTTAAGAATGTTGAACTTGATTTTTGTGTTGCGAATAATCAACATCATAACGGACTTCTTTTGTTATTTTGTAGCGCACAATGAGAGTTTTACTTCAAGAAAGATATTATTTCTCAAAGAAAATCTTAAATTGAAATGTGTTGTTTTTAAGCTGGTATAATTGAATCTGAAGACAGAGAATTTCAATTTATAAAAATCCTCTGTGATAAAGGTAAAAGGAAACATTCTTGCTTTTAATTAACAATATAAATAATGGAAAAATGACAAAGAGACATTAGGAGAACGTTGGGAGATACATTAAGCCCGAGGATAATAAACAGTATTCTTTTTGTTGAGTGGTTTCCACCGCCATTATTAAAGGACGGAGGGAGGGTCCGTTTGTTTCTCCTCTCTCAAGCTCTTGACATCTCTAATTAACCCATTTTTACCTCGGGCTGACAGGTAACGCTCTCCGCCCCCCGTGGAAATTATACTTCTTTCTCATGGAAAACCAGTAGATATTCTCTTACACTGAGAGTTAAGTCGTGTTCATACACATGTTAAGATGGAGGGCGATGAGAGGATCAAAAGGTCAAACAAAAGAAGTGTTCGGTTAGGCACAAGAAATATAATTGATTAGTAATAATAATAAATAAAATACATAACTCACAATCAATAACAAAATAAATAAATAGTTATGGGCGCGCGAAAAACACAGAATATGGCTGCTTCTGTGTCGCGGAGAAATACGTCTGCATGTACGTGACGCGTGATGAGATAGCTATGGCTATAGCTAGCCTTCCCTAGTGCTCTGTTGGAGCCTTGCTTGCACCTCTTTGGGGACAGCTTCGAAGCTGGGGAGGTAACACTAATGCTATACCCGACACTACTATTGTCACAAAAAAAGAGAGCAGCTAGGTGCCTGCGTTGCCTATTATTATTATTTAATAACGTCCCCTTTTAGCAGATTTCCCTTAAAGGAAAATTTTTCTTCAAATGTCTATCGATCCTACCTAGTAGATGGCGAAAATGAAGTCCGTTCAAAACTGTGTATATATATATATATATATATATATATATATATATATATATATATATATATACTATTGTCATACCTCTCGGTGGAGACCGTCGTCACTGGCTGATGGTTGAGTACCGCTGGCAAGCGCTTTCGATGCGATGGCATCATCTTCAAGCCTGTTAATAGTTGTACTGAGTTGGTTGTCCGTCAGTCAGTGGGTTTATTCTCTGTTCACCGTATTAGTTGTTTACGTTTAGTCCAGATCTGTTTACTTACCACTAAGATCTGTCAAATGAGGGATGTTGATGTTTAGGTAAATTGTTATCGTGTGGTGGGTTGTTTACGTTTGTTTACTTACCACTCAGATCTGTCAACGGATTGTGTTAGTGTTCAGGTAAATTGTTATGTGTGGTGAGTTGTTTACGTTTTATTAGATCTGTTTACTTACCATTCAGATCTGTCAAACGAGGTGCGTTTTAACTAGTGTTCAGGTAAATTGTTATCGTGTAGTGGGTCATTGTCCTCATCCGTATGGGTGTTTACATTTCTAGTGTTATTGTTGTGTGGTGGTCTGGTGTACGTAATTGATATGTAGATACGGGTATAATGTGATATTTGTAACATTGTTATTATACATTAAAAATGATGTATCATAGATAAATAAATAAATGATTAAATACAATATGGAACTACCTGCGTCGTCGCTTTGTCTGTTGGTAATCCTGCGTGAGTCCGTCCGTTGGCGTCTTCCGTTTATTATTCCTTTTAAATAGTTGTAGTGGTCTGAAGATCGTGTCCGAGCTAGTGTTGAGCTGTTCGTTGATGATGTCTCCGTTGAATGTCCGTTGTTTGTATATCTCCATATTCTCTAATATGTCCAATCGTCGGCCTTTCGTTTGTCGGTGTAGAAGTTTCATGCTGTCGGCTATACTCGTCGGGTCGTGGCAGTGGTCGTTCAGGTGGTTGGCGAAATTGGAGTCTCGTTTGTTAAGTCTGAATGAGCGGATATGTTCGGTGTATCGAGTTTTCAGTCTCCTTCCAGTTTGTCCAATGTATGTGTTGTTACAGCTGCACGTGAGTTTATATACTCCGTTCATATTGTAGATGTCCTTGTTCTCGATGTCATTTGTGAGCTTTTGTCGTAGGGTGTTGTTGGTTCTGAACGTAGTGTGAAGTCCTTCTTTCCGAAGTGCGTTTGTGATTTTATATGTGTCAGGACCCGTGTATGTGATAGCGTGGCGTTTGGTGATTGGTTCAGCTGAATTGTTCGCGTCTCGCTTGGCGTTACTGGTTATTTTCTTGAGTAACTTGTCGATCGTGTGTCGTTTGAAGCCGTTATTGTAGGCTATTTCGTGTATTGTCTTCAACTCCTTGTCGTAGTTTTCCCTTGAGAGCGGAAGGGTATGCAGTCTGTGTAGCATGTGGCGAAATGCAGCTAGTTTGTGTTGAGTTGGATGATTTGAAGTGGCGTGTATTGTTGTATCCGTGGATGTGGGTTTTCTATACACGCCGTACTCCAATCTGTCGCAATAAAAACGCTGGATCAGGACAGAGATACGATCATTGTATATTAAGAAAGACCAACTGAAACACGATATCTACAAACTACACCTACAAGCTACTGACTTACTAACTCGCTTGAACCTATACCACTATTTCCAGCCATACTCGACTTACTTACACGAGAAAGTACAACGGACAATGACAGCCAAATACGATAAAATGCACAGAAAGATGGAAACACTCACGAACAAAAAGACAAACGGTACAGCTAAACCCAACAGAGTTTCTCATTTTCATAACAGGGTTGTCAATTGCATTTTTATGAAGTCTGTGGTCGGGTATAGTTCGGATTAGATCGGCCATTTCCGCCAGTACTCGGCTCAGGTGGAAGCTTCTAACCTTACCTTACCTTCGTTACTTTGTGAGATTTATGCAAATACGTTCTGCCCCCCTTCTTTAGTTCTTGGACTACTAAAATTTGAGTTATTAAAATATAAATTATTCTTACAATTCAGAAGCTGTTTCAGTTGGGAATTTATTTTAAATAACTGTATGATTTCTCATTACCGTTTGTATTTAATCACGTGGTATTGTGTTACCAGTATGCAGATTTCTCTATTGTAAAACTTCACATGCTGCATAGTTTACGCAGACCCTGCGTGACGGACTTTTTATTTGTTACTATTGCTAATTGGGACGGGTCATCTATAGGTCATTAGCCTGTGTGGGACAAAGGATTTTATTTAGTGAGTCCTGCGGTTCCGACGTCCCTGTGGATCACAAGCTCAGTAGATCTCGGATGTGCTGTATCAAAGACGTGTAAAACAGCCATGTTACTCGGAGACAGTCTTGTCAGTAATGGGAGACTACCGGTCTAGGTTTATTTCTGTGGAATGTACTTTATCTTAAGTGTTTCAATTAATTGTTTTTATTCGCTTTAAAGTACTATTAAGACATATGCCAATGTACGTTAATCCACAAAAGTTTACCATTCGCTTAAAATATTTAAATTATGACATTTTCTAACCATAATTTAATGTGAAGGGCTAACTCTATGTTTTACTCTCTCTACATCATGTCTTCGACACAGGTTCACAGTGCATCGCTCAGCCTTTTAAGGAATCGGTCTTTACTTCAGCTGTGAGGCTTTTTTTTTTCATTGAAATTTGTGGCCACATAATATTAAAATATGTAAGAGATGATAGGTATTACTCTAATATTACATTTATTCTGAACTAAAAATAAAAATCTAAAGACTAATGGAGTTAGTGGAAAAATAGGAATCAAACAATTAGATGGCTGGAGATTCAGTGACTAAATGGTGCATTTTGAAATATACTTTTTTTATAAATCATATTTAAAACTTTAAAGTTAAAGAAGAAGCCCGGCTCGGGTGATAGCTTGTATATTGATTGAGCTGGATAAAATGGAGAAGGGAGAAAGGAAGATTAATAAAAAGACAGAAGTGAGTTGGGGGCTCAGGTTGGCCGTGTGAGTTAAGGCCTTGGTCTTGATCTCGCATGGTAGACCTTGAGAGGCGGGATCAATTCCCGCCCTGGGCAATAGATATTTAGTGGAGGACTCATTAAATAAATTCCTTAGTTCCACCCTGGCTACGGAAGGGTGGTAACCTGTAGATAACCCGTCACAATTAGCCACATTAGCGTAAAGTGGATGTAAATAAATAACAAATAACAGAAGTGACTAGGCTTCGACATATCAATGACAGATCACTACATTTCCTCTCTATCGGTAACATAGTTTTTTTCTGATCATTTTCACCGTAGCTCCTCCAGTCTAAACATTCAGGAAGGAGGTGGTTCATTCAGCCATTTTAATGGAGAAAAGATATTCGCATATTTGCATTTTTCAGTTTTGAGCCTTCAACAAACCCCCACTTCTACTCATGTCATATTAACAATAAGCTGTTGTATTATGAACCACTTCATTTAAAAGGTTAAATACCAAATATTGTTTTCATCGAACTTTTACTTTATATATAAATGCGATATATATGCAAATACAGTATGGACCCGATTAACCGAGGTTCGATTAACCGAGGTCCCGATTAACCGAGGTGCCAAACATTTAAAAAAAAAAGTAGGTGCGGTAACCTTTGGAAGTGATTATGAACCTTTTTAAAACCCTCAAAACCCTAAGCCGGATGCAGGTGTTCAGCAAGCGGTTTATTGAAAAGGAAGCTCAAAGACAGTCGTTAATTGCCTTCTGAGAAATGCATCTCTAGCACCCCGTCCAACCCTCCTTCCCCTGTTCCGGGAATATTGTATTTACATCTCTACTTCTCACAACCCGGCTAAAAAACGTAAAAGGGTGGTTATTTTGCTTGAAAAAAAAATTAGAAGCAATTCATCGCTTGGACAAAGGCGAGTCTTTAAAAAAAGTTGCTCAGGATTATGGTGTCGGTGAAAATACTGTCGGTGACTGGAGGAGGAATAGGAAGCAAATTGAGGAGACGAGGTATCTATCCCCACGAAAGTAAGCCATGAGGAGGGTTTCAACCTACTTGACAGGTCACTACTCTATTTAGAAGGCAGAGGTGATGTGCCTTCATATGAACTGATGATGTTAAGGAAGTGGAGAGGCACTGCAGCTGCTGATAGAAGCAGTTGTTTAAAGCAAACAACAATAAATGATTTTTTTTAAATCAAAGTACATGCATAGTTTTCCGATTTTCCATTAATTTTTTTTTTTTTTGTGTTCGATGTTATTTTATACTATATATGTACATACATTCTACTTCTATTATTAATTTATGATTAAAAAATGTAAATATGAATATAATTATTAAACTTATAGATACTAGTTTTTATTCTAAAAACCTTACATTTTCAGCTGGTATTAGTAGGTTCCGATTAACCGAGAATTTCGATTAACCGAGGTAACTGCGGTCCCGACCGACTCGGTTAATCGGGTCCCTACTGTACGTACTGTTGAACCCCACCCCTTCTTTTGTTCTTGGATTACTAAAATTTGAGCGATTGAGATCAGTGGCGGCTCGTAGCTAAAATTAGTGGGGGTGCTGCTCCAGATAATCCAGCAAGGCAGGGTCGGCACTGCGGGAACGACAGTGCTCTCTCTCTCCCTTGCAGCCTCGCCTGGAGCTTCCTATGTGCGCATGCGCACAACATTCAAACACCTCGCAGCTGGAACTGTGAAGCTCACAGTTCCATACAAAGATTTTCTGTATCTTTTTTCATAAACTGGGGGATGGTTACTGCATTAGGCTTAAGGATTATATATTATACTAGTATAAAGAAAGGATTAAAGAAAAAGGATCATTATATTAAATGTTATAGATAATATCAAGTGGAAATTGGTGGTGCTGCAGTTATACATAAGCCGCCACTGATTGAGATAAGACTGATTCTGATTCATTGCAAATTACAGCACTACCTTTCGTAAATTGTTTTCAATAAAATTAATATGTTATATTCATATATATTTTATTAACTGTTTGTCTTTCCGGTCTATCTATTCAGCGCTACATGGTTGGCTGGCCTGTTAGTTTACAATTCAGCCACTCACCGTTGTAGTAGCTTTTATTGTAAAGTGACTGAAAGTTTTCCCGTTACCGTTTGTATTTATTCACTTAACATTCACGGTAGTGTTACCTGTATGTATATTTCTGTCACCCCAGTGAATAAGTGGTTAAGTCGAATTTTAGCCAAAATGAGTTAAGTGGTCTAAGAGAAGCACAGAGGCAACATGTTCATTGTGCTTAAGCGTCGAAGTCGGTCAATGTTTTAAAACGGAGTTATTGCCATGTGTTTATTTGTCCATATTAAAATCTTTAAACTGTAAATAGTTAAGTCAACATAATCAAATCTGTACACATTTATCCATCGGTGAACAATTGTATAAATAGAGATGTTCAATTATTCACATCGATTGATTGCATTAAAAAGTGGAATACTCAAGTTAAATAGTTATGAACAAATAATATTTTCAGTTGAATTTGTTTATTTTGGAGTAACAATCATTTATAATCCCGAAACATGTTGAAAATAAAAGATAATCAAAAAAAGCATTAATTTGTTTTCATTTACTACACCTGGATGGATGATACTCCAAAATAAACAAATTCAATTGAAGATAAAACCATCCGATAATCCTAGAACATTTTCTGTATTTTTTCGGTGTTCATCTGACCATATACTTTTCTCCATTTCTCAGAACCAACTTATTATAATGGATTTAATTATTAGCGTGATTTAATTTAATTTAATCACTTTCCTTTCGGTCGCTAGATTTCCAATTTTCAAGAGAAATTTTTTTTATTGTGTACAAAAAAAGAAAAAACCGCGTTCTCTTCTAATTTGGAAGTTCAGAAGCTCCGTTTTGTTTTACTTTCAAAACATTTAAAAAAGAGAGTTTTCTCGAATAAAAGGATGAAAGAAAATGTGGAAACTTCGCAGAATAATCAAAATCAAGGTAGATACCTATTTTATATTTATATTATTTTATTATTTTCTTATAATATTTTATTACTTATTTCATATTATTTTTCCCTAAATTATTTTAACTTAAATTTTATACATACGTAAGAACATTCATGAATAATCTTTTTTCGGCCTAAAACCCACAATAACGGAAGAAGCGACAGCAAGTGCCGAGCCTGTTGTTTCAAGTTCACGTACTCAAAATAATTTGAAAGGTACTCTTTCACTGTTTGTCTAGCATTTTAGTGATTTTTTAAATTAAACTAATGCAATTTTATGAATTCAGATGACGAAAGACCTGGCCCATCAACACAAAACTTGTCAAGTTTGGTCGAGGACCTCCTTTTATCTGACGATAAAGAAGCTGATCCGCGTTACGTCCCAATGCTATCCGGGGACTCCAGCTCCACAGGGAATGGATGTTTGACTTCGCCTGGGGAAACAGCTCTCGCAGAAACGAAGGGAAAAGGCCGGTCTAGAATCCAGCGTGCCCAATGTAAAAAACTAAGAAATGCAGGTAAATCTTATGTAACAGAAAAAGGAAAAACTATTTCTGAAAGAAAATTATTACCTTTGAAACCATGTAGGATGAAATGTGGGGAGAGAATAAAACTTGAAGATAGGGAGGTTTGTTTTCAAAATTATTGGAATTTAGGAAGTAGAAACAAGAGGGCTAGCTATTTAGGCGCTTTAATAACAATTAAACATAAGAAAACTCAATCATTGAGAGCTGATCCCCAAAGAAATAGGTCTTGTAGTTGTTCTTATGAGGTAATTGATAATAAAGAGAAAGTTTCAGTATGCCGATCGTGTTTCCAAAGTGGCTCCAATATGGAAGGGAAGGGGGAAACATTTATTTTAAAAATTCACTAAATGAATCAAATGATTTTTTAAAAATTAATTTTACACGAAGAGGACGTAAGTACTGTTTCTTTACAAAATATCTCTCACAGCCAACTTCCAATTTCGGCTGAAAAAAAGAAAGACTTATTAGCTCTATTATCTTTGGTTGAAGAAGTTTTCCATGATTTCTATAAAAATTTAAAAACCAAAGAAGAACCTCCTGCAGACCCCGATCTTGATGAATGGGATCCAGACGAACAAGTCCCAAATTAAAATGATATTATATTTTGATATTTTCTGAAATTATAATTTCTGGCCCGCCTAATTTGGTTCTACTTTATATTTTTCATTTTTTTTTGTCTTAAATGTTTTTATGTAAATAATTATCACTTAAATATTCTCGTAGATAATAATTTGTTACTACATTATTTGTACTTTTTACTGTAATATGTATTACTTTTGAAAACATTTTGTAGTTACTTTTTCAATTGTATAAGTTCAAGTACAACTACTTTACTCTTTTTTTTTGGGTGTTTTCATTCAAAAACCATCAAATATTGTAACCCACATTGGTGTATTATTATTTAATTAAGCAGTTGTAATTAATATTGTATTGTTTTGTGAAGTTATTATTACTTTTGTGTTTAAAAAAAAATACTCTCAAGCTGTATTGTTAAAAATAACAGCGTTTTGAGAATATTACAGCAAGTTGAATTATTTTTCTTATAGTTATTATGCCTCGACCTCATAAACTAAAAATTACGATAAAAACCATGAAATAAAAACTCTTTTGGGATGATAATACTGTATTTTTTAGTGTGAATGATTGGTCAAGTCTGTTGTCAACGGTAGGTGAACAACTAGTTAACTTTATTATCTCATTACTGATAAGACATATCAAATTGGTGTAAAAGAAGAAACAAGTTACCAACATTTCGGTAGGATTGACAAAATTTCAATGATATACCATAAACAGCCGATTTTACATAAATGTTCAAACTTTAAAAGTCGTCCCCTGAAAAGTAAGGAATTTCGACTTAACCACATATTCACTGGGGTGACAGATTTATCTATTGTAAACCTCCGCGAGGGAAATCTGCTTAGTTTAAGCAGCCCCTGCGTGGCAGTTGTTTTTTTAATATAGGTTGTTTTATAGTGTTTTTTCAAGGGAGAAATATGGGATAAATGTGAATAGGGAAATGCAGAGCTACCTGGTCTTTGCAGACGACTTAGTCTTCTTAAGTAGAAGCTTCCCAGGAACAAAAGAAATACTCAGACGACTAATTGACTTGAGCATGACCTGGAGGCTCTGGATAAAGAAGAAGATATGCTACTCTCTAGCTACCAATCTGAGTGGAATCTGGAAAGAACGCGGGAGGCGGGAAGAGAGTGTGATAGATCTGGAAAACTTTCTTAGTATCCATGGCGACGAACAGGCGATCAACAAATGTGCTCTAAGCTGGAAAGCTTTCTTAAAATATAAAAAGTCATTCATTCTACAGCAGATATCACCCAAAGAAAGAAATTATGGGAAAGTACTGCCCGGCCAACAATGTCTTATGGCTCCGAGACGTGGACTCATGGAAGGCAATTAACACTCTTACCAAAACATGAATTCCGTGTCGTAAACCGAATCATCCGGTCGCACAAGCCTGGAAGGGTTAATACTAATTCCCATCAACAAATTCGTTATTTTTATTTATTGTTTGAATAACTTGTATCAAATTTAATCTATTATTGTCATTTTTAATCCTTTCATTGAAATCACTGTCATCCGTACGATATATAGATCGTGACGATGATCGTTTTATTGGTCCATGGCTCGTGGAAGGCTCCATAGCAAATCATATACTATGTAAAACACACACGAAAAGAATACGAACAAACAATGTTACATGCTATAATGAAAAGTACACAACATCACGATTTTCGTAAACCGAATTACCCCGTATCGTAGACCATTAATACGTAGGCTGTTAACCAAAACAAGAGGTTTTGAGAAGAGAGGAGGACCGGAGCAAAACGAGCTATAGCTAGTCAAGGTCAAATGGCATTGACAAATTAATCCAAAACAATTTCTGTGTGTAGAGGAAGGAAAGACTCGCAGTTAATGAGGTGGAGAGCCCGCCAATATTAGCAGGTCTACCAATACATGAAATATGAAAATCTCTACCGGGCTCTCACACTGGTGTTTCGGTAAAAGTGGTAAGAACTACCAGCGGAGCCATGACGGGGTGCTTTCTAGGAGTAAAGTACAGGCAGGAAGCAGATAACGTGGCTGGAAGCAACTACAGGTGGCATAGTAGAGAAAATCCACACTAGAAAGTTGCAATGGGGAGGGCATGCAGTAGGAAGAAAGGGATCAAATTGGGTCAAGTCAGCGATTGACTGGTATCCAAGAGAAGATAAGAGTACGACCTCTATTGAGATGGGATAACGAGATGCGGTAGACCTGCGAAGGGGCTGATTGGCAGCGAGTGGTGCTCCAGACGTGAAATTAAGTAAATTATGAAGTCCATTTTATGTAAATAATCCAACAGAAAACTTCAGCTTAGGGTGAATTTTGCATTTAAAAATTAGCATAATTTTACACTAAAGCATGTTTAGCATACTGGGAGGAACATAAATAGTCCTGGTTCTCAATAACTAATATATTGAAAACATTAGAACAATTTCTTCATGGGAAAATAATATTTAGACACAACAAGTCTATATACAGTATTTACAATTCGTACAGTTACGACGGACACTTAACACAATCGCAGCTTACTCAATATAATAAAGTCGCAGCTAGGACGAGACAGCAGATATTTACTTTCGCACTCGCAATTCTGATTTTTAACTAGGAATTCTGGTTCACATTTTTCACTGACTAAATTTAAAAACCGTCTGGTATTTTTATACCGCGAGGTTACCTTAATTAATAGCGAACGACTCACGAGTATGCGAGTCGCCGTTAGACATGTATTTAATTTGTGCAAATAAAAGGTTATTTATAGACTTTTTAACTATTTTCTCCTTTGACTTACGCTTATATGTTTTTTTTTCTTTATTATTATTATTTATTAACGTCCACTTTTTACAACTAAGGCTAATTGGGACTGGTTACCTACAGGTTACTACCCTTTTCTAGCCAGGGTGGGACTATATCCTTTAACTACTATCTTTAATTTATTCTTGGCTTTATCTTATTATTTATGTCTTGCTAGATTTGTATGTAATTTTTATTTATTTATGCTGTTAAATGATAGTTCTGTAAACTTTGTTGGTCATGCTGTGAATGTTATCTTTAGTGGTTTTTTGTTTTGTCAGCAGGTGTTACGATGGAATTTGATCTTTGAAGGTGCTCTTTGCATATTAAAGTACTTGTAGAGGACAAGGCTTTTTATTGATCCTGATAAACAAAGTAAACGTGTTAACGTAACTAGAAAGCACTTAAACCATCTAAATATACAAATGAACCCTCCACAAACTCAAAAGAAAATGAATCATTTCTCAATATATTTTTTTAAAATTTCTACTTTCACTCCATTAGAGACGAGAAAGATAATATGAATACACAAATAAAGTAATAAAGCAAGTTACATTAATTCTAATTTGTGTTGTGAATGCGTGTAGTTATTTATCGTGCGTCTTATAGAAATGGATATCACGGAGAAAAGAAACAACTACTCAGCACAATGACTGAGAGCAAAACAAAAAAGTCTGTTGTAGCTAAAGAAATGAACTTTTGCGTGATAAGAAGCAGTTAAAGCCGAAGCACAACACTCATTCCAATGACACAACAATGAGATATAAGTGTAATTATAAGTCTTACTAAAGAAGAAAACGAATAGTCCATTTCATTCAATATCTTGCTTAATTCATAACAGATTTCTCTTAAAAGCAATCAAATATTTTGATTGTCTTCGAGACGATATATTGAACGAATTCTCCAATGGCCATCGATCTCGCCTAGAATGTAGATCAATAACATGAGGTTAAGATTTGTGTGTGTGTGTGTGTACATATGCGTGTGTGTGTGCATTTATTTATTGGGAGTGCTTATTAACACTTTGACTGCGGCTGACGACACGCTGTCGTTTTCGTGAGTTGTTCCCAGGGGCGGGCCCCGACACATTGTCGTCAGGTCAAAATAGAAAGTTAAATGAGTGGGGATAGCTCTAGTCTTTCCCAAACCATTCCATATTTGACTCTAGCACAGTGAAAGAGGTCCTTGAGAGAATTGCTTCTTCGCCGCAAGATTCCCTGTTTTTTTTTAATTGTTTTCGACTATTTTACAAAAAGGTAAGTTTGAATGATTATTTTTTTTAAAGTTATCGTTAATAATAATTGCTAATGATAAATATCTATTTAAAAAGTAGCTAAATGAATTAAAACAAGCCTATTTTGTTGGAAAAATATTATTTCAAACCCGAATTTATAATTTCAAATTGTTTTATATTTTACGAAATATAAATAAAAAATCAATTATAAATTATTGAATAATAATTCAATTTTTACTCAAACCATATAATGGAAAAAATGAGTTAGCTATTGTTAGTGGGTTTATTAGACCCGTTATTTTATTTCAAGAACTTTCACTTCAGGTAGCAAAAAAAGGTTGAAATGCGTTTTGATGGAACTTTTTCTTTATAACTTGAAAAATACAATAATACCTTCTATGCACTCGTTAAATTTAAATAATTAATCAGTCATCATAAAAATAAATAAAGAATCATAAAAATAATGTTTACACTAGTGAATTACATTATTAGACTATGGCTAGGGGGATGGTGCTTTCCCGGTGCGGTTGACGACAGCGTGTCGTTCAGCGTTTTCTTTCTCGAAAAACAATTAAAAGATGATACAATTTATAATATACAGTTAAAGTAAAGTAAAACGAAACTAATTAACAATTAAAAAGTTTCCGCCCCACTGAAAAATGTTGTTGAAAATCTCCGCGGTCAACGTGTTAACCATGTGAGTTAATGCCTTGGTCTTAGTCTCATTTGGTAAACCTAGAGTCGTGAGTTCGATTCTCACTACGACAATAGGAATTTATTTATTGCATGAGCCACTTTATTAGAAGGTTAAACAGGAAGTATTGTTTTCGTTGAACTTTTAGTGTGCAAGGTACATGAAAATATGTTGAGTGACTACGTCATCATTTAAGATTTTACGTTTTGAACTCGAAGATTTGTATTTGATCTTTACTATACTTTTAATTCAATCATTTTATTCAAATTTATCGTCGTTAGTAGTTGAAATTGAACCAGGAATGGGAAGAGGGTGGTTAGAGAGGTGAGGGAATTCGAAAATTCATCCATCAAAATTCAACTTTATTATTATGGGTCGTATCGAAAATTCATAAAACACCAATCTTATTATACTACTGATGCCCTACATTTTTTGTAGCTCAAATATTAAGGGAGCTATTTGTCCTTTTTTTTTTACAATCTTCAGTAAACCCCCACTTCTACTGATCGGATTTTTCTTAGAAATGTAAAATATATGGCGAGGTGAGACCAATTGTATTATATCCGCACTTAGGGATTCTTCTTAGTTTACGCTGCACTTGCAGGACGGGCTTTTATTAAGTCATTAAACTTTATAGGGAATTCCCCATTTACAATCTACGCACGACAAACTTTGCATGCGCTAATAGCTAAGGCCACTATAATTACAGCCATTCCATCTGTATAAGAACTCCTTTTGTTCCATTTCATCAAGTTGTATTATGTTATGTTATATGTTTTATTAATGTAACTAAAGGCTAAAATCAGAAGGTGGCATAAAAGTGCTACAGTGAAGTGACTGACTTCTCGAGACTAATCCAGCTAGAAATTAACTTTAGTACCCACCATTAACACTTTTCTTTATCAAATCACTCTGTTCTCATAGTATACTCAAAATATCCTGAACTAATTGAGAATTTAATTTATTGTTTATGTAGCAAATTGCCCTGACGAAAAACGAAGAGGTGTCATTTTCTGGTTACACCTCGAAGTAAATACGCTGTTCTGCTGAGCAAGGTTTGGGACAGCGATTTCAGTTTATTTTATTTTTGCCAAAGCTTTATCTCTGCATCGCCTATCAATCCGAATAAAAACATGTTTGGGACAAGAGTTTCCTGGATTAATACTCCTTAGCAAATGCATTTTTTAAGGAAGCAATCATGAGCGAATATAAGCAGGCTAAGTCCCGAATCCATTCCATTTGCTAAGATGATCATTGGATGCCCGTGTGAATGTGATAAGGGCAAACAGGAGGGGAGCCGTCATCAGGTGGACAGAGAACAGTGTACAGACCAGATTACAGGCCTCGGTTAGTGCCCAGTAATAGGATACAGTTCACACTCATCTGCCGTCAGCAAACTTTACACTTTGCCCGTGAGGCAAATTACACACGCTTATTTACACAGGGCATACTTACAGTGGCCCAACAGCTCATTCCCAACACTCCACTGTATCTTTGAATAAGCTATTTCCACGGTTATCGGTGTACTTTCCACCGCGCCCCTCGCTTTGTTTGTTTATTCGGCGTCGAATTATCTGACCGTAAACTTAACGCTTCCCGGACCACATGTTGACACTGTGCTACTTTAAAGTGCTACGTCACTTAACATTTATTAACAGTCAGCCACCTTCACTCTATACTTGGCTGGAATGATTCTATTATAAACTACTAGATTTACAATTAAGCGGTAGAATTTAACAGGCTATTAATAATAAATTAATGTTAAATTTATTTTAATATACGCCCACAATTATTTCACTACATTAGATGATAAACTGAAGGAGAACTTGAAAAAATAAAATGCAGAAGTAAGTTTGTTACTTTGGACTCCTATGTGACACACATGACAAAAAGAATCTACTCACTCTGATTACAACATGCCTTCTGACCCATGTGATGCTAAACTAATGATTCATTCCATTTTTCATAAGTTGTTAATATATTTAAAAGTGAACAGAAAATCACAGTGGAAAAAAGTAGTTTGAGTGTGTGACCCTTGTGGGCTCTCTGGTATTTTTATATTTCTGGCCTAAGTGCTACAAGGAATTTTCATTATTTAATTCAACTGATTCTGAACAGTCTGTTAAAGAATTTATTGTTTTTATTCGATTAACTAATCATGTGAGGAAACCTGTTTATCATATGTCCAGCCCATTTCCATTTCCTTAGAAAGAAACATTTAGCAATGTCCTCCAGGTCAGTCCTTATTATAATCCAGCCCTTCGATCTGTTCTTTTTAACCAGTGCAGAGCATATTCGTTCCATACTTCGTTGTGTTGTATGCATCTTGACCTTTTTTGTCAGTCTCCAGATATCGCACCCATATGTTAGTACAGGTAATACTGTGGAATTCCAAAGTTTCTTTTTTAGTTTATTCTCTGCCTTGGGGGAGCCCTTGGGAACTCCTCTTGCTGGCATATACCAATTAAATTGACTATCTCAATTTTGAGTGGTGAGTTTGATTCCCGCCTGGGGAAAAGGAATTAATTTAGTGAGGAACTCATTAATTAAAATCCTTAGATCACCCTGACTAGAAAAGGGTGGTAATCCGTAGATTCCCCACTGCCTATTTAATTGTTCGACCACAATCTTTTCGTTCTCAAATCAAAAAGGTTTATTATTGTTGTAGGGATTAAAAATCTTCTATTAGGCATGCACTAAATTTCTCGATCTGCCCCTCAAGAGTTCTTCTTATCTTATTGCTATTACTGCTTTTCAGAGTCAAAATTCTTTCCAGAAAACACCTTATTACCTTTCACTCCCATTATTTCACACAAAGAATCTAGAGGTTAAAAAAATCATTTTTCATCTTTTGGGAACAAAAAAGTTTGCTGTTTCAGTTGCCTCACTTCAAGAAATAAATAAATTACAAAAATATATTAGTAAAGGAATTAAAGAAAATTACAAAATTAAAAAGCTAACAAATAAGATAATTAAATTCGAAAGCGTTGGTTAATGATATCAGAAGAAACCCAAATTAATAAATCTCTTAAACTTAAAAGGCTATTACAATGTAATCTTTATACTGCTAGCTTTTTCAATTAAGCGGTAAAATTAATCCGACTATTAGTAATAAATTAATCTTTAATTTTGTTTTATTATAAGCCTAAAATGATTTAACAGTCTATATAATATAAGATTATTTATAACTGCATGAGAATTTGAAAAAATGCAGAATCAACTAATTTGATACTTTGGTCACTTATAGCCCAAACAAGGCAAGGAGAATAGGTAACACTGTAAACAAAGAAGGTTGAAGAACTCAATGAATATTTTAGCTGACGAAAAATGTATAGAAGAGAATAAACAGTTTAACAAGACTGCTTCTGTATAGAGTGACTCACAATAACGGAAATATTATGAATTGTCAAATTTATATCCCGCCCCATTAAGGGAAACCTGCAAAAAGTATATGTGTCACAATAAGTTTAGATTTTATTCTACTGATTGGCTTCTAATAACTGCTCCTGTTGTCATACGCTCATTGTAGAGAGATGAGAAGTTTGACAAGAATGTTTGTTCTGACTCGCTGGTTATTACCCAAGCGTCACGGTATATATAGAACCTTTTAAAATGAACCAGTGTTACCAACACTCACGAAAAAAAAAACACTTTCTTTCAGAATGTTTCAAAGTTCTTCGAATTTCTTGTAATACGAATTGTTATATTGGATATCGCTTGGGCTGAACATTAAAAATAAATACGAATAACTGCATGAAACAATATTGATTCCACTTACCTGAAGCCTCACGAATCAACTTAGAACAACACAGAATATTACGTAAAAATGGCTCCAACGGGGGAAAAAAAAAGAAAAGAAAAAAGCATTAGACAAAAAAATAAAAGGTTAATGGTGAAAGTGTGCGCGGCATCAATTGGCCGTTTAATGATTATAAACATAGCTGAGGGGGGAAAGGGAGAAAATCGGGGCTTGTGAAAAAAAGAAAGAAAAGAAAAATGGAGTTGTTTTGATTTATTATACCGTAATAGCTTTTGTGTTCGATATTAGGAGCCTTCGGATTCGCACGGGGGTGGGGGGGCTTGTTTGTATTAAAGACGAGGGCTTTCATTCTCCCACCCCTATGCAAATAGGGGAGGTTGGGTGTCTTCCGAACCCCACGATAACCTTCTCCACTATATTCAACAGTAGGTACGCGCTGCTAGAAGGTTTAGAGAAATTCGCTTTTATATAGCTCAGAAAATTGGAAAAATTATAAGCTTCGTGCGCTTAAAAATATGGACAGGTAAATAAGTAATTTCTAACTCACTCATGTCACATAAAAAACAAACAAACAAATAAACATATTTTACATAAGTAAATACCGAGTGAACTTCAATAATACATTTGAGAAGACAAATCGCAAACGAAAAACACTTTCAAGAGATTGGCACACATATCAGGTAGCTATAATAAATCATCTTTTATTCAAAATAAATTTGACAAAACTGCTTATTTTTGCATTTGATGAAGAAAGGAATGCATTCTTACAACATTGTTTACAAGCCTTAAGACGATATTTATTATTTATTTAATATAGGAAGAGGTAGAACAACGAAATATCCATGATATTTCGATAATAAATTTTAAATTTATCATCTAACAAAACCCAAATATTTGAAATAATTAAAAACAAAATTTTTAGGGTCAATATATCTGCATTCATCCGAGAATTGAATTAGTTAATGATTAGACTGGGAATATATCACCGATAAAAAAGAAATAAATATAATAACTACATTTAGCATTATTAATTTAGATTTATACTCAGGTATTTAGATTTTGATGAAATCCAGGCACCTGCACTGTGATTAATACTTCCTATTCTTGAGTCAGTCATCCAATAGGTGATAGATAACGTCAACATGGGCAATGAGACCAAAGCACAACTGATATGGCAAACACACAGGAAGTATTCTACTTCCAAGGGTGCCAGAGAAATGCATTAAGGTAGCCAGGGCAGCGCAACCAGTAGTCAGGACTTCCAAAATAACAATTTAAAATGTAAAAACACTCGATATTTATTAATATAAACCAGCACATACATATGCAAATTCAAATTAAAAAAAAACGTTTAATGAGATAAATTAAATTTATATTAAAACCTCTGTAAGGTCTTAAGCCATTTAATCTGGTTAATGGCAAGAAAATATTCTAATTCCGACCCCATGCGTCCGCAAGTCCTCTCTCAGGTCCATCCACTTGCCTAGGCCATGTATTTCGTATTCTCCACTCACAGAGTGTCAAATAACATTTTTCTAAGCAGCCTGTGGGTTTTTGATTTCTGGGTCTGACCCAATCAACGCAATTTGCTATATTAATTGTACCGAGAATAACAAGTTCCCCAAATATATCTATTAGTTTGACGCTGCTTGTAATAACAATTAAAAAAAAAATCGTTAAGCAGAAATGGGGGTTTACTGAGGGCTGCAAACAAGGAAGTACGAATAACTCGCTTAAAAATTGAATTGAGAAAAAAATGTATGGAACAATAATTGTAGAGCACCAGAGGTGTCACAAGATTCGTTCTATAACATTTTTCGATACGACTAATAGTATTAGTAGTATGAATTTACGAATTCCCCAACCCCTAAAACAGGAGAATTTTTCATTAGAAGGGATAGCGAAATCTCACGATTCGGAAGCTAATAAAATGAAGATTTTTCCCCCCCGTTTCATATTATTGATAGTACTATTTGGTGATTACTGGTCTTATGCAATCAGTCGCAACTCTCGGATGAGGGATAGTGAACAGATGATGCGACAATAAAGGAGGTTTGCAGAGCTGTAGATTGAAGAGAAAGGCCGTCCTACTGTTTGTTGGGTCAGTTTCAGCTCTAGAGGATCAACAACTGTCGAAGAGATATAGGGAGCAAACAGCAATCTATACCTCACTGGAATATACCTCGGAGCACGACCGCACACCGCCCCTCTCTATCTCCTTGCCCCTGTATTCTAGCCAGCTCCAATCCTAGATTGTTGGCTCAGCAAGCAAGGAGATGAGCAAAACCTCCTCACCTACCTCTATTTTCAGATTTCCCCATAAGGGATATCAGCTATTGGGGTTGTAATCATGTCGCTATTTCAGAAACATTTCCTCAAATGTCCATCAATACTAACTAGGAGATGACGAAAATGAGGTCCTTCTAAAATTATATATAAGCTTTTCATACAAAATTAAAGATCAAGTTACAAATATTCGAAACGAATGCACTATTTCCAATAGTATTGCAGTGGCCCTTGAGGATGGTTCCTATGAGCTAGATAAATTATTTAATTTTATGAAAATTAGAAATTTGTATAAAGAAATTTAAATTACAAAATTTGTATTAACACATTTGTTGTATCCTCGTTTATATTGTTAAATTTTAAATAGCGATATAAATGAGGATATAACAATATTAACGATTTACATAAACAATTTTGCTCTCAAAGTGCTGGTACTTAGCCAAAACGAGAGTTATATATATATTACCGGACGATGATAACCTAGTAGTTTTTCGCACTAAAACCTTAAAAAAACAAACAAAACAAGGAATGACTAATGTAATGACAACAATTGTAGAGAATCAGTATTTTACAAGATTTGTCTTATTACATTTTTTGATCCGACTCATAATAAAGAGATCTATTTTTCGAATTCCCCTCCCCCTACCCCTCCCCCCACTTACACTAAATATTATCTTTATGAGTGAAACGATTAAATATCGCGTATGGTATTGATCAAATAAATATTTTTGAGTTATGAGCACAGAATCTTAAATGATGACGTCCTCACACTACGTATTTGGAGGTATCTCAAATATTAAAAGTTCAATGAAAACAATATTTTGTATTTAAGCTTCTAAATATATGGTTCATGGTAAACCAGCTTATTGTAAATAAGGCATGAATTGGTATGGGGCTTTACTGAAGGCTGAAAATTAAAAGAAGTAAAAATATTGAAAATAGAGGAAACCTGTTATAAACACTATTTATAGGAAATTAAATTTGCAATAAGATTGACTTTACACAATTTTTCGAACCGATGAAAAAATTATAAATTTTTGAAATGCCCCCTCTAGACACCCTCTTCCCACTTGGGATATAATCAAACACTTTATTCGAAGTTCTTATACCAAATACTGTTTTCAGATATTTACTACACACTTACTAGGAAAACCCTAGTTTTCCGAAATTATCCCTCTCCTAACCCCCCCCCCCCGCCTCCCTTCAGATTTCAGCCGTTAACGAACTTGATCATAAGTTTTATATAAAACGCTTATCTATCGACTTTGGTAATGATATATACTTGTCTGCGACCGCTAGAGCGGTAACAGACAAGTTTATATTTATTAATTTTAACGGACCCCATTTTCGTCATCTCCTAGGTTGGTTGGAAATTTTTCGAAAATCCCATCATGAGTACAATCTCAATAGCTGATTGTCTTGGAGGGATATCTGCTAAAGCGTGGTAGGCATCAGCCAAAATATGTATTGTAATGCTCTGCATGATGGAGTTTTAATTGACTTTATGAAAATAATATCTTAAGTTTACTTATTGTAGAGAATCAGTATTTTACAAGATTTGTCTTATTACATTTTTTGATCCGACTCATAATAAAGAGATCTATTTTTCGAATTCCCCTCCCCCTACCCCTCCCCCCACTTACACTAAATATTATCTTTATGAGTGAAACGATTAAATATCGCGTATGGTATTGATCAAATAAATATTTTTGAGTTATGAGCACAGAATCTTAAATGATGACGTCCTCACACTACGTATTTGGAGGTATCTCAAATATTAAAAGTTCAATGAAAACAATATTTTGTATTTAAGCTTCTAAATATATGGTTCATGGTAAACCAGCTTATTGTAAATAAGGCATGAATTGGTATGGGGCTTTACTGAAGGCTGAAAATTAAAAGAAGTAAAAATATTGAAAATAGAGGAAACCTGTTATAAACACTATTTATAGGAAATTAAATTTGCAATAAGATTGACTTTACACAATTTTTCGAACCGATGAAAAAATTATAAATTTTTGAAATGCCCCCTCTAGACACCCTCTTCCCACTTGGGATATAATCAAACACTTTATTCGAAGTTCTTATACCAAATACTGTTTTCAGATATTTACTACACACTTACTAGGAAAACCCTAGTTTTCCGAAATTATCCATCTCCTAACCCCCCCCCCCTCCTCCCTTCAGATTTCAGCCGTTAACGAACTTGATCATAAGTTTTATATAAAACGCTTATCTATCGACTTTGGTAATGATATATACTTGTCTGCGACCGCTAGAGCGGTAACAGACAAGTTTATATTTATTAATTTTAACGGACCCCATTTTCGTCATCTCCTAGGTTGGTTGGAAATTTTTCGAAAATCCCATCATGAGTACAATCTCAATAGCTGATTGTCTTGGAGGGATATCTGCTAAAGCGTGGTAGGCATCAGCCAAAATATGTATTGTAATGCTCTGCATGATGGAGTTTTAATTGACTTTATGAAAATAATATCTTAAGTTTACTTATTGTAGAGAATCAGTATTTTACAAGATTTGTCTTATTACATTTTTTGATCCGACTCATAATAAAGAGATCTATTTTTCGAATTCCCCTCCCCCTACCCCTCCCCCCACTTACACTAAATATTATCTTTATGAGTGAAACGATTAAATATCGCGTATGGTATTGATCAAATAAATATTTTTGAGTTATGAGCACAGAATCTTAAATGATGACGTCCTCACACTACGTATTTGGAGGTATCTCAAATATTAAAAGTTCAATGAAAACAATATTTTGTATTTAAGCTTCTAAATATATGGTTCATGGTAAACCAGCTTATTGTAAATAAGGCATGAATTGGTATGGGGCTTTACTGAAGGCTGAAAATTAAAAGAAGTAAAAATATTGAAAATAGAGGAAACCTGTTATAAACACTATTTATAGGAAATTAAATTTGCAATAAGATTGACTTTACACAATTTTTCGAACCGATGAAAAAATTATAAATTTTTGAAATGCCCCCTCTAGACACCCTCTTCCCACTTGGGATATAATCAAACACTTTATTCGAAGTTCTTATACCAAATACTGTTTTCAGATATTTACTACACACTTACTAGGAAAACCCTAGTTTTCCGAAATTATCCATCTCCTAACCCCCCCCCCCTCCTCCCTGCAGATTTCAGCCGTTAACGAACTTGATCATAAGTTTTATATAAAACGCTTATCTATCGACTTTGGTAATGATATATACTTGTCTGCGACCGCTAGAGCGGTAACAGACAAGTTTATATTTATTAATTTTAACGGACCCCATTTTCGTCATCTCCTAGGTTGGTTGGAAATTTTTCGAAAATCCCATCATGAGTACAATCTCAATAGCTGATTGTCTTGGAGGGATATCTGCTAAAGCGTGGTAGGCATCAGCCAAAATATGTATTGTAATGCTCTGCATGATGGAGTTTTAATTGACTTTATGAAAATAATATCTTAAGTTTACTTCAACAATATTATGCTAATAAAGAAATGGCAATGGATCTGTAAGAGTTAAGGGTTTAAATGTTCTCTTTTCAAACCGTTTACACTTTTTTAGGTTAATGCCCCTAGATCTTCCTATAAATTAACATTATCGAACAAATTTTTAAAAACGTGTAAAGGTATATAAAATAATCACAACACTATATACCGATGTATGGGTCAAAAATATGAAATATAATATCCTATATCACTCGTAGGCGCAGGGCAGATTTTGTAGAAGTAGAATTCTCCTTCATTCATTTTATTAAACTCTACATGTTGCCATTCTTTATTTCAACGAGTCATCAGGAGTACACTGATTACACCTAAAGCCAAAATCAGCCTATGGCCTAGAGAGGCATCCTTTCTCTGGCCGCCTTCGTCTATACTGAAGGAAAAACTGAACAACCTAGCGCCGAATGTTACGCAAATCGATTTGTAATTACAATCGATATTACTGCACTATATCTTCACAATCGATGTTATTATTATAGCAAACTCCCTGATGAAGTAGCATCAATATTTCAAACTAACTTAACTATATATCAAAATGATAAAAACATTTTATTTGTGAAGGATTTTATTAAAAAGAGTACTGTTTAGTACCTAATTTCAGTTTTTATTGTTTACTGCCTTTTCCAGTTTTTATATATGTGTATTTTTTCTTTTTGTTGTATTAGTTTCTTTTTCCAAGATGCTTACGTTGTCAAAATCAAGGGAATCTACAAATTTAAGGGCTTAGTCTGTACCTAAGTGCTGTTTTATTTGCCATATCGTTAATATCTTTAGAATGTTGTTTTAGTCTCACTTTTTTTTAAAAAAAAATTATCATTTTGATATATAGTTGTTAATTTGAAATACTGACGCTTGGTGTAATACCGATTGTTTCCCGTATCGATTAATGTAGCATTGGGTACCAGGCTGAGTGTTTCTTCATTATAGACGAAGCCGGTCTAGAGACAGAATGTCTCCCTATGTCATACATCGACTTCAGCTTTGGGTGATATGAGTCTACTCCTGAAGAGGCCTTGAAGAAAAGCGAAACATGTAGAGTTTAATAAACTGACTTAAGAAGAATTTTATTTCTATAAATTTTGACCCTGTGCCTACGGGACAGCGTTACATTTATTTGTACTATTTTTTTTATTTGTATTTGCTTTCAGATAATCCCCAACCCAAATCATATATTTCAGAAAAAACAAGCATTAACTAATTAAGCACGTCCAACATAAATTTCAACTCGTGATATCATCAGAATGTCATTCGAGGACCTGGGATATGTTTTTTTTTAGTAGATTTCCCTTAAGGGAAATCAGCTATTGAGGTTGTACTCATGACGCGAGTTTCGAACAATTTCTTCAAAAGTCCATCGATCCTACCCAGGAGATGACGAAAATGAGGTCCGTTCAAAATTATATATATATTTGTCTGTTAACGCTCTAGCGGTCGCAATTTTTGTTTGATCGTTACCAAACTCGAAATTTAATCGTTTTATGTAAAAAAGAAGATCAAGTTCGTTAATGGCTGAAATCGGACAAGTGGGAGGGGGGGGTTAGAGGGGGATTTTTGAAAATTCTAAATATCTCCGTTATTATTCATCAAATCGAAAAATTGTATAGAATAAATCTTATTGCAAATTGAATTTACTATAAATATTGTTCTATACATTTATTCTTTATCTTGAATATTAACCGAAATATTTGCGTTTGTATTCTGTGCGTGGTCGGCAGGAGTCGGCTATGTTCGGGGCGTTCCGCCGAGAGCTCTGGCGGCCGTTTCCGTAAACTATTCGTCCCTCGTGAATAGGTTTAGAGATCCCTTAGAGATTTCTCTGTTGTATAACTTCACGTGGGAAATATGCTTAGTTTACGCAGCCCCTGCGTGACGGACTTTTTTTATTATTATTTTTAAGTACCTGCAGGAATGTTTTTTAAAAGGAAAAGGTGGTGTTTTATTCTTGACTATAATGTTATGTCAGAGGAGTGGAGGAGATTGTGTCATCTCTTATCGCTAAAACTGTTAATAACTTGTTTTTGTGTACGGTCCTAGTACCTCTGACGTCAACTACCCTTGTTGAGTAATTAAATGAATAAAATTATAAATATAAATAATAATAAATATACCCTGGGGTGAAATAAAAACAAAGGAAAAAAATGACTGATAAAAAAATATGTAAAACCTAGAAAAACTAGTACAAGAAATGAAATCCGTTGTAGTAAAAAAGTCACGTAAAAACGTGAAAAATAATAATAAATAACGTCAGAATGCATGCAAATAATTATAATAAAATTACCTTACCTCTGCACTAGTTGAACTGAGGAAAAGGGCAAGAAAGAGGTCAGAGAAAATGGAAATGAGATTAAGGAAACAGATTTAAGTAGGAATTTAAAATCTTACAACACTCATACAAATAGAAAATTGCAGCTTATATTCTCAAATATAAATCCCGTAGGGCAGAAGAAAGAATCTCGGCCAAACAGCTGCATAGAATAGAGGAAGCATGATGAACTAACAACCCTTCACAGGGGTCTTTCATGAGAATATAATTGCAACCCAAAACGTTCTATCTTATGTTCGTTCTACTTCCTAATGTTAAGGAGACGGAATCACACAGAGCTGGAGAAATGGTACTTGTGATGCAACCAAATACCAAGTACCGGAACGCATGTACTTAAAAAGTTTGTCATGGCATTTGCATTTATTTCAAATCTTAAAAGTTCAATGAGAACAATATTTAGTATTTAAGCTTGAAATAAAGAGCTTCATAACATAATAGGATACAGTTAATATGAGAAGAGTAGAAGTGGGGCTTTACTGAAGACCGAAAACTAAAATATGCAAATATCTCAGTTAATAATTAAGATAGTGAAACAATATACATAACAATATTCGTAGAACATTACATTTGTAATAAGATTGGTTCTATACAATTTTTTCGATCCGACGCATAATAACGGATATATTAAGAATTTTCGAAATTCTCCCCTTCTAAACCCCTCTCCCCCTGGTCAGATTTTAGCCGTTAACGAACTTGATCTTTCTTTTTGTATAAAACGATTATATATCAAGTTTGGTAACGATAAGACAAAAATTGCGACCGCTAGAGCGGTAACAACAGACTAATATATATATATATATATATATATATATATACGGTTTTGAACGGACCTCATTTTCGTCATCTCCTGGGTAGGATCGATGGACATTTGAAGAAAAATGTCCAAAATCGAGTCATGAGTACGACCTCAATAGCTGATTTCCCTTAACCTGGGAAATATGCTACAACAACAGCACAGGCTCCAGATCAAACATCTCATTCAATACCTTACAGTGGAATGACTAATTATGGGAACTGCAGGTATACGGATAGAGAGTGTTAAAAACCACGCCAATTATGTACCATAGATGCACTAATTCAATTTAAATCCAAATCATACGTCTGGGTCCGAGGTGCCTCATTTAATAATGCCTCTTGTAATAATTAACATACGTAATTATTCACAAATATAAATATTTTAAGTTGTAGAAATAACGAACAGCCCTGATACTTATGTCCTTTTTAAAAGCCTCCTGTTGCTGATAAAGTACTAAACAATAACTAATTTTCTATGGAAAATCATCATTTTGGTCGATCTAATGACGGAAAAAAGGGAAATAAAAAAACAAAACAAAAGAACTGATTAATATGCAAATTACTGGAGAAACTAAATTCCTTTAAGGATGTTATTGTTAAATGAGCGGAAAAAAGGCATTTAGAGCAGGAAATAAAACATTTTATGCAACGGCTATGAATCTCATTACTAATAATCTCGTTAATCACAACGTACTCCCACAGGAAAATAAGAACGTTTAAGGAAAAGTCTAACGTATTTTTATTGATTCAATGCAAATATCTCAGAGTACGTATTCACAATTTTTTTATAGTGGGTAAGGGTTCAATATTATTGTATTGATACAATATGGACATTAAATAAGAGAAATTCAAGCACAACAGTAAGAATGTCGCTATCAGCCATGAACATAGAGGAAGAAATTATGGAAAAAGAATATTCTCATGTAGACGTTTGCCATGGTACCTGAGGGCTCAAGGTTGTTACCAGCTGCTGAATGAGATTGAAAACATTATTACCAATAAGCAGTTTGGCCTGTCAGCAGGAAGGCTGAATAGAACAGGCGATTAGATTGCGGAAATCAAGGAAAAAAACTGGAGAAAAGTAATTCCAACCCAATTATGCATCAGTAAGCCTAAGACCCGCCTGCCATTTTCTGATGGCTTTGAGTCTTTTGAGCATCCATTAATTCATTTCCAAAAACGTCCGTAACGCAGGGTTTGCGTGCATTAAGCAGATTACCCAGATGCTAGTATGAAACACTAGAAATGTCACATCACAGATTATTTCTATTTTCCTAAGTCCTAATTCTATGCGGAGTACTGGGGGTTTACTGAAAGCTAAAAAGTGCTAATATCTCAAATAATACTTGAGTTAAGAGAAAATGTATTTTGAACAACAATCGTAGAGCATCAATAGTTTAACAAGTTTGATTCTATAACATATTCCGATCCGACTCTTAATAACGGAGATATCTTGAAATTTCGAATTATTATTATTATGCATCCGACGATTTATATGAGCTTTAGTGTTTAATGAAACAGTTAAATAACACCCAGTGTATCATATAGAGCCAAGAACGTAAAATCTTGAATGAGGTCATCATCACAAGACGTATACCTCAAACAGTAAAGGTTCAATGAAAACAATATTTGGAATTTAGGGGGAGGATGAACAGAACGTATTTGCATAAATCTCACAAAGTAAGGAAGGTAAGGTAAGGTTAGAAACGACAGGTAAGGTTAGAAGAAGCTTCCACCTGAGCCAAGTACTGGCGGAAATGGCCGAACTATACCCGACCACAGACTTCATAAAAATGCAAATATCTCAATTTATATTGAATATAATATTCAAGATAGAGAATAAATGTATATAATAATATTTATAGTAAATTTAATTTGCAATAAGATTGATTCTGTACAATTTTTAGACCCAAGGTATAATAACGGAGATATTTTGAATCACGAAATTCAAACTCTCGACCCCCCCCCAGTCCGATTTCAGCCGTTAACGACCTTGGTCTTTAGTTTTATACAAAAAGCTTATATATCCCTGAAGGGAAATCTACTAAAATTTATGGCGAAAATGTAATAAATCACCACATCGCAGGTTTAAAAGTATTTAACATTAACAAGAGAAGAAGTTAGACATAGAATCGTACTGATAAAACAAACAGGCAGACGAAAGTTCTTTATAAGTAATTTCTACAAAGTAGGTGTGTTATCTAATATTTTAATGATTTTTAAAACACCTGTTAAGGTACAGCAGTGCCGTGTCCCAGTTCATTATCTTTGTAAGTAAAATTTTGCTCATGAAATTCTGGCTCTAATTCGTTTAAAAAAAAAGGAAAATATAAATAGTTAACTAGTATTTTATAAATATTTTCATGGAATACTCCACTCTATTGAGAAGGATGTACAAAGGATAATCATAAACAACAAATAAATAACTTTTTAATGATAATTACAAATAATACTACATATCAATATTGTACACTAATTAAACATTGTACGTCGAAAACAATCTAGCTCAACCCTAAGTGAAAGAGATAAAAGGTGCAATTTTTTTTTATATACCATTCGATGTTATACCACATGTTAGTTTTCCAATGCTTATATAGAAAAGCTTTATAAAAAATTGATATTTCATCAGGTGAAATTGAGGATCCAAATTATTTATCCCTGCTCTAGCATCCTTGAAAATGCCTCATCGGAAGCAGAAAAAGAATTATAATTAAATTCAGATCTAATCCATAGGAGCATAAACCTTCTACAAGGTAGCTATGTACGTAACATATGTAAATCAGCGTGAATAAATAATTTTAATTTTTTTAATTAACTGTACCTGTCAAATGGTCAAAGACGATATATACATCGGGTGGAGGAATAGTGGTATTTGCAGCTCTTTGGATTGTTAAGTGTTGAGCATATGTTTTCTATAAACAATTTAATTTAACGTATGTTTATGTAACCTTTAATTGAGGCAGAGGTTACCTATGTAAGTGATAGCCCGTCCTAAGTAGACGTAGTAGCACAAAGTGGACATTAATAAATAACATTTAACACTTGATTTAATATACTCAAACAATATGAAATGAACCTGAGACTGAGGGTAGCCATTTCAATTAAGGCGGATGGCCTTAATGTCGCTTGGTAAACCTAGTCCTGAGTACGTTTCTCACCTGTGCAATAGGAAGTTATTTTTTGACGAACTCATTAAGTAAACTCCTTAGTCCTATCCTGGCTACAAATGATGGTAACCTGTAGATAGCTTGTCCTAATTTGCCGCAGAAGCACAAAGTTGGCGTTAATAAATAACAAATAACCTTAAATTCATTTGCCAAGTAAAACAGTGTTTATAAATTTTGAATTTATAATTTAGACGTAAACTCTTTTTTATGGAAATCTTACGCCTGGAAATAAGTTCGTAGAAAACTAACTAAGACAACAGTAATGGCCAGGAGGAAAGATTGCAGAGGTTTGGCATCGCGGAAATTGAGGAAGCCAGCCTGGGAACTGAAATGAATGAACAAAAAGGAGGAAGACCACGTCAACGACTGAAGTGTTCGGAAAGTAAGGAGCCTTAGAAGATTTATTTGATCTTCAAGTAGAACTTGGAAATATCGAAATAATTTTTCTCTTAGACACCGGCTGTCCTTGTCATGATAATGGGAATCTGGTATTGACCGTGCACTGGTATTTTGCAACAACGTTTTCCTAATCAAAAACACAACAAACGGCATCTCCTGGATTAAATACTGACCCTTTTGGGATAACTGGTATCAAGAGTTTTCTGAGCCTTTGTCATCTTCTCATTAAACTTATTGGGATGTTTCTCAATTTCAATGGCATTTCTGATAATCCTTTCTTGATAGCTAGTTAATTTGGGAAACCCGTTTAATCAATGTTCTCTTAACCACACGCACATAGGTTTATTGTTCATACCAAGGATTTTTAACTGCAGGGCGTCTTTTGAACTTGGTATCATCTGAATAATTGTTTTCTTAGTAGTGAAAATGGTCTTTATAATTAATTTCTCGAGTACGATTGCTAACTTTAATTCATTGTACGAAAGAAATAATGGCAGATTTTATGTTATTTTCTGCTTCCTTGGGTTAATTTTTCTTTCGTAAACTCATTTTAAATCTTTTGGCTATTATAATCATTCAATATTAGCGCCCCTCTTAAATTCTTATCATCGGTTTTCAATTTTGAAGACTGATATTCTTAATGCTATATATAATATATTTTTAATCCTTAGAAATGAATTAATCACATCCTAGGAATTTACCATATTTCTTAAGAGGCATACTGGGAAAAGCGAAATACCTAAAATCTTCTGATGAAGTGTTTTGAAATTTCAGTTCCTGCCACTTCAAGAACGATTTGCTAATAGGGCGTGTGAAAAGTTTTATGAAATATCTTTAAATTTATTTAACTTAAACTACAATTGAGTGTGGGCGGGGGGAGTAGCAATGAAGCACAAATAGAGAAATTGGAACCTAAATTAGATCACTTAAAAAAATCCATTTGTTGCCCAAATTGAATTGAATATCTGGCTGATGGATTTTGTTATTACAAGCCGGTTCTCCAAATTGGTTGTTCTGGCTTTAAAAAATAAAGAATGCGACTAATTCATTCTCAAAAATTATTGAGGGACGAGAAAATGGCTTGGGACAGGCTGAAATCAAAAAATCTTCTAACCCTGGGCGAGGCTGCCTGGGGCGTTAAGAAGTCCAGCAGTCATTATTGCTTGGATTATTAATATTATTATTATTTATTTAAGATGCCGCTACAATGGCTATTCATCTTTTAACATGTTTGAATATAATTTTACAAATTAAATAAATATTAAAATTTTTATAAAGCTAAATGTACAAAATAAATAGGACCATGCTGCTACAATGGGGATTCATATTTTGACATGTTAGAATATAATTTTACAATATTAAATAAATATTAAATTTTTACACAGCTAAATTTTACAAATGTACAAAATAAATAGAATTGACAAAACTAAATATAAATTTTTTGTATATTTACAACATGAGGGAAAAAAAATCTAAAAGAAAAACTATAAATAGTTAAACTGGAAGGATGCAAAACTTATATACCACGTGCTGTGCTTGCTATATATAACTTTCATAATGGTAAATAATTGCTTTTATATTTCATCAAATAATCCATTATTTCTTTAATACTTAAAAACATCATCTATAAATTGGCTACTGTCGGCCAGTAGTTCACATACTGTTGTGAGCCATGGATACGTTTTTATTTGTGTGGAGTCAGTTGGTATGTGTTTACCGTCAGCGTTGTGTTACAGTAGCGACATATATGTCCATCTACCCTGCTCATTAGATATGAATGTGTTAAGTCTAGTGTATCCTGTGCGTAGGCGTGTAAGTACAATTTCTTCTATTTTCAAGAGTGTCTATTACTTGAAGTCCAGTTAAGCGTGTTTGATTTGATCTCGCTAAGTTTACTGTCAGTGTTATACCATAAATTATTCCAGTCATTAATTACGAGTTCTCTTATTCCTAAATTAGTCACTAAAAAAATCCATTTGTTGGTAAAATGGAATTGAATATCGGGCTGATTGATTTTGTGGGTCTATTACAAGTCGGTTCTCCAAATTGGTTTTTATCGCTTTAAAAAATAACGAATGTGACTAATCAAAAATTATTGAGGGACGAGAAAATGGCTTGGGACAGGCTGAAATCAAACCCTGGGCGAGGCTGCCTGGGGCGTAAAGAAGTCCAGCAGTCATTATTGCTTGGAGGCCGATGACTGAGACTGGATTTCACCGACAGCCAAGGGGGGGGGGACTCAGCCACCACCTCTAGGCTAAATTGATTACAAGGCTCTCCAGCACCCTTTCCCCCCTAATATGGGGTAGCAAGCCAGGAGGTCGGCTGCCTCTTATTGGCTGGAAAAGGCCACGCCTCCTCAGAAGCCACGCCCACCACCCTTATATAGGGGTGTGAAGTAGGGGCGCGCCTTATTCACCCCGACTTCCTTCCCTATTGGGCATCAACGATCCTCTCTTCTCCCAGTCTTAACTCTTCATTATCAGCCTTATCAGTGGGTAAGCAATCTCTTATCAATCTCAATCATGTGTTTTCCAAAATGATTTCAAGACTACTTATAAGTATGTATTAATTGAGTACCTTAGCCGTTTAATATTATATATTTTGTCACGTTATAAAGTAAAATGAAAGTAATCATAAATAAATATTGTCAACAGTGATAGTTCCAAAGAATGTCCGAAGTTTTCTGATGACAAGTATAATCCTCGGTGTATATACTAATTTGTAATCAATTCATTTATCATGACTAAAATCATGTTTTCATGTGAGTAGTTTTAGTGTTTGGAATTGTAACTTACATTTTGTGGAATATTGTTTTGACTGATTAATGTTATTTTGAATTTTATGTCTTTAGAATTAATTAACTCAGGAATACAAAAATTATTGAGTTTCGTAGGAAAATAAGGAACTATCCTCTGTTAGTGATGTTGTACTTTTATTTTTAGACCTAAATTAAACTTATTTATCAAGAAATACAAGTAATCGCTTGTTTTTTAATGTGTTTTTCATAAAACTTGGCGCTTTTTCTTAGTAAATGTAGTTGGATCAAAGCAAGCATGAAAAATAGTCTTTTATTTCCCCAGAAAATACAAGATAGCAACCGATACCACAGTAAAAATATTACTGATTTTATCCTCGTAAGGGCTGTCAGGAATGAATTTAGACTGTCTTTGATTCAATAAAACTACTAGTCTAAATATATGTTATAAAAGGTTATTAATAAAGTGATCAGATTAAGTTTCTCAGTTTCAGAAGTGTTGAAAGAGAATATCTCATTAAATTTGAAAACGTAATTTAGAAGTCAAATATTCGGCTTTATAACATTACTGTTTCTACTGTCATAATGTTTATTACAACTTTCTCGTAAAGTACCACCTCAGAACTGTTTACACAACATTGATACATTATGCCACATTTCATCGATGATGATAGGGACTGAATACACAGTCAGTTAATAAATGTTTTATTAGTTATCTCAGAAAAACATTTTGATCATTTCTCCGGCTTGTCTTTACCTGAACCGCGTGGCTTTGTTGTGTGGTGTTCTTGACTAGATATCCGAGAGCAAAACAATTAAATTAATTAATAAATAACTTCACACGTACGGCTGTACGAATGTTTATTAATACGAGTCTTTTGAGAATTCAACTAAATTCTCTGAACATTCACTTAATATACCAACATCCTAACTTTTAATCCCTCCAAGCGTGCATTAGGTAGGTCAATAAATACATGAATCCAATGTCAAAAGTTAATCATACTATTTATCCAAAAATATACCATCGCTAAAACTTTGATTATTCCATGAAGACATTTCGATGAGCTCACGTACACAAAAGCACACAGGAAATGATGGTTCATTTATAGCCTTATACAGGTATGTATATTGAAATTTAATTGAGGGTAGGTTTCATGTTTAATCATTGGGCCGAAGAAGAAATGGTGAAAGTCAAATTTTAGCCTTTAAATAAAATATTACAGTAGATTGGGCTTAAACCTCCCATGATGGTTTCTCCGACCACAGCCTCATCCAGTATTCAGAATATTGTGCACACGATGAATTAAACGTTGGACAATCAGCTTCAAATTATGGCCCTTATCATTCCATTGATAATAATAAACTTAGAATACTTTGTTTAAGAGATTAGAGTATATTATCAGTAGACATTACTATTTTTATATTTGAGAAACATTGTTTGAGCCCGGATTATCCATGCTTGCAATTCTTTTTTGTAGCAACAATGTACTTGACCATGAGACAGGTGTAAGTCCCTTAGTATAAACACCTTGTTTGAGTAACGTAAAGAGCAAGCCGCCTCTTCTTCAAACCGGTTTGGGGAAGTGAGGAAGGCAAATGTTAGAATTAGGGTCACAACAATCGGTAGCTGTGTACATACAACAGTGCTGGCGGATTTCGTAAGGATACCTAAGATCGAGTATCCTCCAAGCCAAACAATTCTGTCTAATATTCATGTTATATATATATATATATATATATATATATATATATATATATATATATATATATATATATAGAGGGTGCTTATGCGTGGCCAACTTTCAGGTGCACTAAAACATCTTCAGTGAATTATTTTTCGTAAAATTGTTCAGCTAGAAATACCCCTGACTAGCTTCAAGAAGTTCATCTTCCATTCAAACCGAACTGGAAGCTAGAAAGAAAAATATACTGCCACATCAGACTGGATGAGTAAGCCCATCTAACTAGTGAGATTGTTGAATGTAGCTGCATTATTTAAGCTGTGTATGTTCTCCCCTCAATTTCTTATACTTCAAGTTCTTTATTCAGGTAGCTTCCCATGGAAATTGAACGAGCCATCATGAATATAATAGTAGTGAGCCTTATAGGAATAATATTGAATTTAATGACGACAATTCCTGTAATTGTTATTTCAAATAAAGTAAATTAAAAAAGATACTTCCTCTTTTTTCTTTAAATATACTCTAACTTGCCCCCAGAAGTCGATTGTATATTAGGAGACGGATAGAATTTGACGGGAAATGTCGTTAATCAAAAGTGTTAATAAAATTACCACGCACACGCAGGATTCAGGCTTGGGTCATACATTTTCCTAATCCTTAAGTATTAAATTCAGTAATTTATAGACTCTTAAATATTTTCTTTTTTTTCAGATGTACAATAATAATCATCACCAGCGTGATGATTAACCCATAATGTTCTGACCCTGTGGCAGTACGGAGGATGGGAACAGGTGAGAGAAATTACTATGCAATTATCCTCTGTGAGTGTGAGTGTGTTTTTGAGCCGTATGCATGTATGCTTTATATTTCTATTGGATTACACTAAAATTTGAATTACTTGGCCTTTTAATGGTTTACGTGTCAAAAACAGCATTCCTGAATATATAAAAACACCGCCCTCTATATTAGGGAAGATATGGACAGAAAAAATTTCAAAAAACAACATTTAAAATTATTTGAATGAATACAATTTTGAACTACTGAAAATAATATAAAAAAGGAATATAATGCCGGATGTTTTATTTAATCCTCCAATTATTATTAACTTGGTGCTAGTGGCGAGTTAGATTTCCGCATGGGCAATAGGAATTTATTTAATAAAGAACTCCTTAGTCCCACCCTGGCTAGAAAAGGGCGGTAACCTGTAGATAAACAGTCCTACTTAGCTATAGAGGCAAAAAGTGGACGTTAATAATATATAATTATTATTATTATTTTCACAAAGTTCATCTGGCGATTGATTTAACTTATCTGTCGGGTGGCAACTGCATTTCAACAACTTGCAGATACTTTTCCTGATGAGCAGTAACGGCTGATAGACGAAGAATTATTTCGTCCAAGTCATAACTCAACATAGGCGAAGGTTGACGCGTATAATATAGTAACAATAATAACAAAAAGTCCGTCACGCAGGGGCTGCGTAAACTAAGCAGATTTCCCACGTGAAGTTTTACAGTAGAGAAATCCGCCTAATAACAACAGTAGTAGTAAGGAATCTCTAAACCTATTCACGAGGGACGAATAGTTACCGAAACGGAATATCTAGGTTAATATTCAAGTTACAGAATAAATGTATAGAACAATATTTATAGTAAATTTAATTTGCAATTAGATTGATTCTATACAATTTTTCGATCCGACGCATAATAACGGAGATATTTTGAATTTTCAAAACTCCCCCTTCTAAACCCCCCCTCCCACTGATCCCATTTCAGCCATTAACGAACTTGATCTTTCTTTTCCCGTAAAACGCTTAAATATGAAGTTTGGTATCGCTCAAACAAAAATTGCGACCGCTAGAGCGTTAACGGATATATATATATATATATATATAATTTTGAACGGACCTCATTTTCGTCATCTCCAGGGTAGGATCAATGGACATTTGAGGAAATTTTTCAAAACTCGCGTCATGAGTACGACCTCAATAGCTGATTTCCCTTAAGGGAAATCTGCTAAAAAAGTACATTCATTCAAAAGCCACTACTAGAGAAAGGTTTACAAATGTTAAAATGAAGGCGAAAGTTGGAATCCTTCAGTACATGTTAAGTTCATTATTCGATTTATAATTGAATATGCGAGTGCTTTGGGGAGTAGCAAGGGATGTGTATTAGCCATTTTTTTTATTTAAATTGTCGAACTAATATTAGATTTGTGGCGTGAAAAGCATCTTCATTGTGAAGTTCTAGCACATGAGTAAATTAAAAAGTCAAACTAAGCAGATTTCCAAGTGCCTGATTAGCTACTGCTTAGTGACTAAGGAGGTCAAGTGAAAAATAGGAGAAAGGGTTTACAAATGAGAGAAAATTAAATTACAAATATATCGGTTAATATTCGAGTTAGAGGGATAACGTATAAATTAACAATAGTAGAAAATTTATTATTATTATTCTATCCAGTTCTCAAATGTGTCATATCTTTAGCCCGTCTAATGCTAGACTTTGTAAAAAATAAAAATAGTGGACATGCAGGTTATAGAATGCCTAGGTAATTATGGTTAAAATTAATGTAGGCTAGTTTACTACAATTAACTTGTTCTATTGATTTTATTAATAACAACATGCTAGTGAGTGAGTGTGTATATATCATTTTGAACGAATCTGTTTTTTCGTTTTCTCAGGGTAGGATTTAGTGGAGATTTGACGATAAGTACTACCTCAATAGTGTTGAGTTTCTCTTCATTCAAATATCTAGGTAGTTATTAGTGTCAGAGAAAACACATATATAACAAATGCTGGAACAAATTTTATTTTCATTAAGATTGGTTTTAACATTTGTCGATCTTACTCATAATAATGGAGATATTGTGAATCCACCCCCTCCTCGTGGTTCGATTTCGGCAGTTAACGAACTTGTGTTTTTTTTTTTTTTTTTTTTTTTTTTTTTTTTTTTTTTTTTTTTTTACATCAAATGCTTATATAACCATATATCACTACAAAATATTTTAACTACTATAGTGGTAAAAGACGAACCCGGAAGTAAATATTTATTCTTTTTAAGATACCTGACTTTTCTAAGTCCTAGGTCCATTTCAAGAATATTTTGGAAATCGAGTCATGAGTACAACCTTAATAGCAGATTTAGAAAGATCGCTAATGAAATCTATGGAAGTGAAAGGTACAATAAGCAACATTGATTCGAATGGTGGTTGCGACAAGGACTCATAGCGCACAATGGTCCCGATTCCCTCATCATGGTGCAAAATATTCTTTTAGTGGGCGGATCTCATTCAAACTTTGTATGAAGTTTATTGGGAGTTCGAAAGGGTTTTTTATATAGGTGGTATTCCAATTTTTGATTTGGGGTGGGGTACGAGAGAAAGAGGGTAGGTGCTCTCTGACATTTCTAGTACTTTCGTATATTTATGTTACAAAAAAGGGATATTTATACACTATTACTAGTCTTATTTTTTATTTGTGACAATATTTATGTTTTTGTTGTTATTATAAGCATTAATATTAATGAAATAACTAAAAATATTTGTAACTTGTAGTTTAATTATTCTGTACTAAGCTGCTTGTAACGTTGAAAATCTATCTGCTTCCCTCTTAATTATTTTCTTCTTTCTCCGTTCCTTGGCTTCCTCATATTTATTTCCTAGGCGCCCACTTTTTTCCGTCTTTGATGGCTCCTCTTCTGTCCTGGCTTCCACCATAGATTGAAACTTTACTTCAACATATAATTATGATACATTTTGTACCTAAAAAGGTTTCATTGTGGAGCAGGCTTTTCTCCATCTAACTAAATTATGTAATACGCTAAGTTGTCTCTTTATATGTTCGTTTTCCGACAAATTGTATTTAATAAGAATTTGGTTGTAAAATTCACAACTTGAATTTGATTTCAAAATAGAATATCCCAAATCTCTTTTTGTCAGCATTTTTTTGTCCTACCGAAAAAATTAATAAATGACAAATACTGCTCAAGAATATTTATTTCCTACACAACAAATAAAATGTGCGTTTTAATTGCATCTAAACAAAATTAGCAACTCGACACATAAATTTGATTTATCTACTAATTGTTCCATACAGTGGTTAAGTGAGTACATATGCAAATACATACCTGTACCATTATGAACGTAAAATTAAATAATAAAATAATACTTACCAAAAAAATGACTTCAAAAACACGAAATACCGATATTTAATACACTTAAAGGATGAAATAAGTAGATGAGTAAGATATGATTTGTAAAACAATACTGAACGTTTTACAATTGTCGAAAAGTAAGGGAAGGTTTACCCTAGTAGTCGGAGTGGGGGATAGCAGGTAGCGCTCCCTTTACGCCGTTAGCTCATAGTTTTCCCTAGAAACTCTCCTCTTGTTCCCACAGCTGACATTTCCCGACTGTGAATATTACGCCATTCGATTGTCAGAAGGTTCCTCTTACATTTGGTGCAAAAATCATTTTGAGTACTCATGAGCTAGCTTTTTACACCTTCCCAAAGTATTATGAGTAATAGGTTTCTAAAAGTGTTTCTGTTTAAAAATATATACCTAGTTCATATGAATCGATATTATAACCGTTAGGATGTCCCTACATTTCGTGTTCCATGTACAATCAGAGAGATATAAATTAAAACTTATATATATATATAATCTGTATTTTGATAGGAACGTAAATTAACATGGATCAAAATGTTGGACACTTGCAACTTTGAGTTAATGTTGATCTCAAAAGCTGCTCCTAATTTATGATTCAACTATATTTTCAAATTTCAGGATTACTGTAGAAACAAATAAAATATACTTGCTTCAGAAAAAAAATAGTTGATTTTTCAAATTTTATGGACCATGATGGGTAAACGGGGACCGCTGTGCGGCGGTGAGGGTTACGCATCACTGGGGAATTTGGCTTAACAATTTAATCTCACAATTTTGTATATACTATCTAAGGTATCTGGCTTTGCTTGGGGAACTTTGGAGACTGAATAATGATGGTTTTGCGTGTTTTTTGTAAGGACTCACTACTTATAATACTTATATGCTTTCCTTCTCAGTATATTATGGAAATCACTCTGGCTGTCATCTCCAGTAGTATTATGGTTTAATACTACCTGACGCAGTTGGAGATACGCTATACTCCACAACCGGAGTGTATTATGAGTTTTGCAGTGGTCAGGTAACAATAGAGAAAATATGGGATTTTCAACTTTGAAGAATAAATGAAAATGACTTCCTAATCAATCAATAATATAAATAATAACCATTTCATCTATAGATAAAGAAATTAAAAAAAAAAGAAAAGATATTTTGACTTATAGCGCTGTTTCTCCATAGTCTTCCAAATATGGACAGTACAACTTTCTTACCTTTAGACCTGTCAGAGATAACAAGGTGCGTGTATCTTTGACGCGTCACGCATACACTACAACACTTTCGGCAAAGCTGTCCAAGACAAATAGAAAGAGAGAAGAGAGAGAGAGAGAGAGAGAGAGAGAGAGAGAGAGAGAGAGAGAGAGAGAGTGAGAGGAGGAAGTGTGTTGACCAGAAGGCTGTGGGAACGAAGGCGGCTGGCTGGAAAATGTTGTTGGGGTCTCACCCGCTCTCATCGATTTATTTATCTCACCACAGCTAATATACACCGGCTTAGTCCTTTCTTCCCTCCCTATCACATCTAGGACTCTTTTCTTTCTCTAATCTAGAGATCCTCTTACTACTCCTTCTCCTATCAACTGTCTCTCTCTCATTACATATATGTATTAGAATTAATCGCAGATTATACTCAGTTTTACAGCACCACAGATTTCATTTTAGCAGATTTCCTTTAAGGGAACTCCGCTCAACATAGTACAGACATACACACACACTCGCACACCTATCTATCTATATATATATATATATATATATAAATATGCCTGTTAACGTTCTAGCGATCGCAATTCTTATTTGATCGTTACTAAACTCGATATTTAAACGTTTCATGTAACTTCGTTGACGGCTGAAATCCGACCAGTGGGAGGGGAGGGGGAATTTCGAAAACTCATAATATCTCCGCTAATATGCGTCTGATCAAAATATTGTACAGAACCAAACTTATTGCAAATGTAATGTACTACAAATGTTGTTATGTACGTTTGTTCACTATGATTATTATTAACGGAGATATACGCATTTTTCAGTTTGCGGCCTTCAGTAAATCTCCACTCCTTCATTAACAATAAGCTGATATATTATGAAGCACTTTATTTGAGGCAAAATACCAAATATTGTACTCATTGAACGTTTACTTTTTGAAATAAATGCAAATATGTGATGCACGTGAGAAATCTGCTTAGTTAACTGCTTAGAAAAGCGCGTCATGAGTACGACCTCAATAGCTGATTTCCCTTAAGGGAAATGGTCTTTAGTTTTGCATAAAACGCTTAGCTATCGAGTTTGGGAACGATAAGGCAAAAATTGCGACTGCTAGCGCGGTAATACACAAGTGTATATATTAACTTACAATTGATCATTTTCGTCATTACATATATAGGTTGAAGCATATTTGAGGATTTTTTTCTAAAATCGCGTCATGAGTACAACCTCAATAGCCGATTTTCCTTAAAGGAAATCTGTTAAAAGGATAATTAATAACATACTACCATGTGTATTTCAGAAATTGGTTAGCACCTCAAAATCAATTTTATTTATTAACGACACATTTGTGCTCCTATGTCTAATTGGAATAGTTTATCTACAGGTTACCGCCCTACGGGTATTTTAGCTAGAGTAGGACTAAGGGTTTGCTTTTTAGAAATTATTAGTGTGTTTTATCATTATTGTAACAATTGTTTGAGTGATTTGGCGGTTAACCCTCCGTTAGGCGCGGGTCATTTTCAAACGACTCTAGGCGCGGGTCACCAAGGAGGTGACGATGGAGAAATATGTTGGTGAAACTGCTTCTTAGGACAAAAATAGATTTAAACAAATATAAATACTTATCTGAACAAATAGGAAAACTATTTTATTTTAAAAGTTAGCAAAGTAACATATGAATATGTCATACAACTATCAAAAATATTAATTCACTCCGGGTAACATGAAGCAATTTATGAACAATGAATTCTTTAGGTACTACTTACTTAGCTGCTAAAAAAAATATATAAAAAAAGTACAATAAGAATAGTTTAGAACTACTTAATCATTTGATTTCTGCAGGAATAACAAATACATGAAAACATTTAAGATAGAAAAAGAAATTAAAACGTTTCACGTCGAATCTTTTAGTGCCATCTAGTTCTACTCAGGTCAGTTTCTTAGCCAACATGTTTTACATCAAATCTTCTAAATTCATTCTCGCTCCTCTGTATGTGGCAGCTAAGTATAGAAGGCCTATATAGGCTTTTATTTATATGAAAATAAATCTTTCCATCTCTTTAGCATCACTCTGCCTAGAAAATTCTGGCTCAACGATTTTTATAAATTCCTTCGTGCAGTGCACAATACTACTAATATTCATCTCATAAAAGAGACAGAACCAGCAGTCAAGTTCATTAGTTGCCTCCTTGGCCGCCCCTTTCACTCCCGGAAGGTGTGTCAATAAATTTTGTTTTTCTATTTTACGCAAAGGAAAAGTGGTTTTATTCCACAAAAAACGGTCAACGATATTTCTGTTCACACTTCTCAATGCAACTTTCCGATTCCACGTCACGTCACTTTGTTCGGTCTCTGAGTCTATACCCCGTTCTTCCAACCCGTCTTCAAATTCCGAATCTGTGTCGTTCTGTATTTTATCATCTTCTTCGAAAGGCTCCAGTAATTTGTGGTGACATCTAGCAATCTTATTTTAATTACTCAAGTCAAAGATACGTATTTCCTGGTCCATTTTTTCTGAAAAAAATGTTTTAAAAATGCATTGTTAGTCGCGGTCACCTCAGAGGTGAATTCCCTATTTTGTAGGTATTTTTAACTATACAAAAACAATCAAGGCACTACAAACGTCAAATGATAAATATGCCTTAGATAAATAGATTAAATATAGAAATAAAAGAAATTTAAATACTTACAATTTTGGTCGCGGTGCACCTGTGGGGTGATTTTAGCACAAGGAACGCACTGTGTAAAAACTTCGAAGGTCAAACCTATACTGTTTTGAGGAGGAAGGGATGCTAGAAGCATTGCTGGAGGCGGAAGTCGTCGGGTCAATTCAATCGGAAGCTATTGGAAAAACATCTCGAAGATGCACCTCTCAGGACTCCGCGACTAACGGAGGGTTAAACAAAAGTATGCATGAGTGCACAAATCGGAAAGATCTAAAAGCAAAACTTCGTGGATACAGTCCATTACATCGTCGAGCTTGCAAGCACTTTAGTGCAAGGTGACTTCATGAAACACATTCAATAAACTCAAGATAGTGTCCTCGTATTTAAAGCGTTTTCGAAATGCACTAGAATCGTTTCATCGACACGTTTCGCATGTTATGAGTAAATCAATTTAAAATATTGGCTGCAGGATTGGCAGAGACCAGTAAACATGTTTTAAGTCATTGGTTATCACATTTTTTAATTCCTTAGGTACAAATAAGTAAATTGTTTATTTTTTGCAGATTTCCCTTAAGGGGACATCAGCAATTGTGATTGTACCCATGACGCGATTTTCGAAACATTTCCACAAGCGTTCCTCGGTTCCAAGTAGGAGATGAAGAAAATGAAGTCCGTTACAAATATTTTATTGATGTATATTTGCCTTTTAACGCTCTGACGGTCACAATTTTTGTTGACCTTTACCAAACTCGAAATATAAGCGTTTTATTCAAAACTAAAGATCGAGTTCGTTAACGGCTAAAATCGGACCAGGATAGATAGAGTAATAGTAGGAGGGTGTTTAAGAGGATTTTCGAAAATTCGAAATATCTCCGTAATCTACGTTGGATCGAAACAATTGTGTAGATCCAATCTTATTTCAAATTTATTTTCCAATAAATGCTGTTATATATGTATTTTCTGTTTCATGAATAATAACTTTTTAGTTTTCAGAGCTCGTTAACCCTCTCTCCTACCCATGTCTAATTAATAAGCTGTTATATCACGAACCATTTTGTTGGAAGCTTAAACACCCAGTATGGTTTTCATTGAACTTTTACTTTTTGGAGTAAATGCAAACACGTTTTGATGACATTTAAGATATTACATTCTTAACTCGCGAATGTTTTAATCGATGCCGTACTCGACATTTAACTGTTCCATTCGACACTTAAGGGTATACTAGTAAATGGCTAAAACCAAACGAGGAATAAGGGGGTGGGGGAGTGTGCTAGAGGTTAAGGAATTCGAAAACGCATAATATTTCCGTTATTATGTGTTGTGTCGATATATGTTATAGAAGCAATCTTGTTAAACTATTTAACTTCTACGATGTTTGTTCTATATATTTTTTCTCAAATCTAATATTAAGCGAGTTATTTGTACGGTCTTGTTTACAGCCTTTAGCTTACCCCCACTTCTATTCATCGAATTTTACAAATAGAGAATGAGCAGTAGTGAGTCATGCCAGGATGGGGAAAATCTGCTTCGCCTGCGTGAGGGATTTTTTAAAAAAAATTATCCTTGCAGTTCTATTGGTGAATTAAAAAAAATAATGGTACAGCCCTTTATACATATTATTTTTTTTTTCATAATGGTTATTTATTGTTTAAAAGACAATGAAAGAAAAAAATGTATTATCGTCAGTTTCATTTTTTTTAAAAAAAGGAGGAACAGGAAGTAACAATTGGATTTCCGTTTGACAATATAGCATTCCAACAAATGCAAACAGTGTTGGTGTTGGGGCTGGAGTCTGTTTGTACGTTGTGTTTGTTGACCAAGTTACAGGCCGGTCGAGCTCAGAGGGACCATTGTAAAAATATTTGCTGTTTCGACTTGCAATGGAGCGTGACAATTTTTCTCGGATTAGTGACGTCGGAGTTTGCCCTTTCACAGCCACAATCAACAAGTTTTATTGTTTATTCAAAGAACTAGCACGTGGGATTTTTTTGTTTGTAGCTAGAATGCACCATTTACTATAAACTAAGGTTACCATGAAGTAATTCAAAATATTTTTATTCAGTAAATAATTACAGCAGACCCGAATACAAGGAACACAAATATGCTAATAAGATAAAAGAAATATGAGTGGTTGTAATATTGAAAAGCTTATTGAAATATCGTTCTAATTGACAGCAATCAATAGGTCGTCATCATATCTAAATAAAAATTGTATGTGGATGCCACAGTCGTTGATAATTTAAAATATTATTCATTTCTGTAGTCCCACTTTTCTAGTTGAATATCGTGTTATTAAATCTAAAATACCCGTCCGTACAGAGTGTAATACCCTCTACAAACAACTCTTTATTTTTAATTTGTGTATGTGGTTTTATTTTCTCCAAATTATTGGAGAAATATATTCACTTATTTATTTTCCTTTACATGTTCGCGACCTCTATGACACCTCTTCAGGACTAATACACTTATTATAAAAATAGTCGACCTTACTACCTCGGTAGTCACGTCAAGACTAACAAAACACTACTCAGTTGATAATATAGATATATTTAAATGATGAACAGTGTAAAAATCGATTTTCTAAAAAGTTTCAAGTTTTGAAAAATCGATTCCAGAAGGAAATTAGCTACTACATTTACACTTAATCTTGCTTATTATTTAAATATTTGATCAAACACCGTGTTTCCTTTCATATAAAGTATGTTCCTTCTCAACGTAACTCATCAATAGCAAATTACATTAAGAAAATTTGAAAGGACGTTGAACAATAGCCTGGACATATGGGAATAAAATCAGTAAAAGTTTCAGTCGTGTAAAGAATAGACTAAAAGGCAAGAATGCAAAATAAAATGATTATGGAATAAACTGTTCTGTCTGTAATAAATTTTAAATAGGGGAATCGTCGTAGACATTAAAGAAATGATTGAAATAGCATTGCAGATATGTCGATTATTTACAAAATAGAACATCTTTGGCTAATCATTCATTGACATTTAAAGGTAAATTTAGTTTTGACGAGGTAGAAATTATTTAGATAATGACAAAAACGTAATCAAGCGGAAGATAAAATTATTAAAGAAACAATATGTTGTGAACAAGAAAACTAAGATAAGGAATTTACATGGTTTATTTATCAAATATTTAAACAAGAAAGAACATGCCAAGTCAATGGGAAGTTATTATTGCCATTGTGCCAGCCCAGTTAACAGTCATTATGTGTTTATTTGACCCATTCCTTACTCTATGGTGTAGCTTGTTTGTGTTGCAATAGTGTTTGAATACGTACCGCAGTGTTTTCTAAAAGTGTTTCAATCGGCATTTCAGCTACATACTATTCATGCTTATTTAATTGTGTACATGTTTGTGGTTTAAACACAATGGATTCATGTGAAGAAGACGGCAGGAATATTTCCTCCAATTCAAAACGAACACGTAAGCATGGCCGTTTGCGAGAGGTTAGGAAGAAAATAAAACTACAAAGTCATGAAATAGGCTCAGACTGTCAATGTAAGAAACGATGTTTTGATATTGTAGATGAAGATAAAAGAAAAGAGATTATTAAACGTATGAAAACATTTATCTTGCTGGATTGATAACTGTATTACCTGTTAAACAACGGCGTCCCAGACAGCCAGAAGACCTAGAAAATCTTAGGGATGCCACCTTTGTGTATCGTTTACGATACATGGACGATGGAAAACCAGTTGAAGTAAGAGTTTGCAGAAAAGCTTTTATGTCAGTGCACGGGATAGGAAGAGGTAAAGTGAACTATATTTTGCAATCGCTTAAGAGTTCGGGGGATGCGCCAAGAGACGAACGTGGTAAACACAAGAACCGTGTTCATACACTTTCGGATGAAAGTAAGCAAAAAATCTCGACAATATGAATTCATTCTGTTTCTTTTAATGACAAACAGTTGGGGTTTCAAAGAAAATGTTTATCGTGATTTCAAATGAAACATCTCACTAATAGAATATTGTTTTCTGATTAAATTATTATCCTAGAAGTGTGCTTGCAGCAAGTTGTGATTCTATGTTACCTCTGTACAAGTACTTAAACTTTGAAATTGCTCTCCTGAAAAATGACGCATGTTGACTTAGCATGTTTTTCCCCTGGACCCTTCATATATATTTCAAGTGTTTTCGAACTATTGACTTTCGGCCATTTTTCCTTCGACTAATATTGAACAAAGGTCACATTTTGACGATAAGAATTATAATTTTCCTCTTTCATTTTCTCGTTTAAATCAATTTTGAATCGCAGTTAACTAAATTAAATTTTTCAATATTACAACTACTCATATTTCTTCGAACTTAATCACTTATCTGTGTCAAAGTATTAAGGCAGTGGTATCGTGAAAAGATAGCCCTGAGATATGAATATAATAAATGAATTTTGCCGTGGTCTATGAACTTCCTTAGAATAAATAAGACAATAACAAATTTACTAATACTAAAAGGGCTCAGTTATGATGGATAGTTCTTTTTAATACAACTCATTAAATCACAACGTCTACAGTTCTTGGTTTTTCATCCTGGCAGTTTTAGGCTTCATTATTGTGTTGACAATGATTTATACAAATATTTAAACTGATGGCACAATATTTTAGAATAAAACATAGCAATAGTTATTAATTAGATAAGTAGAACCCAGAAAAAAAATGTACAGGACGTTATATGTTTAGAATGTATTTTTCTGTTCTAAAACGTTGTTTAAATGTCTGAAATTTTAAGTTCAGGTTTCCAGTTGCCGAATAGAATGTATTGCTATTCCACAAGAATATCCAATATAGCCTCAATATAATTGTGATAATTTTTATTTAAAAAATGAGAGCATAACGAACAGCATTAATTATGCTTTTCTGTCTCCAATAGGGGATTAGTCAATGCATGCACATATTCGTCAATACTGATTGTACAGTTGTAGTTAATGTTTCATGACATTTGAGTGCGTATGACGAAAATAAGATGATTATTTAATGCATAAAATAACCAAATATTTTCTTTATTTATACACTATTCTTGCTCGATACTTTCTTACTTTCTTGTTATAGATATTTTGTAATAATATCAATATTAACAAGTTTTATTTTGTTTGCGGATTTTCTACAGGTTATCGCCCCTTACGAACCAGGGTGGGACTAAGGATTTTATTTAATGAGTTCTTCACGAAATAAATTCCTATTGCCAAGACGAGAATCGAATTCGTCACTCAAGATTTAACCATATGAGATTAAGACCAACGCCTTAGGTCTTAATTTCATATCCGGCCAATTTGAGCCCCTTATTGCTTTGCTATTACTCTTCCGTTTTTTTGTACTATAACCCCTCCCCCTGGTTTTAGACCTATGCTCCTCCTTAACATTTTCAATTGTTTATTATATTACTATTTGGCATATGTCTGACATAAAGACCAAGTATTATTTAAAACCGTCTTTCCTTATTGAGAAATAGGAAATTGGGACATTTTGTATTTCGAATAGGGAATAGGAAATAGGAATCAAGATTACTCCCAGAAGCCTTTTAGTGTTAATGTTTCTACTTAAAAAGTAACTTTTCGCAATCGTGATAAAATGTTCCTAGTCTATATATGAATAATGGTTTATACGCTGCTAGCCAATGCTGTTGTGATAAGTAGCAATGTCTCTTATAAGAAGATCTGTAGCTTGAAGTATCAAGTATGGGAGTTGAACAAGAACTGTGAGGATTGGCAGAGGCATTGTAAGACCCCCCCCCCTTAGGCACACATGTCGTTATGAAGATTAAAGATTGAAAGTGGTGCAGCTGATGATAGGATAGGGGTTGGGATGTGGGAGCCGAACCTACTGACTCTCTTACAGACAATGCTAAATGCATTAGCTCATTGGCCCTTAGGCCCTACAATCGCTTCTCTCTCTCTCTCTCTCTCTCTCTCTCTCTCTCTCTCTCTCTCTCTCTCTCTCACACACACACACACACACACACACACACTCTCTCTGGTCCCCCCACGGTATTATATCTTAGTCATTCTTGAACTATATCTCTACATAGTATCATTGTAGTCGTTCAGAAGAATTCTGTCAACCTTCCTTTAATGTCATAACCCTTTATAGGAATGAATCCCCTGCTCCTCAGATTTTCCCGCACTTTGAGCAGATTTTTCTTAAGGACGTCCTCGATGTACTCATGGCGCGATTTTCGAAATATTCCCTCAAATCCCCATCGAACCACCATAGGAGATGACGAAAATGAGGTCCGTTCTCAACTAATGTACATATGAGGTGCGGTTAAAACGTTTTGCAACTAAGGTATTAACAAACCTTAAACCGTTAATACTTCTCTTGCAAGACGACGGAACACAACCTCAGCTGATGTTGATTCCGCGACTCAAGCAGAGGCCTTGATCTTGGATAATCGTCGAATAAAGGTGTCTGAAGTTGCTATGGGGCTAGGCATTTCCTATGGTAGCGTTAGCACAATCATCCACGGTATTTTAGAAATGTCTAAGAGATTCCCCGAAACCATTCAGTTCAAGATCGGTATCATCGCCTCACGTCATGCCAAGACCTGTTAGAACTCTTTAACCAGGAACTAGTGGACTTCATGGCCCATCAGTGACAGTAATGAGACGTGGCTGTACCAGTGGGATCCAGAGACTGAGCAGCAGTCGATGCAGTGGAGAAATTCTGACTCACGGTCTCCAAAAAAATTAAATTCCCAACGTTTAGCGAGGAAAGTGATGGCAACAAACTTTTGGATGCAATGGGTATTCTGTTAATTGGGTTTCCTAGATATCGGCTCTACAACAACAGGTCAGTATTATGCCGATATTATTAGAAAACTGCTTCAGGCCAAAGTGAAGGAACATCAGGGAAAGGTGACTCGAGGTGCGTCCTCTTGTTGCATGACAATGCGCCAGTCCACGAGTGTCGCATTGCACAGGCTGATATTCATGACTGCGGCTTTGAACAGCTCGACCACCCTCCCTATATCCCTGACACAGCCTCCAATGATTTCTTCTCATTCCCAAATTTAAAGAGGTTCTTAAAAGGGTCAAGCAAGATTTGATGACCTGAATTCTCTGAAATCAGCGACAGAAGAATGATTTCAAGACGAAGACGAAAGTTTTCCTCTTCCGTGGAATCAGTATATTGAAAGACAGGTGGAATAAGTGCATTGATGGTTTAGGGGGTTTATGTTGAAAAATATAATATTTTTAGAATTGTATCTATTTTCTTTATAGCTTAGTTGCAAAACTTTTTGATCGCCCCTAGTATATATTTGTCTGTTACCAAACTCGATATTTAATCGTTTTATGAAAAACGATTTACAGTTGGGGGGATTTCGAGGGTTTGAAATATCTCCGTTATTAAAATCCGGGTCGAAGTATTGTACATAAACAATCGAATTGCAAATTAAATTATTTATAAATGTTGTTATATACATTTATTAACCAAGATATTTATATTTCTTAGATTTCTGCCTTCAGTAAACCCCCTCCTACTTAAGTCAGAATAGCAATACACTGCTATATCATGAACCATTTTATTCTAATCTTATATACCAAATATTGTTTTCAAGAGACCTTTATTAAATGAGATACATGCAAATACCTTGTGTGATGACATCATCAATTAAGATTTCACGTAGTTGTTTCAAAATGTCAATTTGACCTATACTATACTCGACATTTAATTGTTTCAGTCAGCCCTAAAGATAATATCTGTTATTGGCAAAAATCGGGCATGGGATAGCAGAGGATAGAGAGGGGGGGATTTGGATATTCAAAATATTTCCATTACCAAGTGAGATCGTAAAATGTTATATAACCCATCTTGTTAAACAATAGATGATCTGCAATAATAGTTCAATGAATATTTTTCGTAAATCAAGTATTAAGCTAGTTATTTGTGGTACCGTGTTTTCAGGCTGCATAAAGAAATATTAAGAAATAGATGAACAAAGATGTTTCCGCAACTTTTTGAATAAATAACATGAGTTATACGAAGATTACAGGAAATTTTAATCCGTCTTCAAATGAAAGAATAGCGGAAAAATACATGGGTATTTTGGATGAAAATCACGCCATCACAATTAGATTTTTTTTTCTTTTTTTTTGGGGGGGGGCGTGTCAACCATTTTGGTCATTATTAATGCCAACAACTTGATTTTTCAATTGTTACCTCTTCAACTATCTCCCTATAAAATGAGAATAATGATTAGTTGTCAATATTAATTTTCTCATTTCACGAAAGAAAAGAAAAAGCCCAAACTTCAATCCCTTTTTAGTAAACCAATTGAATTATTCCAGTCCGCGATTGAAAGAAGTCGATTTCATATACATGTCTAAATTAGACCCAGGTAATTCAAATTTTAAACTTTGAAAAAGCCGAACCTTGTGATTAGTGTCTATAACTAAGCTTCTAAACGAAAAATCGTTTGGGAGATTGATGAATGGATCACAAATGTAACATGAGAATGATAATTGTTTCTTAAAATTTCGCATGTAAACATGGATGTTTTATGTCGTTCTAAAGAATAGATTCAGTTTTACAAAATAAAATATATTCCATTTCATAATAAAAAGTTGCGTGGAGCATGTGGTGAAAAGAAGTTTTTATTTTATTTATTACAAATTTGGATTATACGTGGGTAGAAATCTGAAAATTAGAGTTAGGGTTAAACAGGTTTTTTAGTCGATTCTAAAGGTTTATTTTTTAAAAGAATGTTATTTATAAAACCCACTATATGCGGCTAAGACTAAGTGGACGGATTATTACAGGTCATCCCCAGTCAGTTGCCATGGTATCTTAGGATGGCTAGAAATAATTAGCAAAAATGAATATTTCATAAGAATTTCAAGTGATTTATGTACTATCTATTCTTAATATATTCGTTCTATGACGTTGATAAAAGAAGAATCAGTCGCACTTTGAGCAACAAAGTATGATCATATATATATATATATATATATATATATATATATATATATATATATATATACGAGTACATAAAGGCGCGCATACAAACATATATTTTGACTATTTAACTATTAGGTAACAAACCCATATAATATTCTTGACTCACATATGCAAACTAAGAAGGTGTTAAGGAAGAAGACAAAGGAAATAGTAGCTTTAATCGAACTCATACATACAAGTACACCGGAAATGGAGGGCGTTTTAATATTTACGTATTTTTACTTGTGAGCGGAAGAAACGTCTCTGAAAACTTTGATAATATCCATGGATTAAGAAAAGAAGATGCAGAGAGTTGATTAGAAGTGGCAATCAAAAAAACGAGTATGAACTTAAGGTGATACCATATACAATTGGATCAAATGGCTTATGATGTATATTGAGGATGTGTTATCACTGTTAGATATACCTCAGCATTGGACGGTGCTCTGGAAGAAAGAGTTAGTACAAGCAAAACATAGTCAAAGGCTAAAAAACAATTAAAATAGACCAAGGCCATGAGTATCTATAGTTAGGCTGGGGAGATTGAGTAGCCCTATGAATTGAGTGAGAAATACCAGGGAAAGTTTGTTACGGAGATTTATAGCGAGGAAGGAGATATTGAACCCAGAATCGTCGCCGTTACCACATGCTTCTAAGCCCTGCAAAAAGTAAAGTCTCTGCAGGGAGGTAAAACTTTCATCAGACAGTTACATATCGTAATGAAAGGTGGACTCTCATCAAGAAAAACCAGAAAGACATCTTGATCTGGGCGAGAAGTGTCATGTGAAGGATATTTGATTGTTTGATGAAACCGTCAAACTGATGATGCCCAACACCCTATCCGGTAAATGTTGTACCAGATATATTGAGGACGAACAGACCCAGGCAGGGATGGCTGGATGACTTGAGTGAAAACAAAATTACGCTTCAGCTGAATTTCTTGAAAGTTCAATTAAGAGAAGACTACTTCCCCAACTATATAATTATTTTTAAACTCTACATTTTCATGCGTTACATAAAACTGCTTCTCATGAGGATCTGACCAACAAACTGATTTTTGGCAATTTGGAAGAAGAATTTTCGTGAACTGGATTGTAAAAATGGTACAATATTCCTGCTTACAACATTCAGAAAACTTTTTGAAGATACTACTCTCAGTATTATCACCAGGAACATAGAAACCATTCACCTTTTGCTTTAAAAGGATTAATATATATTTTATGTATAATAAAAATACAAAGAAATGTCTATAATGGGATTGTGGAGTTATTTGAATTATTTTGTTCCAGTGCGGGGTTTTACTGATGATTATGAAATGCACGAAGGCATAAGAAGAATGGCTCAAGACATTGAAGAAATTTCCTCTGAGGATGAATTGACTTGTAATAGTCACGAAGATGTTCGAGTTGTCTTATCAGCCATGAATCAAAATAAGCCACCAGGTGAAGGGATCATTTATTGCCATCATATATTTTTAATAGTCCATCAAAAAAAAAAAATTTGGATTTTAGAATGAAAACAATAACCTTAAACTCCATTTCAGCTAATTCAGCATTCCTAATAAACATGTTTGACCGTATTACTGACAAACATATAAGTACATATTGCTAGGTTATATATAAATCAATATTATTGAAGAGTGTAAATGTAATTCAACATTACTGAGGAATATACAAATAAATAGTATTCACTATATCCGAAGATCTGCTATATAGACAGTTTTGATACTATACTGCTGTGGACCATATGAATAAATATTTGTGGACTATTTATAAAACAATAACAACAAAGAACATACTAAAATAAATACTCTTTAGGATAGCATAATTCAATACTATTGACGGAAATTTAATCTTTGAACATACTGACCACAACTGAAAACCACTTATATTAAACACAGCAAAACCTAAGTTTGATGAGTTCAGTTCAGCTGTTATTTTGGATCTAAATATTGAACTATCCCAATGTTTAGTTACGTCAATTCCTAAGTCGTGGGTAAATATGATTTTGTGGTATTTATGAGTCCATGAGTTTTAAAATTCAAGTAAATAAAGAATCCCCCATTACAAATACGTAAATCACTTTCCTGAAAAGTACAGTTTTCTCAGGTTTACAGGACTAAAGTGACATTTAAGGTAGAATTCATGATTTCAAAGTAAATAAATATAAATGTTTAAATTCGTTTTTATATGAGAACTGAGTCTTCTACGAGAACATTATATGAGCATGGATTTTGTATGCTAGTGACCATCTGTACATGAACGCTAATAATATTGGACTTCACTTGGATTAATGGTTACACTTTCAAATAAATGAGAAGAAAATATGAGGAAAGCATTATGCAAACACTATGTAGTAAAAGCGTCTTGCACCTCAATGAGCAGAGAAAACGCCCAAAACGTTTATCTGATACGTTTAAAACTCGGTATATGCGTAAATTCAAATGATGAAAATTATCGCCATTCAAAATTATATATACACACACGTATAAGTGGCTGTTACTGCACTAAACCCCCTCCTCCCTCTGAAGCGATTTCAACGGTTAACGAACTTGACATTTATTTTTACATAAGACGCTTATATATTGAGTTTGGTACAGATAAGACAAAACATGCGTCACGTAGGGGCTGCGTAAGCTAAACAGATTTTCCAAAAGCTGGTGTAGTATGACCTCATCTCACCATATATTCCTAATTTCTTCTAGTTGAAGAGTGTTGGGCGGGGAGAGTGGGGTAACGGAGGGCTGAAAACATGGATGTACGAGTCCATTAGTATTTGAGGTACGAAAAAATTGCGTAGAACAACAAGCAGTAGAGCGTCAATAGCCTATCAGGATTATACCTTATAACATTTAACGATCCGACTCACAATAACGGGTATATATTGAATTCTCGAATCCCCTTCCCTAAACACCTACTGTTCCATGTCCGATTTAAGCCAATAACAAACACAATCTTTAGTGTTAACAAAAAAAAAGTTAAATATTGAATTTGGTTTAGATCAAATAAACATTTACCTCATCTAGTAAAGATTTGTTGAAAACAATATTTGATATATACGCTGAGAATAAAATGGTTCATGATGTAACAGCTTACAGTTAATATGATATGAGTAGGAGGGGGAGTTACTTAATACATAAAACTAACAAATCCAAATGTCTAGATAGATCTATATACATATATACGATAGTAATTGGGCAGGGGAGAGGGGGTTTCAAAAATAAGACATATCTCCGCTATTTTACGTCGGACGGAAATATTGTATAGAACCAACCATTTTGCAAATTTCATTGGCTATCAATATTGTTTAATTACTAACGATCTCATGCCCGGCTTAAATTTCAAGTTTCTTTGACATGGTTGTTTAACTCTTAGCGAGCTGGGCAATTTGAAAGCCATGGGTAAAGGGATGCTCTTAAAACGGGTTCCTTAAAACTGAGTATGGCTGAAGCGAGAGAGAGTTGGCAATTAGGCTAAAACACCGGTATAAAGGAGGTTGCTGAGTTCTACAATGAAGTTTTGTTTTGCAGGGGACCGCTTGCTGGATATTCCTTGCAAAGTTTGTGGGGACAGGAGTTCGGGGAAGCACTACGGCATCTACAGCTGTGACGGTAAGTTCTTATCCCATATATCTTACTTATTTCAAGTTAATGAACCTTAAAGCAAGTTAAAAGAGCTATCTCGGGATACTTGACTGTCTTGTGAGGAATGGTTGATGTGTGGAAACAATTCCATATGAAAGTAACTTCATTTTCGAAGTACTCGTCACCGAAACTAAGAGAATGTTTGGAACACACGTTCATTAAAGAAAGTTTCCCATCCCAGCCAATGTATTGAATATAACGTGAGGATTAAATTATAATACTATAAACAGCTACCTCTTTCAATATCCCTATTTTCAAGACTTTCAATGGTCAAGACTTCACTTCAGTCTATTCCTCATTAAAATTTTAGTATTTTTTCCCCTTTAGTGAGGATCCATTTCACAATTATCCATTCACGAAGAGATAAAAATACTTATATAAATTTGGCCTTTTTTCCAAAATTATTGAATGGCTGCAATAAATATTGACGGTTGATTTAAAAGGCCAAACTTCCACTATAAAGATTTATAGTTGTATCTTGTCCTAGGCCCTCAAAGTCAAAATCTAGAACGTTAGGGCTCTAACTGTGATCAACTGCATCTAAAGTGGTTTGCCTCTTAATAATAATAATCATTATAGTTTGGCCTTTTTACTCAATCTCTCTCTCTCTCTCTCTCTCTCTCTCTCTCTATATATATATATATATATATATATATATATATATATATATGTATATAAAATTGTAACTTCTGTCTGTACATTGATTTTTTTCGAAAAATCTCACGATAACTTTTCGTTTCACATCTCATAACTGCATTTTGTTTCTTATGTTTGTTACCTTTTCACGCATAAACGGCTGAACTGAATTTTATGAAACTTGGTATGTATATTACTACTAACCCAACTTAGACTTTAGGCTATATTAATATCCTCTGAAACGAACAGGAGTGGGGGTTATAAGGGAAGCCAGAAATTAAAACTAGCGATATTTCGTTTCCTATTGGTTTTTCGGCAAATATGAACATAAAAAAAGTTGTTTATTTTGTTATTTACAGTAACTTGTGATATGTACACTTTTTTCGTACACCGAATTGTAAACAAGATATACCCTAAAACCTATAGCGGAAGTGAACAATTATATTTGGTACAAAAGACCCAACCGAAATAAATAAAACTAGGTATGTGTATTAGCACTAACGCTTTCATTATAACAGGCCATACCAACATTTCTAGGGACTGGCAGGAGTGGGGGTTGTAAAGGAGGCCTGAATTTAAAAATAGCGGTATTTCGTTTTCTATTCGTTTTCAGCAAATATGAACATAACAAAAGTTGTTTATTTTGTTATTTAGAGTAACTTTTGTGATATTCATTTTTGTCTTTTAACAAAGTATAAACGAGATATACACTATAAACTAAAGCGGGAGTCAACTATTTCATTGGGCGCTAACGATTAAACCGAACTTAATAAAACTCGGTATGTCAATTAGCATTAATTCTTCCATGATTATAAGCTATATTAAAATTTTTAGGTTAGAACGGGAGTGGGGGTTATAAGGGAGGCCTGAAATAAAAATTCGCGCTATTTCATTGTCTATTTGTTTTTCGACCAACATGCACATAACAAAAGTAGTTTACTGTGTTATTTAGATTAACTTTTGTTTTATACATTTGTCCAGGAACAATGTGTGGAGCAAATAATTTGCGTAGAAATATTGATATGCTCAACAATTCATTCCAATTTGAACTATCAGGTACCTCACCTGGAAAAAGTAATTCAAATCTACGTTAATATTTTGTCCTTAATAACTGAAATCTATGCATAATGCACAGGAGACGGGAAATATGACAGTATGGAGGATAGTGAAGTCTTACATAAAAAATTAATTTTTTTATTAACAATTGCCAACAGCGGGTATGAACCCTAAACACTGGGATGGGTAAATGTCAAAATAGTATGCAAAGTAAAGCCTTGCCAAAAAAATACCATCACCATTCAGCCTCAAATCAATTCCCGGGCGAAGCCGGGTATCTGAGCTAGTCAGTAATATAATTCAAATCCACCAACCTCCCAGAATACCAACTGGAAAAAAATATGATTTATTTTTATGTAGTATTGATTAGCATATGCCATATAATTGCTAGAATATTAAATATATACACTTTTGTAACCGAAATTCATTCACAAATAAGAAATATGGCCAACTTGATTAACACGAATATTTTTAGCACTTTCAAAAAATTAATTAATTTACGAGTACTACACTCTTATAAAGGAACTACTATTTCCCCCAAATCGTACTTTGGGGTTTCATGTGTCAGGACAAGTAGAACACTTCACTAAAAAAAATTCGATTTTTCTGCCGTATGCCATACACACCTTTCTTCAACACACTATTACATAGCTAATATTAGTCGTATTCACCAGGTATATATATATATATATATATATATATATATATATATATATATATATATTGTTGCGAAAACTAAATAGATGAATAATCCTTCAGAGAGAGAGAGAGAGTCGCGTATTTGGAAAGTGTGACGTAGATCAAAGAGACCGAAAGAATGTTCTAGGTCTGACCAGTACCTTCCAGCCAGACGTCGAATGAACTAGACAATTCCCCTTTGATGTATGCCGCCTCCCTATATAAAGGAGCTCGGGCCAGCCGTGAGCAGTCAGTTTTATTCTCACCTGTCTTGATGTTCACATCAGTGCTACTGTGCGACTTAGTACAGTGCGGTTAAGTGTTTTTATAAGAAGAACAGTGTTGTGCAGTGACTGTAAGTAACAGTTTAGTGCCGTGTTTAAGACAGTGCAGTGCCGCGAAGTAAAGGACAGTTCAGTGCCGCGAAGTAGAAGACAGTGCAGTGCCGCGAAGCAAAGGACAGTGCAGTGCCGTCTTTCTGTGAATTTCAGTGAATTATTGGACTGTGACTCATTGAAGAACAGTAACGCTATCAGTGTATACTGTGAGTAGTAATTAAGAATAATCACCAAGTTTATTGTGCATTGTGAAATAAATTTTGCAGTGATAAAAACTGTGAAACTTGCGAGTATTTAATTTTGCAATCCAAAAGAACTCTTATTAAAAACGTTTATTACTGGTTTTGGTAATAAAAACGTAACAATATATATATATATATATATATATATATATATATATATATATATATATTTTAAAATTTTTTGTTATTCACTTAATTTCACTTCAATTACTTCTTTCACATAAACGAAATTAATTTCAATGCTGATGATGTGGCCAAATTAGCAATAAAATTCATTTTCACAAAAAAAAAAATTGTACTCCATTCAAATTGTGATTCAATGAAGCTAAACATTTCCTTCAATATATTTCCTGATAGGAACAATAATATTTAAATATACTACGTACGGCATAATTTTAAAAAGAATTGAACATCGAAAATCCATTTACTTTCATCGTTATCAAATTGGTTAACATTTTTGGCTAAGAGTTTGATGAAAGTGAAACACGAACTTGTGAATCCATACTAAACATGCCTACCTCATAATGCTTTTCAGATTAGGCCTACCACATAATTCTTTTCCAGGCTTCATTTTCGAGCATTTAGTTCATGTTTCACAAAGGCATTTTCAAATAATAAAGCCAAATATTATCAAAACTAGTATACTAATTGAAAAGGTGTTTGGAAAATAGCATGAGTGAAATAGATTTCACTGATGATTGTCGACACGAACGTTATACCATAAGTATTATTATTACTTTAGATTTTATTACAATGGCTTGTAAAGTAAATATTAGTAATTTGTTTAAATAATTACAAATTATTTTTTGAAATAAAGCAAATTCGTGAGTGTTGTTCGTTTTCTGTAAGCAATGAGGGTGTTTTCCACTACCTTTCGGTCTTGATGGGTTTCTCTTAAGAAATCGTTGTGTCTCAATAAGTTACTTGAGTCTATAAGACTCAATTAGGTACCTTCACGATGTAGAGGCTTCAGTTATTTATCTCCTTTTATGCCCCAATGAGGTCTCTTCACACTGCACATGCCTCAATTATTATCTTCACTCTGTTGATGCCTGAATTATTTATCTTCACTCTTAATGAATTATTTATCTTCACACTTCAATATGCCACAATTAGGTGCCTTCGCACTGTATATGCCTCATTTGTGAAGGTGCCATCACAATGTACATGCCTCAATTATTTAACTTCTCAATTGAATATGCCTCAAATAGGCATCTTCACACTGTATATGCCTCAATTAGGTGCCATCACACTGTACATGGCTTAATTACTTATCTTCTCAATTGAATATGCCTCAATTAGGCATCTTCACACTGTATATACCTCAATTAGGTGCCTTCACACTGTATACGCCACAATTATTTATCTTCTCAATTAAAATATACCTCAATTACTTATCTTCTCAATTGAATATGCCTCAATTAGGCATCTTTACGCTATATTTGCCTCAATTAGGTACCTCCACACTGTATATGCCTCAATTAGGTACCTTCATACTGTTGACGCCTCAATTATTTATCTTCTAAATTGAATATGCCTCAATTAGGCATCTTCACATTACATATGCCTCAATTAGGTGCGGTCACACTGTATATGCCTCAATTATGAAGGTGCCATCACACTGTAAATTCCTCAATTATTTATCTTCTCAATTGAATATGCTTCAATTAGGCATGTTTTCACTGTATCTGCCTCAATTAGGTGCCTTCACACTGTATATGCCTCAATTAGGTGCCTTCACACTGTATATGCCTCAATTAGGTACCTTCATACTGTTAATTAGGCAACATCACACAATTTGAAAGACTAAAAAAAGCTTGATTCGATTGAATTACCATACACAATGAACTTGAAAAGTTGCATTACTATGTTCTATGATTTCAGTGATGTTTCAATTTGTAATCTTGATTCTCAAAGAGATTGTATTCCACTTTCAATAATCGTATCAATTTCTTTTACGCTACCACAAGTTATTTCCATTATTTAATGAAGTTACATATCTTATACTAATGATACTTCATATTTATTTCTTCAGGCCAGGGGAAGGCAGGTGGCCCTCCCTCGCCCCTTGCTTGGTACGCCCATCCCTAATCAGTGGTATCTATAAGGGTTTTTTTTTTTGTGCGCCCAGAAACTCAGCAACTAATAAAACTTGAAGGTTATCAAAAATTTCTCTTTCTCAGGCTGTTCAGGATTCTTCAAGCGGAGCATCCACCGGAACCGTGTGTATACGTGCAAAGCCCAGGGAGACTTGAAGGGAAGGTGTCCTATTGACAAGACACACAGAAACCAGTGCAGGGCTTGCAGGCTCAACAAGTGCTTCCAATCAGCCATGAACAAGGACGGTAAGTCAAACCAAAACTGTATATATTAATTTAACTTGCATAGAACCTTTTTTACACATATATAAAATATGTATTTCCGCGTGACAACTACTTCAATGAGAAGTTTAAAACATCAATACCTAGTAAATAACTATTGAGACTAGGCATACATTAGCTTACCATCAGACAAGCTTGGTAATACATAAATTGCTAAATAAGAAATGTACACAATATTTTCCACAACTCTTCTTCAGTTATTAAAATTCTGAAATCAAAATAATACTAGGCTCATTTTGCTTGTCGCTTCAATCATTCTAACCTCTTTGAGGATGATATAAAAAAGTTCGTCACGCAGGGGCTGTGTAAACTAAGCAGATTTTCCAAGTGAAGTTATACAATAGGGGAATCTCCATACGAGAACCGAACAGTTACTAGCTTTCGGCGGAAAGTCCCAAATAGACTTCACCTGATCTCAATCCACACACACTTACTAAGAATGCAAATATCTTGGTTAATATTCAAGATAGAGAATAAATGTGTATAACAATATTTATAGTAAATTTAATTTGCAATAAGATTGGTTCTATACAATCCGACGCATAATAACGGAGATATTTTGAATTTTCGAAAACCCCGCCTCTTAACTCCCCATCCCTCAGGTCCGATTTCATCCGTTAACGAAATAGATCTTTCTTTTTACATAAAACGATGAAATACCGAGTTTAGTGACGATTAAACAACAATTGCGACCGCTAGAGTGTTAACAGACATATATATATATATATATATATATATATATATATATATATAGTTTTGAACGGACATCATTTACGACCTCAATAGCTGATTTCCCTTAAAGGAAATCTGCTATAAGTAAGTATGCACTTGTTATGGTATAGAGGTTATGTTTGCGGTTCGGTAATATTGAAACTGCAGTGTGCATCGAATATTAAAATAAAAGTCCGTCACGCAGGGGTTGCGTAAACTAAGCAGATTTCCTATGTGAAGTTTTACAATAGAGAAATCTACATACTGGTAACAAAACACCTCCATATGTAAATACAAACGGTAATGAGAAATCTTTCAGTTAATTTAATTAAACTCTCAACTGAAACGGCTTCTGAATTGTAAGAATTATTTATATTTTAATAACTCACATTTTAGTAGTCCAAGAACTAAAGAAGGGGGGGGGCGGATGAACAGAACGTATTTGCATAAATCTCACAAAGTAACGAAGGTTAGGTAAGGTTATAAACGACAGGTTAGGTTAGAAGCTTTCGCCAGAGCGAGACTTACGAAAACTGCCGAACTAACCCGAACAACACCCGACCAAATAAATAAATATTGCTATATACATTTATTCTCTATCTTAAATATTAACCGAGATATTTGCATTTTTATGAAGGCTGTGGTCGGGTATTGTTCGGATTAGTTCGGCCGTTTTCGTAACTTCTTGGCTCAGGTGGAAGCTTCTTCTAACCTTACCTGTCGTTTCTAACCTTACCTTACCTTCGTTACTTTGTGTGATTTATGCAAATACGGTCTGTTCATCCGCCCCCCCCTTCTTTAGATCTTGTACTACTAAAATTTGAGTTATTAAAATATAAATTATTTTTACAATTCAGAAGCCGTTTCAGTTGGGAATTTATTAAAATTAACTGAAAGATTTCTTATTACCGTTTGTATTTACTCATGGTGGGCTTGTATTACCAGTATGCAGATTTCTCTATTGTAAAACTTCACATGGGAAATCTGCTTAGTTTACGCAGTCCCTGCGTGACGGACTTTTGATAGTGATGGGATAGAAAAATTTCTAAATGGCAAATCAATACATCAGGGGCACATTTAGCAGGGGCACATCCTTAGGTAATTTATTCTTGGCAGAGATCTTTAGAGGTCACTTTCAATGTGAATTATTATGTATTTAAATACACGGTAGAATGACGAAAAGTTTGCACCGCACCAATAGAAAATAGATCAAAGATGATAGTCTAGGAGTTGACCTTCATCTTGAAAATAAATAAACTATTCTATCAAGACTTAACAAAAATACCTCAATTGCTTTATCTGGCTCATGCTAATCAAGATAATAAGAGTATTGTAATCAAATTCCCAATACGACATCTGCTCTTCAAGATTAATTAGTTATTAATTAAAATCCAACTTTTTTTCGGTTAGGTTGGCATACCTTAGGTATGTTAAGCTGCTATCAAAGTATTCCGTAGTGTTCTGAATTAGTATTCTGACAGGTGGAAGTGACTTCAAATGTAGGTAGGATGAAAAAATGTAGGCTACGCTTCCACTATAATAATTTAATAACACGGCAAAGCGCTTTCGATGCTGTGCATCATCGTCAGTGCCCTGTTGACACACCCAATAATAGTTACAATTTTCTAATAAAATATGTTAGGTACATGTAACAAAAAACTTATTTTTCTTAGGACTAAAAACATATAAAATCTAACGTGGAACTAAATAAAATATAAAACATTTCAATCATCAACAGTTATTTTTAAATTAGGTTGGTACAAGTAGACAGTTAAAGCTAACAGAAAGAAACCATATATGAACAAAGACGTTTTACAAAACAAAGAAGAGAAAGGGAGACAAAGGGGACTTACCGAAGGTTTTCGATGTTGACCTGTCGGCTCTTGGAGCTAGACTGGCTTTTTATTCCAGCTAGTTGAGGTAAAGAGGCTGTTGGAACAAATTTTAGAGGGCAGACATCCTCTTTAATATTAATGTTTTTCTTTGCCGTTAGGAGGTCCAATCTAATCTCTAGTCCCTCAACCCTGTCCATTTTCCTTCCTTTAGGTAGGTGGTGCAAAACTTCCAATTGTAGAGAGTCCTGGTCATGATTTTCGGCCATTAGGTGTTTTTTCATTTCACTTGTTTTTGTGGTGAAATGTTCTTCACCCTTGTTTTTATCTTCCTGCCACTCTGCCCTACATATGTAGCTTCACAGGAATGGCAAGATATCCGATAGACGCCAGACTTCTCCAGAGCGGAAACAGGATCTTTGGGGTTGGGGAAGAGATTTTTGAGGGTCTTCTTGCTCCGGTAAGCTGTCTTGATGCTTGCTTTTCCCAGTAAGTTGCACTGAGAGGGGTTAATGAAGGGGATGCTAAGTGGGTCCTTTTGTTGGTGGGAGTGATTTGTAACTCTATCTCGGTTTTTCTTCGGAGACGTTTTTCCAACATTCTGTCGACTAAGTTCTCCGTGTATCCGTTTTTGAGCGCCAAGTATTTGATAAAGGATAATTCTTGGTAGAAGTCTTGTTCTGATAGGGGGATATTGATAAGGCGGTCGATTAGAAAAGTAAATCCCTACATTTTATATTGAGTCTGGTGGTAGGAATCGGCGGGTATCATGATGTCACTCGTACTGGGTTTTCTGTATATATTAAAGGAATGACTTCTCCCCTCTCTTCTTATTTGGAGATCAAGAAAATTTAACAGGCCCTCTTTTTCAACTTCTACTGTGAACTTAACAGACCTATGGCAGCCATTGACATAATTTAAAAGGTCATTGACTTTGTCTGTGCTACCCTCGAAACTTATGAATATGTCATCCACATAGCGAACATAAAAGTTAATTAAATTGAAACATGGGTTTTTCGGTGACATGATATATTTCGTCTCCAAGTGTTCCACAAAGAGGTTAGCTGCAAGAGGTGATATTGGAGAGCCCATGATCAAACCTGTGGATAAGGTGTAAAATTTATTTTGGAATTTAAAGTAATTTTGATTCAAGCAAAGGGCCAGCAGATCTAAAAATTCTTGGGATATGACAGGGTTTACGTTTTTAATTTTGAAAATTGAATCGAATACATAGAGTACATCTTTGGGCGGTATATTGGAAAACATATTCATAACATCAAGAGATGCTATAATCCTCTCTTCCGGAAAGTGTTCGTCTGGGTTTGTAATTTTCTTGACGAATTCCATACTGTTTTTTATAGAGTAGGTAGGATTAAATTCTACAATGATATTAAATTTTGAAGTGAGAGTTTTCGCTAATTTTTCAGTGGGTGCCGAATTGAAAGAGACTATGGGGCGTAAAGGTATGTCTTGTTTGTGTGTCTTAGGGAGGCAGTAAAGGCGCGGGGGCAATGGGTTCATTTGTGTCACATATTTTCTTTCAGATTCACTCAAGAGATTATGTGCATTTTTTATAGCTTTCCTAGCAGCTTCATTGTATTTTCTAGTAGGATCCGATTCTAATTGAACACATCCTAAATCTCTGATAACTTCTAAAACTTTATCGTCGTATGCTTTTCTATTCATTATCACGCATGTGGCGTCTTTATCTGCTTTAGTAACTATAAGGTTGTTTTCTTTAATTTTCTTTGTTAACTTATTAATTTCGGGCCAATCCCGACACTTCGATGAATTTTTGAATTCTTTATTATAAAGATAGTTTTCAATTTCTAATCCTACCTTTCGAATTTCTGGGCTGTCAATGTTAATAGATTCAATGGCCGCCATAAGTTCGATCATTTCTTCTCTATGGGGAGGGAGTGAGGGACAATATTTCAGTCCTTTGTTAAAGATCTTGATCTCCTCAGTCGAAAATTGAATGTCACTTAGATTTATTAGTCTAGGAGCAGTTTTGAATATGTTTACGTTCTCAGCTGTGTCGCGTATTTTGTCCTTATGAGAGATATTCGGGAGGGTATTTTTAACAGGATTAACACCATTATTATATGGTCGCCTCGGATTGGTTAGCGGCTTTTTAAGTGCGTTGATTTTCTTATTTATAATAGAGTCTTTTAATTCTAACTTTTTTGAATGCATATTTTTAACCTGGGCTGTGAACGTATCCCAGTCATCATTACTGCTTCTAGACTTAACCTGCTTTTGTATTAAGTTTAAATAAAAATATAAATTATCTCTTATGCTCTACCATTTTTTTAATTCGTGGCGGAGTATAATCTTTTTAAATTTTAATAGTAGAGGTCCGGATATACTTAATTTATACAACATATTATTTACGTAGGTTGGGAAAACTCGTAATCTAACACAGGTTTGGTTAAAATACACGTTTTTACATGCAAATCCGTGTTTTATGTGGATCTTAATGTATAATATTTTGAGGTTATCAGTGTCCATTATATTCCGTAGTGACTGGCCAGTTAACCATGTAGTTGAACGGTGTTGAATATGTTTTGTCTTTAACTGTTTTGTTGACGTTTGCAGGTACGACATGGAAATTCGTGTTGGCAAAAAAGGGTAGTAACCTGCAGATAACCCGTCCCAATTAGCCATAGTAGTAAAAGGCGGACGTTAATTAACAACAATAAGATAAAATGTTGAGCTCATGAAACAAAAATGTTTATTTTTATCTATACCACACTCAATATTTAAACACATCATCCAACACTAAAGATCGTATTTGTTGATGATTGAAATCTGAGTAGAAAAGGGCCGGAGTTTAGAGAAGGGGAGGGATTAGAATATTCATTATATCTCCTTTAGTATGATCCAGATCAAAACATTGCAGAGAAACAGTCTTGTGGCATATTTAAGTTTCAATAAATGTTGTCATACACATGTTTTTTCTATTTTGAATATTAACCAAGACATTGCATGGATTAGTTTTCAGCTTTCAGTAAACCAGTCCTACCACTTTATAGGAAGCTCGAATACCAAATATCGTTTGCGTTGAACTTGATCTGTTTGGGAAACAAGTAAAAACGTTGTGGGGTTTTAATAATTTTACATTCTTAACTCGAAAATGTTTTTTTTGTTCTGTATTTTGATGTTTAACCGTTTCATTCTACTCTAAGGTTTATAGTCGTTAATGGATGAAATCGAACCAAGGATGGGGGAGGGGGGGGGGGGGTTTAGAGTGAATTGGAAAATTCAATATATCTTCCTTATTATGTCTCGTATAAAAAATATAGAACGAACCTTTTTAAACTGTTGAAACTCTGTTGTTTAACACCATTTTCTGTAGCCTAATTTTTAAGAGAACAATTCGTATTTTCATGTTTAAAGCTTTCAGTACACCTCCACTAATACCCAGCGGTTTTTGCTTCGAAATAAAGGATATGAATATTTCATATAAATAGAGCACGCAGGAAATCTTCCTTTTTTACGCAGCTCGTTTTTCTTATTCTTTCTTAAAAAGTGGTACTGGTAGTTTTTCGGTTAGTACTTTACTTTCTTGTGAATACTAACAAGCTATACGGGATGCTCTGTGGGTAGAAATAGGTTTTTTTTTTCCGACAAGGCCCAGAACCAATAATAGGATCGAGATGAAATGTGAGAGTGCCCCTTGAGAAAAAGCTATAAAAAGCAACTGGACAGTTCCCAATACCTTGGTAAGCATTCAACAATAGGGACAATTATATGCCGACAATGGGGGCACGGTAGGGCGCATATCAGCCCTTCTGGGAAACACCCGATGGGTGTCTCTTTTGATTGGTGGAGCGTTTTCTCTCCTTGTTGGCAGAACGACCTGTTAGGATCCGATATTGTCCTTTGATGGGGTCATAAATTTCAAGAGTTTTATTTTCTTGTAAGGTTAGAGTGTCCTCAAAAGATCTTCCTTATTCTAAAAAAAAAAAAACATTTATTTTTTTCCTTCTGTATTTTTTGAAGACGTTAACCTTAAATGAATCCACTGATTTAATTTCTTCGTACAATATGAAATGAATTAAAGACACAACTTATATCTGCTTTATACAAATGTTATTTGATTTAGGTGTTATGTCCTGTCTTTAATTCATTTCATATTGTTGTGTTACTAAGGGTTTTATTTGATGAGCTCGTCACTTAATAAATTCCTATTATCCAAGAGAGAATCGAACTTACAAGTTTAGGTTTACCAAGTGAGATTAAGACCAACCCTTGACCTCACATGGCAAACCTGAGCTCCAACAAAAAAAAAGAAGATATTGTAAATAAATAAAATTATTCAATTATGATTTCCTTCCTATTTAATATATATTTATGAGGCTCTAAGATGATGCATATTGACAAATTATAATATTAGGTGTAAGCAGGAAACAATTCGAATATCTAAGTTGCGTTTTTTAAATTATATACAAATAAATACTTGTTTACATCAGGTTCAGATCATATTGTAAGAAGGTATTAAAGCAATGGTTAAATGTTATTATTAACATCCACTTTGTGCAATAAATTGAGACGGGTTGTCAACAGGTTACTCCCATTTTCTAGAGATGTTGTGATTGAGACTTATATTTAATGAGTCCGAGTCGAGAGTCGAACTCGTTACTCTTGGCTTTTTAATTTTTGATTTAATAGTATCAATGGATTTTGATTTATTCATTCAATTTTAAATAGAAACAAAAAACCGTACGAATTTTAAAACAAAAAATACGTTACTGCTATTCTTTAATATTTTTTATCAAAGAATAATATTTCAACTCCGCCGAGAAATCCTAGCTATTAAGATCTGTAATTTAGTTATTAAACTATCGAATGGCTAATCAAGAAGATACATTTCAAGAGGACTCATGAAATCCATTCCAAGGGAAAGTCAACTTTGAATCCGTAGACACCAGCATAAGACCGAAAACGACTATAATATACATGTTTTATTCACTTCTCTTGTAACTGTGCCAAACTATACATAAACCTACTGAAAAAAAAACTCAGTATGTTTGAAATCTTGGTCTGATTACTTATGATAATTTAATGGAGGAGAAAAAGTGAGAAATACTTTTTGAGTGTCTCAAATGCATTAAAAATTAATAAAGCATTGCGAATTCCGGGGTTGTTCTTTCCTCAAACAAATCAAACAAAGTTAGCTCTGGTAAAATGTCATGCTTTGAATATCACACGGTTTGTGACATAAGAAATTAAGTCATGATTCCTGGAAATTTTACATTGGTAATTTTCTTCCTAAATGGCTTACACTCTTATTTTAATAAATTATTCATTAAGCAGTAATACGATTAATTTATTCAACTTTAAACTCCGGAAGAAGGGTGAGGGGGAAAAAAGTAAAACTTTTTATCCCGCCGGCTTTTGTACCTTTAAAAGCTCTTCATTTCTCGTCCTTCCTCTTGGCATCGGTGGATTATTCAAATACTGAGTAAATGGTAAATGAATGCTGAGCCGTTCCATTTGAACGACATGAAACTGATCGGCTTTCAGTCATTAAATATGAAACGGAGAGGGAAGGAAAGGTTAGGCCGGAGAGGGGAGGGACAGTGGAAAAAAAAAAAAAGTGCCCCAAGTCATTTGCTGCGGGGTGTGCTGGATGTCCTGGTTCTCACACTCCCCACATAGAGGTCGCTCATTCTTGCCAACGAGGATTAATCCACTAGGGGAAGGGCTGTTGATTCGAGGGTGGCTAGGCAAGGAATAGTTTGCTAAATCAACAGACAAATGTTATTCTCTGCTCGATACTTCTTTGTTGCAACCTCTAAATTACACTTAGAGCATAATCACCGCTTATTTGTTGTGGCAAATAGTAGTCAACGTCTGTTATTATTTTCGACATTGAATGTACCTTTTTTCCTAGTGGAAGTGATCTTTACTCGCAGCCTATTTTCAGGAATTGATAATATATCATCATTACAGGGTATTTCTCAATGAAAGCGATTTACACTAAAACCTCGAATAAAATGAGGAGCCTTAACCCAAGATTATCAAGACCTAATTTGAAAGTAATTGTCTTAAATAATAATTTTCACTTAAATAAAGTTGTTATTTGTTATGAAAAGAGCTTAAAATACTATCTGATTAGAGCTTCTTGCCAAATTTTGTTATAAAAGATTTATAAGCCTAAAAAAGGTTTTAAAAATTCTTTTTTTTTTTTTTGCTATACTTGAGATAAATGATTGTTCGAAAACTATATATTGGTTTTGAAATGTATCCAGTAGAGTCATGTTACCAGGATCTGATCAATCTTGAGAAAATATATACTAGATGTCTATAAACGAGTATCAGGGATTACGAATGCTCAATTTAATAAAACTAATCGATTTTCTCCCTTTTTCTTAATGCATTTTGTATCAATATATCAGAAAGCTGCCTATTCTATTTATTCAGCATTAGTAAAATAAGTTCATTCTTTTGCTGAATAGCATTTTTCTGTGGCATCAAAAATCCTTTTTCAGCTAAGGAAGACTGATCACTTCTGTGCATTGGCTTTCATTTTAGGAGCTTGCTGACAAGACTGAATGGAAATGAAAAAAAGTTAGACCTTGGATTATTTTGATAATTATATTTACTAATATTTATTTCAAAGTTACTTTTAATCATTCCAACCTCTTGAAATATTCTTAATTTGAATTTGTATTTTTTTTTTTCTAATTCCTCTTTGTCAATATATTTTAACTTGAGATTATAGGATGTACGAGGAATCCTCTATAAAGATTCATTCATGGAGTGTTATATCGAAATTTAGGTAGGTTATGTCCTGCCTACCTTTTTAAAAATATTTTGGTTCCCATAATAAAACAAAAATTGTAACTTTTACTTATTGAGACCAATTAAAGCATTTAAGCCAATAAAAAAGATCTTCAGGACTCACTAAAAAATGGAAATTAATAGTAAACAAATTATCGCATTGTGTAAGGCTAATTAACATAAGTTTTTTATTCTATGGCTCTGTTTTAATTTTATTGTTACTTAGGAGAATATTTCTAAAATTCAGTATTGTATAAGGCCAGAAGGGCTTAATATTGCAGGCGCCAGAGGGAGTATGCAAAATATGAGGACCGCATTGTGTAAATACTTTTGAACTCAGAAAAGCTTGCAGTTTATGATTCTGGATGTTGCTAGGGGTTTTTTGGTCCATTTATTTTTTATACCCCCTCCCCTCCCTTAGATAACAACTAAATGGACAAATGCATTGGAACCATTTTAATGATTGTTTTAGTGACAATTGTCCAATTGTTTCTCATAATTAAAGGTACTTAGGTATAGATGATTACATAAAAAACAATGGCAACTGAAGAATCCACCATTCTGTAATTGCTGATTCAGCCCTGTAAATCTACATCACATTGTTACTCAACTGCCAGTTCTTGCAAAGATATTCAGCTAAATTGGATTTTGTTGTGCAATTGTATTAATAATGACCGTCAAAATAAAGAAGAATGATAATTTGTATTTTCTTTTGGATGGATTATGTTATATTTGGATGAAATAATTTTTTATCAACAATTCTTGTTTTTATTTTGAATTCTTGTTTTTATTATGAATTTGAACAATTCTTGTTTTTATCTTTAATTATAAGAAACAATTGGATATTCTCACTAAAACAATCATTAAAATGGTTCCAATGCATTTGTCCATTTTCCCATTTTTGTGCATATCTAAGGGGGGGGGGGGTGTAAAAAATAAGTGGACCAAAAAAAACTCCCTTTCTCAAACCTCATTTCTTTACAGGTGTATTCTAATGGATCTTAGATACAACTTCTATTTCTTACCCATTGTAGGAATTTTTTTAAAGGTGAGTACTATGTACCTTTTTGAAATCTAGGAACAGAGTTTGAATCGATTTTAGTTTTCGTTATATCCAGTAATTCACAATATTCTGGAATTCTTCCCTGTACAATGAATGAGTCAATTTGCCTTTGCTGAGTCACTCAAATTTAGTATTTCGTAAGAATGCATTCTGTGCTGATTTTATTTTTTTTTACACAAATGTTCCATCAGATGTCATTCATTGACTAATTTATAGAGGTTATAGACACTCCAAATTTATCATTACCACTTGCAGAAGAATAACATTAAACGCCCAAGATAATGAAGAAAATGAGACTCTCTCGAATTTCCATTTCAACTTGTTCACTACTTTGCATGACTAAAGCCCCTCCAAACACCACAAGCCACTCTCAAATTAGCCCCAAAAGGTGGTCAGGAGGTCTTTAGTGAAAAAGCCTTTGTGACCACTGGTTAACGAGTTAGGAAGAAACTAAAGAAAGTAATTTGCTTTGTCCTAAGGCGTGAGGGCGGAGAATAACCCGAGCTGTAACACAACGACCCCTAGCGGGGAGCATGAGAAAGACAGGGCCTGCCCAAGTCAGGGGGCTGTAATCAAGCAAGTTCAATATTGGCCCAGCTTGGGAGACTGTCTTTCATGCTTGTTCTTTGCATCCCAATTAAAAAGAGAGCAGCCATAGGGGCTGGGCTAAATTATACCTACAACTTCTAAAGGCATCCATAATCCCTCTCTTGAGCCTACAGGTTCACTCTTATCTCTTATCTTCTCTCTTTTATGCCCTTTTCCTCGTCTTTCGGGCTTCCTGCTGCCTCTTACTACTTCACATCTCTCACAAGTTCTTCTATTTACATTTATTTCTCACTCTTACTAACCTACATGTTTCTCTCACATTCTACGAATCTACAAAACTCTCTCTTTATCCTTAACTTCCACTCCTTTAAACCGTTTATATCCCAACTCAATGAAGATACAGCTGAATGAGATTACCGTTTCAATGTTCTGGATTCTCCAGCCTCATTGTTCAGTTTCCAGATGAACATTGAAGCTCCATATCAAGGTATTCTGGGCACCCAGACTGACTCCTACATATTGTATAGCCCTCTTCAGTTCCACTGCCCGATAAGGCAAACCAAAGCAACTGATCGATGATGGTGCTGCTTTATCCTATGACTTATTTTTTTCCATCCACCGTCCTTTGAGACAGGGCGATTTTCACTTTTAATGTAGTTCCTTCATTTTCTATCATATTTAATGAACACGTCTCAATAGCCCCTCTGACCAATCTTCATCACATATTATTTTCCCTCACCAAGATCACCGCATTGACATACATTATACTTGTTTTACTAGCTGGTTAAGCATATGTTTGAAATATGTAGGACTCGAAGCATATACAACATGAAACATTCTACATTGTTCAAGTTTCAGTGCAGTGGATGCAGTCTCAACGAACCCATCCCAGCATACAACAACCGAATAATTATATCAAGTGTGAATTTTGGAATTGTAAATTAATATAAATGAAACCCATTAATGGGAGACCCTATTAACTGTAACTACAGAAGTGGCCCAATATGCGCACAGGACATAAAATAATCAACTATTCTATAGTACGATAATATTATAATAGTCACGAACTATTAATATGGTAAATTAGCCAATTATCAACATATAAATTAATTACATAAACCCTCCATAAATATCATTTCTGACATCAGTATCAATATTCGTATTTACATTAATATCGAAGTATTGGTTTATAGGATCAATAATGGAAACCAAATAGTTGAGAACATTTAATATAAATTCATACTCTCATTCATGGTTCATTAAAATTCTAAAAACAAATTGGGTTCGTTTATTCACATTCTAAGTAGATTCCTAAATAAAAAGAAATGTAAGAAAATGAATATTTTTTAAAATATGTTTGTACTTTTGATATATTTCCTTCGTAAGAATCATTGGCTTCCAGCAAATTATTATGCTTATTATTATTGTACAAATTATACGTACACTTCATATTTCAAACTAAATTATTGCAGATCTGTAATCTGTGAAGAGGAAAAGGGAAACCAAGTAAAAACAATCTTGAAGTCTAGAAAAACAGATAACTTAATTAGGTAAACGATTATCGCTGAGGGTCATTAGGTTGGGAAAAGTGGGCATCGAGAGGAAAGAAAAAAAATCGGAAGGAAAAACCCCGGGAAAGATGCCGCTTTCCCGCGTTAATGCCATTAGTAAATCCAGGACCTCCTTGATTAATGGACCGCCGCTAATCTTGGTTCGGGAAAAAACAAAAGCCCTCTCAATCTCAAAAGAGGCTCCAGAAAGAGAGATATCCAAGGCAATTATAACCTTACCCCCTCACAACCTTCTTTTCTCCTTCTTAAGCTCTTACGGCTTACCTTGAGGGACTTTCAACTTCCCTCTCAGTGCCTCGCACAACCCTTTTTATAATCCCTACTTCCAACGACGAAGGGCTCTCTCTAGTGGCCGGCTCTTAATACGATAAAAAGACAGAAGGGGAAAGACGGTTAAGAAAAAATTCATCCCCTCTCAAAGAAATGTGTCCTTTTGGGGAGAAGCCTTGCTTTATAAAAACTTCTTCAAGCTTCGAAACATCGCCTTAAATCGCCTTTTTTCCTTCAGGCAGCAGAGGGATTTAAAAATTAAATAAAAGGATGAATAGAAGAGAGGATAAAGAAAAAAAGAGAGGAGGAATATTAAAAAAAAATATTCCAGTTCAAATGGACAGAAATGTCTTGGCTCAAAGATACGTGATATTTAAAAGGGGAAAAAATAGCGTTATTCAGTCACCGTATTAAATCTCGCACAGCAATGCATTCTCACGTTTTTCACTCTAGCACAAAACTAAGTAACCTCTCGAAGAATTATAAATGTCTGCATCCACCATTTTTTTTTAAAGAAAAAGAATAGCTGATATTAAAGTGTTAAAAATATTCTATAGAAATTATTGACCTTTACGTTTACTTTATTCATCCTAAATAATGCTACTATTGAAGTGAAGTGAATGCCTTATAAAATTTCCATTACTTTATACTATTAATCAGTTTATATATATATATATATATATATATATATATATATATATATATATATCAAATATATATATATATATATATTGTTCAAATATATATTTAAATAAAAGTTGACCGAATACTTGGGATTTGGAATTTTCCCATATTGTTCTTACGCTCAAAGGCGATTAAGAGTATAGAAAAATGCAGAGTAGCTGCAATGAATATTGTTCCTCTATCACAAAAGCTCAAGATAATTGGTGATTTTCTGTCATGATGAACTGTAATTCTATCATTCCAAGAGGAAATTGGAATACATAAGGTTATGTATTCCAATTTCCTTTTGGAAATGGTGGTTCCATCATTTCGTTTAGAATAGTAGTACAATGGATATTCATTTAAGTATATTTTAAGCGACTTTGCTGTTACAAGTTCAAAAATATAAATTTATAAAAAATCAGGACAATATAAAAGTGAAATATAGGAATGAAATAGATAATTTCATAAAATTAAACAAAGTCGTTAAACAAACATTAGGTCCAACAAATAAATAACACTCAATACTACCCTTAAATGAAAAAGAGGGCTAAAGACCGATAAATAAATGAAGTTAAAACAGGAAATAGAATGAATATGTGCTATCATAAACATTGTGCACAATATATACATTTAATTTCATAAGCACTAAATATCTTTTTGATTATTATATGTCCCAAAGCGTAGTTAAGTTAGTAGATATTATAACATCGCACTTTTCCATTTAGAAACTGTCAAAAAATAATTTTGTCAGAACAATATTATTTATGTTAGTATATTGAGAGTGTTTACCAGTTTTCATTCAAATTATCCAGTTTTTTTGTCGGTTTGTTTGTTCAAGGACATCAATGCCCAACACTCGTCGAACCCTATTTGAGTTTCCCCACTATGAGAAATCGCAGACACATGCACACTAGGGCGTTTTTATTTATTTATTTTTTTACTTTTACTTTACTTTTTTCAATATTTCTCCTGCATTTATTATTTTTTTTCTTGTTTCAACCCCCCCCCCAATTTTATATATATATATATATATATATATATATATAAGGTATATATATATATATGTAAGGGGGGGTTCTCGGCCTTATGCCTAGAAACCTATGCACCGGTATTACAGGGATACAATAGAAATATTAAAATTATAATAAATTATCGGACTAACTATTTAAATACTAAAAATAATGCTATTAATTAGACTAAGACTATTAATATAAAAAATTATATTAATAGCTTTAATAGAAATTATCTTTTTCAACAAATCTAAATGAGATACATACAAACATTGTAACTTGTGTTGTGGCATAATCAATTCTTATTTTACTCTCATAACTCGAATTTTTATTTTATGTGTACCGTACTCCATATTTCACTCAACACTAATGATTACATATAATCGTTAATGGATGAAATCGGACCTGGTTAGGGGGGGGGATCTCCCATATCTCAAATATTATGAACCGGGTAGAAAAATGTTATAAGTCAAATCTAGTCAAACTAGTGTTGCTCTACAAGATTTGTATACATTATTTCATAACTCGAATGATAAGCATGTTTTTCGTACTTCTTGTCAGTATTTCGAAACACCTCACTTCTAGTCATTAGTTTTTGGTTTAGAGATAAAGAATATGTGGAGAATAGTGTTACGTACCAGCACGGGGGAAATCTGCTTAGTTTACACTGCCCCTACGTGACGGATCTAGTAATTTAATAGAAACCATACTTCACTGAAATACCCTACAATTTACAGTACGGAACACTTCTTGCATATGCAAGAAAGTTATTTCTAATTAAGAAAATGTTCGAATGCTGAATTGGAAAAAAAAAACTTGACAAAATTATAATTCTGTTTTTCAAAAGAAGAAATAAGTAGCTACAATCATTTTCTTTGTCTGAATATAAAACTACGGCTTTAGGACGGAGGATGGAAAAGCAAGGAAGTATGTAACGGTCGAGATTAACCTCTTTGCAGCTGAAAGCTGCCATATTTCAGCCCCCCCCCCCCCCAGACCCCAAACTCTTCCTCTTGAGAGGGCAAACATTTTTCCACCCTAAGTCCCCCTAAGAGGTTTGAGAGATCAGGCCTATCTAATATTTCCAGAGGGCTCCGACATCTCATTCCGCCACACCCCTATTCCACCATTTTGTATCATTTCATCATCCACTGCCTTCTTAATAATATGACCAATAGGAAGCTATTTTCTAAAACTATTTTTCGAGTACACGCAAAATCCGTCGTACATAACTTCAATATTAGCGAATGATGGATGACATCCGGGTGACCAACATAACATTTCATTTTCATAACCCTATATCAGCGGTTCTCTTGGTAACGGAGCCCCCTTTTGGGGGGCAAAATACTTGACGGAACCTTAAAATAAAATAGAATTGATTAAATAAAACCCTTAGTCCCACTCTTGCTAGAAAAGGGTGGTAACCTGTAGATAACCCGTCCTAATTAGCCTTAGTTGCAAAAAGTGGACGTTAATAAATAATTTAATTTTTTAATAGCAGAGATAAAAAAATTAATAGGAGATATGAAGCTGTTTTTATTTTTTATTTTTTTTTCCATCAATTGGTTGATATCAGGTTTGAACAAAGAGAGTTGAAGACTCTTATCAAGAGAAAATACTTCTCAAAAGATTACTCATCCATTTGAAGACGAATCGTGTTTTTTGTTGACGTGTAACTACTTCTTGTTTGACGCAGCTTGCCAGATCATGAATTCGCCGGGAAACAGTATAATTTGATAGCGGCACAGTAAAAAGGTGCTATGTAGATTTATCATGGAGCATCCATTTTGTTGTCTAACACACATGGCTTTATTAAATTCTTAGTGACAGTGTGCGGTTCACCTGCTTGTACAATGCCACACCAAAATAATAAGATGCCTTCATGGACTTTTCACTGATAGTTTGGGTTGCATTCTACTAAGGTTTTTGTCTTTTCTATAATTACTCCTTTTTACGTACAAAAAAATTCTTCATTCTTGTCTTTAAACTCAGGGTGTTCAATTTCTACATCTAGGCGCATCAGGGAACTATTAGGAAGCAGTTAACTACTTAACATGCAGAGAGGTGAGCCTTTGGAAGTAAAAAAATCTGAACACATATATAATTAATCATATTTCCAGTTTTCGCTTTTGAAACCGTGGAGCTTGACGTCTTTGCATCACCGTCTTAATCGGGAATTGCTGCATACTTTGCGCGTACTGCTTTTGAACATTTGGCTTCGTTAGAAGATTTTGTTGCAACACGTTTAGGCGTTTAAGCAAACGTTCCAGCCTTCTTTATTTATAATGTTACGTATCAGGATGGTGGAGTCAAAATAATGCACGATCATTACTGCCTAGATGAGTTTATTCTAAAGAAGAAATGTACAACACTGATCCAATCAGAATACAGAGGTAGAACAATCAAGAGTTCGTTTAAAGTTCGTTAAAGTTGCCGCTAGTAAGTACTTATCGCTCCGAAAGCTAATCGTCAACTGATTGGGTGTCGAGACACGAACCTCCCTTTTAATAGTCTAGCCTCGATGTTGAACATTCTCAACGATACTCGAGTCGGCGCATTTGATAAATAAATAATCCGAAATAAAAATAGAAGTACAAATTGGCAGTGCAAACAATTCTCGACTTTTTATGTTTTAGCGTTATAGCTAAAAGTCGCTTATCCACAGCTGTAGCGTCTAATCTCAGAGGCGGCTTTTATCAAAGAGACTGAACGCACAGAAGTAGATACCTATTGACGGCGGCATAGTACGATTTTACTGTGGTCGCGAGTAAGGCGAACGAGAGTACCGTGGAACAGTGAACCAGAGAGAGAGGTGGTTTGAATTTTTATAGCAGATTTCCATTAAGGAAAATGAGCTATTGACGATAGGTAAGATCTGACAATAGAAGAAGTGTCCTTCCCCCCCGGAAAGTAGCCAACATGTGAACCAAAACGGACAATCCCCAAAATGTACCACAGCATTGATTACAACTAAGAATCTTAAATATAGAAGAATAAACAAATACAATCAACTATTAAAGGTACTCCTACTGGAATAATAAAATAGTAACTATTGTGTAAATTTTTCCATCAATCAATTGGGTTGTAAAATAAGATCGTGGCGTTTTTTATTGGTGATTTCAATAAAAACTTTAGATTCTTGTAAATATTTTTAATCAATTATATATGACCCATTTTGATCTATTACATGTTGCCATCTTTCAGATCATTATTTAATGCCCTTCTCCCAGAGCTTCTCAGATTTTTGCTCAATGAGCTCTTCGAGCAAAGTAAAATTTTTCCCGTTTTGAAGAGCCCGAAATTAGCGAAAATCTGTCTGTTGGGACAAGGTCTGGTGAATGGGGTGGGTGGGGTCTATGAAGCGGATTTTCCTTTTTGGAAATAACAAAAAATCATTAAATGACGAAAATGAATTTTTTTCTCTTCCATTTTGAACGTCCATTCCACTTAAAGATAAGAAATCTCTTTTGAAACTGATGCATAAAAGCACCTTATCTAATCCTTTTTTAGAATATGTAAACATTTCCATATTTGGTCCATGACCAAGTAAAGATGATTTTAAATTGAAATGCTAGATAAATGCTACGAACTTATTTTACGACTTATTATTTTTAGAATATATATTATATGTATTACCTCTCACAGGCACGACTACCGTCCCTTAGGAAACAGACACCTCTGTAGCCAACTCTCCAAATACGACCCCGTCTTAATACTTTCGGGTTTAAAAGCAGACGGGAAAATAATTATTTCACGAGAATCAAAATGTGAATTATATCAAAATAAATGCGCAACTGACCCTTATTTCGCTGAATTCTATTCCAATAGTGGCGCTGTTTACATTGTAGACAGGAGCGGTCGAAGAGAGTTAAAGGGAAAAGGGGATTTCCCACCTAAGGGAATTAGATATGCTAAGGTGTTAGCGGAGAGTCTTAGCGTTGCGGTGGGGCATATTCCGGCACTAATGGAAACAGCTTTAACTTCAACACCTTCTGTCTCTCTGACTCCAGCCTTCTCACCTCTCGCTTGTTAAATTATTCATTACCTCTTATCCTTGAGTAGGCTGCTACCCACCCTTAGCAAGGATATAATCCATGGTACTGCTGATAGCTTTAGTAGCGGTTTAAAATTGTGTCGGTGGGGGGGGTGGGCGGTCGAGTGGTTTTCATCAACGTGTTTGACGAATCTTAGGAGATTTAACACAAAAAGAAACATTAATAAAGTCTACTTGGAGAGAGAGAAAGACGTCCAATTCTTCACAAATTTTTATTTCAGCGCTAACCCCATTCGAAGACTATTGTTTACATCTTCAGAGCTACTTGCATGCGCTCATAGGGAAAGACGGCAAGCCTTCTAAGTTTCCTTATAATCGCATGCAAGTAGCTCTGGAGATGGAAACAATATTCTTCGAAAGCGCTTAACGCTAAAATAAAAATTTGTGAAGAAATGGACGTTTTTCTCTCTCCCCAAGTACACAATATTCTTCACTTCAACAAACAACACTGCTGTGAAAAATTAAGAAAGTCCGTCACGCAGGGGCTGCGCTAATTAAGAAGATTACCAACGTGCGTCACGTATTTGCATTCATCTCAAAAACGTAAAAGTTCAATGAGAATAATATTTGGTATTTAGGCTTCAAATAATGTGCTTCATAATATGACATGAGTAGGGGTGAGGGTTTAATCAAGGTCAAACAATAAAAGTCCGTCACGCAGGGGCTGCGTAAACTAAGCAGATTTCCCACGTGATGGTTTACAATAGAGAAATTTGACGAGAGCCGATCAGTTAAAGAAACGGCCGAACTAGCTTTTGGCGGGAAAGTCACTCGTCCGTTAGTCGCCCAGATTTAATAAAAATGCAAATATCTTGGTTAATATTCAAGATAGAGAATAAATGTATATAACAATATTTATTGTACATGTAATTTGCAATAAGATTGATTCTGTACACGTTTTCGATCAGACGTATAGTAAAGGAGATATTTCGAATTTTCGAAAATCCTCCCCTCTAAACCCCCCCCTCCCTTAAGGGAAATCTGCAAAAAAATGCAAATATCTCGGTTAATAATCAAGATAATGAAAAAACTAACAACTAACAAAATTTATAGAACATTACATTTGCAATAAGATTGATTCTATACAAATTTTGTATCCGACGAATAATAACGGAGATATTTCGAAATTCCCCCGTCTAAAACCCCCTCCCACGGGTACGATTTTAACTGTTATCGAACTTGTTCTTAAATTTTTACATAACACGTTAACATATTGATTTTTATATAGATCAGACAAAAATTGCGACCGCTAGAGCGTTAACAGACACAGACACACATACACACACACACACACACACACAGATATATATATATATATATATATATATATATATATATATATATATATATATATATATGAACAGGTCTTAATAACAGGAAGTCTTCCCACCAATTTCTTTATTAAAGCACAAGGCCTTTCGGTACTAACGTGCCATCATCAGGTGCTAATAAACAAACAAAAAGGAAACATGCTTAGGCCAAGTGATGTATCCAATTCTTACATTTTTAAATGTTTTAACAAAAATAGAATTACAAACTAACATCAGTCTTATCTTAAAAATATTAAAATCGAAGTCATACAAAAGGAATATATAGTAATTAATTAAAAATATATTTAAAATAAAATAAAACGTGAATAAATATTTTGGACATTAAAGATATCTACCTTTTGTAAAAAGTTTCTATAAATTAACAATTATCCTGCCTTTGCTGTATAATGGATGCTAGCGCTACGGCTTTGGGCCCACTACTGGTGACTAGCAGAGAGACAGCCAGGCCTACTCAACAGGACAGAACTTGGCATTTCCAATTGTACGTTTAGGCAGACACCTTTCCGTTTCTCCAGCTCAATGTAAAGGGGTTCCAATTTCTGAATTATTTTATGGTCATGTTCAATAGAAAATAAGCTACCTCGTGTGGGACATTTTCAAGCTTTTCTTTTCTCAAAAGCTGGAGGAACGTTGAGGCCATTCTAGACAAATTCTCCGGGCACCTTTTCTTTAATTTTCTGGAAATCCTTCCCCACATAAAACGCACCACATTCTCCACATACGATTTTGAACATTCCTGGTCCGGCAGCTTTATTGGGTCTTTTAGTTTACATAAAAAGGATTTCTAATAATTTGGATTTGCAAAACCAACCTCAATTTTCTTATGCTTAACGATTCGTTGGATTTTTTCAGACACGAATCCCAAATAGAGCAAAGAGCACCACCTTTCGATCTCTGAGATAACATCTCGTATCCCCAAACTCTTCCTAAGTCTCGTTACATTCCTTCTCTCAGTCATTCTATCATCCATGTGTATGCTATACCCATTAACCACCGCTAAGTGGTGAACAAATATTAACTCACGAGAGTATTCTTTCTTCTTTGCTCATTGGTATATTCAGCAATCGATTAGCGTATGAGTGAAATATCGTAATTTTTGCTTATTGTGGTGGAACGAGGTATTGGGTATTGCAATATCGCTTGCAGTTGGCTTCCGGAAAATCGAAAACTTGTGGGTATTGTTATATCTTGATATCGTCAAATCCAAATAATTAATCTTCCAGTCTTCTTCTGTTTCCAGAGTGAATGAAATGGTTCGGTGACAAGAATTAAGATATTTTAATAACTCCTCTAACTCCTTTTTAGACCCACTAAAACAGACTAATATGTCATCTACGTACCTTACCAAGTATGCTAATTTTCTATGGAACGGATTGCGACTATTCATTATGTAGCGATGTTCCAAATAGTCTATGAATATCTCCGCCGCCAGTGGGCATAAAGGGGGCCCCTAATGAGTTTTTCTGTAGATAGACAACCTCTTTAAAAGTGCAGTATTTCAGATTCAGACATATCTTTATAAGCTTTAGTAGCTCCTGGGAAGCCAAAGGATAACATTTCTTTGACAAGAGGACAAGGAGCATTATCTTATTCACGTCCTGCGGTGGCACACTCCCAAAAAGGTTCACCACATCGAATGATGCCAATATACATTCATTGGGTATTCTTTTTACATTTAAAACATATATTAATTTCTTATTATCTATCACCGAAAACCTAGGCTTGTACATTATCATAGTCTTAAAAATAGCAGCCACAACCTTACATAGCATCTGAATAGGTGCTGAACAAATTGACACTATTGGTCTCAAGGATTGCCTGGTTTATGAACCTTAGTGAGTACAATCGAGGGGCTAAGGGTTTTTTTTTTTGGAAAATGGATTCTTTTTTCTATTTTCGAAGTACATATTGAATGGATTAAACCGCTTCCCTGACTATTTGGTTATATTGCTCCTATGGATCTTTTTTCATTACCTCATAACCTCCCTGAGTGACCAACGACAACGTTTTATTAATATACTCTGCCTGGTCTAATATTACCAATGAAGGGCCTTTATCGCCCTTTGTAACAATAAGATTATTTCCCCTAAGTTTTTGTTTTATATGTTTTATGATTTTTAAGGACGGGCCCGGTTTAGATTTTATCTGTCGGGAGGCGCTATTTATCACCTAACTGCACTATTTCAGGACATCTTGATCGGAAATGGTGCTTTCGATAGCGGCCATTAAATATAAAATGTTGAACGGACCTCATTTTCGTCATCTCCTAGGTAGGATCGATGGACATTTGAAGATATTCTTCAAAATCCCATCATGAGTACAACCTCAAAAATAATAAACTTTATTCAAATTTTGCCTTTTAATGAATTCCCATTACTTTAGTAAATTGTCTGTACTTTAGTAAACTGTTCCAGAATTTCATACGTCATCAATGTACGTCATTCTTGTCCCGCAGAAGTGTTCAACACTCTCCCTTGAAACTGATTTTCAGACTTTTGCAATGTCACCATCTCGTTTTTAAACAAGATTTTTCGAACATCAATACCTTGAAATATATAACATTCCAGACAAGGACATACACTTCTTTCCGTGAAGACTAAAAATCTATACACTTATTCTACAAGATTTCATTCCCCCAGAATGCCTTGCAGCTGAAAGTCGGATTTGTGAACTACCCTTCGACTTAAACGTTCCTCCCGATGTAGAGAGTCAAGTCCCCTAGAACTCTGAGGATTTCTAATGGAAGAAGTTGGAGCTAAGAGGATCCCCAGCCGAAGTTCACTAACCGCAGGCCTGAGACTTTACTCCGCTTATTAGAAGCCTTCCTTGCTGAGCCTTCTCAGCTTCACTCCCCGGCCCCTACTCAATGAGCCACTTTGCCCCTACTTAAATTTAAATATAAATTCCAAACTATTTTCCAAAGAGGGTTTATTGTTAAGGATTTTTTTTTTTCTTTTCTATAAATTACATGGAAAATAAACAAGGGAAGACATTTTCCCCTTCAGCGTTACGCTCGAGAGGACCCATTAATAGATTCAGCAAAAGTGCTTGATAACTTAAAAAGTCCATCCCGCAAAAGCTGCGCAACATATATTTTCTATTTCTAGCTAAAAAACTGCTGAGTAAAAGTGGAGATTTACTGAAAGCTTAAAACAAGGAAGTACGAATAATTCTTTTAATATTTAACCCACTAAAACATGTAAAGAATAACAGCTATAGATCATTGATAGTATAACAAGATTGGTTTTATGATGTTTTTCTATACGATTCATAATAATAGTTATATTTTGAATTTTGGAATTCTCCCCTTTTAAGTCTACTCCAGGTCGGATTTCAGCGAATAGCAAATATGATCTTTAGTGTTCACTGAAACGGTTAAATATCGAGTATGAAATTGAGCAAAGAAACAATATTTGGTATTTAAGCTTACAGTGCTGATCTACAGCTTTCATGATAATAAGACATGAGCAAGAGTTGGGGTTTACTTGAGGCTGATAACTGAAAATATCCAAATATCTTGTATGAATATATGAATTTGAACTGACCTCATTTTCGCCATCTCCCTAGTTAGGATCGATTAACTTTTGAGTAATTTTTCGAAAATCGAGCTCAATAGCTAATAACGGATTTCCCTTAAGGTTTGATAACATGAACTCAAAATTGGTGATTGATTGGATAGGATAAGAATTAATTGGACTGACATTTGACTAATTTGAAATATTTACAAACATAAGTCTTTATGAAAGGATGTGAAAACAAATCTATAATTATTACAGGTATAGGGCAAGCTAACTCCCTTTTCATCTTACTTGTTGAATATTAGCTCATGTAGATCCAATAACGAAAGTAAGAGATGGTACTGGAGGTATTAAACCAAATATGTCGTTCCATAGGAAATTCGAATTTCCTCTCTCTTTAACCCCTCCCCTTACTCCTGGTCCGACTTCAGCCACTAACTAATGCGATCTTTAGGTTTAAATGAAACAGTTAAATATGGAAGACGACATAGACGAAATAGGCATTTCGAGTAAAGAGCGTAAAATAGTAATTGATGACGTTATCACGCGACGTATTTGTATGCATCTCACAAAGTTAGACTTCAAAGAAAACAAAATTAGGTTTTTCATCTTTGACTTCAAGTGGTTCATGATGTAACAGTTTATTGTTTACTAGAGGCTGCATACTAAAAAAAGCGAATATCCTGGTTATTATTCAAAATAAAGAAAAAAATTATATAACAACATATGTATAACAATTAATTTTTCAATAAAATTGGCTCTATATATTTCCTTTGCAGGGCACAAGGAAATTCTTCTAATTTATTCCTGTGGTTGCACTATAAGGTGTCCTTGAGATTTTGATGATAATAAATTACTTATATATTATATTAAAAGAGCGATTATTATTTACGGCAACATTTTTTTTTTTTTACTTTTTTTTATTATTTTTTTTTTTTTTTATGACGACTTTTAGGTCTTCACTCATACAGTTAAGAAAAGGAGATCTTTGTGACGAACTAGAAGTCACCCGACCGCTTTGCGGTGAGGAAACCTTATGCCTGCCAATGAAGTATTTATTTTATGCCCAAAGGAAACAGTGAGTTGGTAGTGCTCACAAGCTTTTGGAAATTATGTAAATGGCTTATGCCAAAGGCCAAAGATATACAAGTTTATCTTCCGTATAAAGTCACCACGGAACCTAAAATTACTAAAACCCATTTATTTTTTCCTACGTTGCTAGCAGTACGTATAGAACCCCCCCCCTTCCCATACTGTAAATGATTAGAAGAAGTTCTTATTCTTAACATTTTTGTTAATGTAACTGTAAATGTTTTTCCATTTACTCCATTAGTCCACATGACTTGCAGTATTCATGCCATGAATTTACAGTATTCATTATTTTAGCATAACAAAAAAGAATTCTGTGAAAAGCTTATTCATTCCTGTTGATATCTCAATAAATAAGAATTTTATCACACTTAGAATATTGTGAGCGGAACGGTGGTTAGGATAATCAGATTTAAAACCTTGTTATAGGAAGCAGTTCAGAATACCCCATTAAAGATATGTAGCAAGAACTTGAAAATGAAATCAGGTTCCGTTTTTAGCAGGTTTCCCCAAAGGAGCAATTGAGGTTGTATTCATGAAGAAAGTTTAGACAAAAGTTCCATAAATGTCGATCCTACCTAGAAGATGACAAAAATGAGGTCCGTTCCTAATCGTGTGGGCTTGCGTGCGTGTGCTTGTCTGTTATCGCGATCTTGGTAGTATTGTCTCTATCTTTAATAGTAACCGACATATTCACATTTCTTTGTTTTCCGCCTTGAGTCCACTTGTCATCGCACTTAAAATGATCTAATATATATTTAAGAAACGTCTTATTCCCAGGATAAATACCAAATATTGTTTTCAACGGGCCTTTATTATGTGAGATCCACGCAAATAGTTAAAATGATTATGTCATCAATTATGATTTTATTGACCGTCTACTTCCGCTCATCGGATTTTTGTTTTTGGAAATAGAGAATATATTGTGACATGAGATCAGTAGTGTTTCATTTCAAAATGACTAAAAACGGCTTAGTTTACGCAGCCGCTGCCTGACGGACGTTTTTATATTTATGTCTGGTTCTTTTGTTAATAAATTTCTAAATTATCATTTATTTTTATTGAGACCAATATAACTTTCTATTTATAAGGCTTTGTTGCAGCTGTGCAGCACGAGAGAGGCCCCAGGAAACCGAAGATGCCCAAAGACCCCAACAGCCCCGTAGACATGGGCAAACAGACTTCCTTCTCCCCGCCGGCACCCATCAAACCCAATCCGGAACATCCGGTCTTCTTGCCGCACCAGCCACAAGGACCGGGGCTCGTACACATACTCATGTCTGCAGAAAAATGTCAAACTGCCGTATGTACATTTGATCTTAATGAATTATTATTTACACCTTAAAAATTTAAACATGATTTAATTTGAAGTGTACCAGGGGAAAAAATAAAATACGACGGGATGAGCTAAGCAGATTTCCCACGTGTGCAACATATTTGCATTTATCTCAATTAGAAAAGATCAATGAGAACTATATTTGGTATTAATACTTCATACTATAGCAGCTTATAATTAATATGACATGAGTTGTTGGAGTAGGGGGTTTACTGAAAACTATAAAATGTAAATATCTCGGTTAATAATCAAGATAGTGAAAAAGGTACATAAACATTTATAGAACATTACATTTGCAATAAGATTGGTTTTATACAAATTTCCCATCGAACTTATAATTATGAAGATATTTTGAATTTTCGAAATTCCCCCCTCTAAAACCCCCTTCCATCCAGTCCGATTTCAGCAACTAACGAGCTTGGCCTTTCTTTTTTTACATAAAAGGCTTATATATTGTATTGATGATCAGTAGTAAGTCATGCCAGCACGTGAGAAATCTGCTTAGCTTATGCAGCCCCATCATTACTATTTAATTCTATTGTATTTCTTCTAAGAACTTCAGTGCCTTCATTTAACCGGCAAGTATTTTATTTGTTACTATATTAATACTATGTAGGGTTATAAGTATACTTTAAATTTGTTATTTTTGATAGAATATTATGCAAGATATTTTCATAAAATAAAATTCTCTATTCTATTTCTACTATTCTACCTTTCTGTTGTCAACTTTAACAAAGATTGTAAAAGTAATACATATAATATTGATAATGTACTTAGGCAATACGCTTAGGTAATAATTTGGTAGGGAAGTGTTGAATATCCAAGAATACGATACCATCGTTTTATAAGTGTACTATAGTTATCTATATTTTTGTGTATGCTCAGAGGATATTAGTCAGGTTATAATCAAGAGAATATTTCCAATTTTGCAACATAAATCCTTCAGGGCGACTAGTGCTTAATAAAATTAAAGTTATGTCTTAAAACGAAATCTTAGGGTTTGCGATCACAATTTTCCAAATGTAACTCTGTTGACACAGGAAACCGTTCTTGTTATCCATCTGCCATATCGTTATTGTTATATAGCTCTATAGATGGGAATATTCTATAGGTATATTATGAAGATATAATATAAATAATAAGTTTTTTATATTATTTTTAATAAGAGATTGATATAGTTTCAGCACCCTGGAGCTGCGAACAATCCAAATCCTGACCATCCCGTCTTCTTACAGCATCAGCCTCCGTCACCAGGGCTTCTTCACATACTCATGTCAGCTGAAAAATGTCAGGTATGAAATAATTGTGAAGAAATGTAACGCTGTGACGGATTCCATTCAGTGACTTCTTAACGAAATAAATTCCTATAGCCACGGAAAACCATAGTTCTGGGTTAACGATGAACATAAAATATTCTCTTAACCCAGTTATTTTTCATTAAAAATTTATTTATTAATAATTTCTTTTACATAAAATCAGCACTAAGTAATTGCTTAATCAAGTAATTAATTTAGGGCTAACTAGAAGCAGGAGGGGATAGTGTGAATTATCCAAAGAAGTAAGAAATTTTTAACGGAGACACATTTAAGTTTACCAGGAATGTTTTCTAGTTTTCTGAAGGTTTTGTAGTTTCGCTCCTGTTGTGCCAGACTATTCTATTAATTAAAATACTTTATATTTATACTTGCCATATATATATATTTATATTTACATTTATATATTCCTATGTATATTTATATATGTTTGGAAATAAAACTGAACTTGAGAATAAACAGGAATGCCGTATACTCTGGTTTGTGATTTTAATAAAGAAATTAATAATTGTATTATTTTAGCATATTTTCCTCAAGGGAAATCAGCTATTGAGGTTGTACTCATGACACGATTTACGACAATTTTTCTCAAATGTCCATCGAACCGCCCCAGGAGATGTCACGAATGAGGTCCGTTCAAAATTATATTTATGTACTTATATATATATATATATATATATATATATATATATTTGTGCGAGTGTTTGTGTGAGTGTCTTTTAACAATTTCGAGAGGTTGCAATTTGTGTTTGGTCGTTACCAAACTCTATATTTAATCGTTTTATGAAAAAAGAAAGATTGAGTTCATTAATCACAGAAATCAGACCAAAGAGGGGGGTGGTAATTTCAAACATTTATTCATTCCGATTCATAGTAACGGAGATGTTTTAATCTCCGTTACTATGAATCGGATCGGAAAATTGAACATAACTAATCTATTTACAAATGAAGCGACCTGTAAATGTTGCTATATACATATTTTCTCTATCACGAATATTAACAGAGATATTTTGATTTTGTAGTTTTCGTCCATATTAAACCCACATTCCTACTCATGTTATATTAACAATCAGCTGTTACATATTTCACGAACAACACTATTCTAAGCTAATATACCAAATATTGTTCTCAAGAGACCTTTATTATGCGAGATATAAGCAAATGCGTTGTGTGATGGTGTCATGAATTAAGATTTTATTGTCTAACTCAAAAATGTTTATTTGATCTATACCATACTCGATATTTAACCTTTTCTGTCAACACTAAAGATCAGATTTGTTAGTGGCGGAGATTGGAATAGTGGGGATCTAGAGGAGGAGGGTTCGAAAATTCAAAATATGTTCCTGACTTTGAGTCAGATCGTAACATGTTATAGATCCAATCTTGTTTAACAATTGATTCTCTGCAATTGTTGTGCTATGCGTTTTTTCTTAACTCAAATACTAATCGAGTAATCCTTTTTTCGTTGATTTATCATACAAGGTTCCTTGCTTGATCAAAAGTATGTTATGCCAGTAGAAGGGAAGTCTGCTTAGTTACGCAGCCCCTACATGACGAACTTATTTTATGTCTTCAGCCTTTGTAAACCCCCACTTATAATCGACTGATTTGTGCTACAAGTACTTTTCAAAAGCTGTTAAAACATCTTACTACCGCAAGAGAGAAATAGCTAATAGGCGATGAGACGCACCTGGGAAATCTTGTTTGTTTATGGAGCCTCTGCGTGACAAACTTCTTTCCCCTCAAATACCAAGAGAACACAGGCGTAGACTTAGGTCGTGGGGCTATAGCTCCCCCAAATAAATTGATGAACAAATATAAAAATGAAGTAAAATAAATTCATTAACAAATAACCTATATGATTTTTTTATGTCCTTCATAGTTTCATAGCTAGGGTCACCAATAAATAACATTTTTTCGCGTAAGCTAACAACCTGGCTTACATTCCACCTCATCAGGGGCTATCCCTTTTCAAAAAATAATAGTATTAATTTAAAAAAAAATAATAATATTAATTAAAAAAAATAACAACATTAATTTCAAAAAATAATAACATTAATTTAACAAAACTATGATTCTTTGCTAGGTACTGTATTAATAAGTGCCTACTTACATGATATATTTATTAAATCTAATTACAGAATGCTACTTACATTTCTGAAGTGCTCATTTACCTTTTATGTTCGTTGCGACTGACCTCAGTGGGGAGGTCGTTAATACTGAGTTTCCCAAAGTAGGTAAAGTCAGCTGACTACAGATCGATTATTTACACGTTAAAATTGAGCTCAATTATTTCACGTCATAATTTAAAATCGATTATTTTAAGAAATAAGGTTATAGAATATTTGATTGAGGTATTTAATTTCTGTTTTTTTTTCCTATTTTTTATTAAATGCATATTTTCTTTTATTTTTCGTTTAGTATTATTTCTTTCTTTATCAATTATTCGAACTTTTTCAAAATTGAATTTTTTTGATATGGAATTATCTGTCAAAGCAGTTTTATTTTCATTATTGCATGTTTGCATTATTACCTGTTTCTTTAACCTTTTATTCAGCGGCTGAGAGGATTCACCAATATAAGCTCCATTGCAGGAGTTACAGCTTCCAAATAAAAAAGCTTGGAAACGAATTTCGTATTTAATGCAAATATTTTTAAATTTACTGACGATTTCTTTTCAGATATAGATGTACGTAATAAGAAAAAATGACGAACTTCATTAGACAATGTGGAAGAAAATAGGTTAATAAAGAAGGAAAAGCTAACAAGTGGGAAATTCATTATAGAAACAAATAAAAATAATAAGAGAATGAGGGAAGATGTGGTCGACATCTGATAAATACCAAAACAAAAGTTTCATCAAACCTCAATAACAGATTTCTTAGCGTTAGTAAATCACAATCAGATTAGTAAAAAACTAAATAATTCCACATTAACAATTATTAAAAAGCTAGTAGGTTATTTAAAAAAAAAAGGCCTCGAATATGAATCATTTCCCCTTCCAGTGAAACATTTAAAATTCCCTTGTATTAGTATGAGACAATCGTATTACTAGGAGGAGACTCTCGACCCTCTTTGGCTGATAGTTCTATGGCAAAGATGTTATAGAGACAGGTGAGAATGATGCTGGAACACGTGTGTGGGAATGACGTCAGGTGGTGGGTGCCTAGCCCTCAGCCCTCTAATGACAGCTAGGAGCCAGGGCCCTCTCCTGACTCATCATCATCAACCCCTCGCCGAGAAAAGCCTAACCGATAGCATGTTACACCCCCTAGCGGTAAACTATAGCATATGCTTGGGCGGTGCGGAACAATCTCCCCTCATCATCCGGATCTAACCACTCATACTGTGTCTAATCGAATGTATAAGATCATCATAGCTGGCCTGTTCTCCCTAATCCCAGGTTATTTTTACACATTGGTATTATTTAATAAACTAGCAGTGTTACCTTTCGTTGACGGGTTGAAATAGAAATGGTTACCCATATAAATATACGTAAAATCATTCCTTCATATTCACCACTGAAACGGCTTCTGAATTATGAGACTAAATTTATATTTTAATACGTATAAAAATATGTCCCAATTATATTCAGCTGTTTTCATGAAATACGAATAAAGTGTGTACTCGGCATCGTGAAGCGATTGAGGAGCTATTCGAATAAAGAAATAGCTACGTTTTGTCTCTAATACCACCTCGATATAACAGGGAATACACCTCACCAACAGCCAAAAGCTGAGTAGCAACCACTGACCTATTATTGGTTTTTGTTACAAAAATTTCATTTCAATTTCATTTTTTGCTTATAATGAAATTATGAAGAATGAAAATTGTTTTTATATCAGAAAGGTTAGGTTAGGTTACGGGTTTATGGGCGATCAACTACTAGGTTATTACGCCCTTCAACTATTGATGTTTATGTTACGTAGTATGTAGAAATTTAGAAATGTAGAGGGTTAAGTGTGAAGTTGGATGATTTAGTGTTTTTCTTTTTTTTCCAGTCTTTTTTTTTTTTTCTTTTTTCTTTTAATACAATATACTTAATCACTACATTTTAATACTATCATAGCCTTATAAACTAACGTATTTAACCCGTCTTTTTTTATTATTATTACTATTTATTTATTTTTTTTATTTTTATTTTTTTTAAATATTCTTAATTACTATATTTTAATACTACCATAGGCTTATAAACTAACATAGGAATCTTATAAACTAATATATTTAATCATGGAGGTCTCTTTTTATTTACATATATTTCATTTCTTCATTATATGGGAGGATAGTGTTGTGTGTCATAGCATGTTGTAGAGGTTGGTGTCCTTTAATATTTTTATCATTTTGTCAATGGTCGCAGATGAATCTTGGAGTGCCACTGTAATTGACTGGGGCACTTTATAATTTTTGAAATGTCTTGTGAATTTTTTACAATCTTCTATTATATGTTGGATGGTTAGGGGGACTTTACATATTGGTTGGGGTTGTTATATCAGAAAGGGAGCAGGGGAAATATTTTTCATCATCTGAATCTAAGGGTTTCAATTGCGTCTAACCGCTTCATTGTTAGTATTAGAGACCAAACGTAGCTATTTCTTTATTCACGAAGTGTGATGGTAGTTTTGAGAATCCTGAAGAGGCTCACGAAAAGTGAAACATGTTGAGAGAGTTTATGCACTCTCTTAACATATTTCATTTTTCGTGAGTCTCTTCAGGATAAATAATAATGCCAAGTAATCCTATATTATCCTATTAGAAATTTTTAATTCACAGTCAAAAATTAGGTGAAATTAATGTGAAAAGTTTTGTGAAACAGAAATAGGAACTTATCTGTAGAATCTGTGTAGATTTTAGCTTATCTTAAGGGAAATCAGCAATTGAGGTTGTACGCGATTTACGAAAACATTCTTCAAATATCGGTCGATTCCACCTAGTAGATAACGCAAATGATGTCCGTTCAAAATTATATCTATCTATATACATACATACATACATATATATATATATATATATATATATATATATATATATATACACACACATACTTGTCTATTACCCCTCTAGGGGTCTCAATTTTTGTTTGCTCGTTACCAATCCCATGCGTTTCATGCAAAACTAAAGGTCAAGTTCGTTAAGAGAAGGGAATTTTGAAATATCTCCTTTATTACATCTCGGATAGAAAAATTGTATGCGTCATTCTTATTGTAAATTAAATGTACTATAAATATTGTTACATACATATACATAGGAAATCATTTCTATTTCAACCCGTCAGCTGCGGGTAACACACCTATACTTAACACTCGTAAATATTGTTATTATATTTTCAAAGTGACAGTAGAACTAGTATCCTCAGTTGTAGTAAATACAGGCCGGTTCGTGATTGCTTTTTGGGTTTAATTGGGTCGTTTGTCGTCGGAAATGATGATGTGTTGTTCTTTTAACACTTAACATAAGAAGTAGTCGCAAACAGTTCAAGCTGGATGCCCAACATTCTAAAATGTTTTTTCCTTAATCTTTGGTTATTGCGAACAATACAAAATAAAATTTTACACTTTACAGGAAGTAATGTGGAACAACAAAATGGATGCGAGCATGAATGTACCTCCAGGAAGCCCGTCTACCACCATACCTCTCTCTCTCAGCCCCAGCTGGGAAGTTTTACAGGTATAATGCCTTAACATAAATGTTTATGGTTATTAATATTTAAATATAACAATATTTTCTTCGGTCGTATGAAGAAAACAAAAAAAAAACACTAATAATGTTAACACTAACAATTTTTAGTTTATGGTACATTGGGAATTTAGAGGTATAGTATAATATATTCAGTTTATTGACTATATAAGATTGTGCTAAGGGGGATTTCATTATCAGAATCACAAATATTTAATAAATCGCAATTTGTAAGTTTTATAAAAAAGCAAACGCCTTTTAGAAATATTCTTATCTCTAATCGTAACTGAGAAATGTTATTTTGTATTTTTGTCATGAATTGTTGGTTAACGGATTTAGGTTTTGGAAGTACATTTAAAGATAGAAATGTTAATTGTCGAAGTTTCAAGGATAATGAACACACACTAACAGACTAATTTGAACGAGTATCCTAATGGGCATCAAAGTGAAAAGTTATCTAAGGTCCCGGAGCATGGTTTTCCATATGTTCTACGAAAATTGATTAACTCCCTACTCGTAAATTCGTTCTCCTAGTGGAAAAGTCTCACTTTAACATTTATTAGTGCATAGTGCTTTCGAGGCTACCCCACCTCATCAAGTGTTAAAATAAAATAAAAAACACAAAATTACGAAAGAGACACATCAAACAAAATTTTGTTTACGCTTTCATACAACTAAAACCAATTCTGAAATGGTAACCTCCAGGATCCAGAATACGTAACTTTCATATTTTACTATTACTCCAGGTTTTGAATTTTTTTTTAAAAGAAATGTATAGAACAACAATTGTAGAGCATCAATAGCTTAGCAAGCTTGGTTTTACAACCTTTTACGATAGGATTTACAATAACGGAGATATTTTGAATTTTCAAATTTAGTGTAATTGGATTTGAGATAATTATATTTTTAATTAAAATAGTACTTCTCAAATATTAAAAATAAGTCAGTTAGCATAAGAACTACTGAGGAAATTGCACGAATTTAACGCATTCTTTTGCTTTTTCAATTTAGGAACAAAACTAAAATATAAAAATATTTTAAAATCTGTTTAACATGAAATTTCATTGTAATTTGGTCATGATTACTTACTGATACATCTCAAATTAGTCACACATTATTCTAGGTGGATTGAAATTTGTATCTCATCCAATTAGAACGAGGCAGATATCTATGGACAATTTCTTGGCTGAATGTTCTAGGTATCCAAAAAACAAATATTTGTATGGAAATGTCACCAGTCAAAAATATGTGGGGGCGAAAACTTTTAATAGTGTAAATTTGTTTTATTAAATTTGCTTTGAACAAAGTTACTTGTAAATGGTAAATTTAGTTACCATAATTCATAAAGAAGTAACATTGTTTCATTCCTGGGTCATGAATTTTGTATGGCTAGTGGTATAAGGATAAATTTCTTGTTTTCAACTTGTTTGTTCATACAACAAACATAATACAATGAATTTGATGAATATTGTAATAGTATATCAACATTTTAGGGAATTTTAAAAACGTTTATTGCTCAAAATTTAGTAATTTGAGCTCCTTAAATTCAGAACTTCTAAGAACATCAACCGCTTACAGGATTCTTGACACAGGGCAAAGCTCCGCCCTTGACACGCCCAACTGAAAGAGGCTTATCGATAAAACGCCTTCAGAAATACATTCTGAACAAATTCTGAGATAGCTCATGACAATGATCCTTCAGAAGTCTGGAGGTTGTACAATTCAGTGACTAAAAGCTGATGCTTGTTAGTGAAATGCGGGAATCTTAGAAAGAACGCTAAGTCCTTTTGCTGTCCTTTCTGGAATATTTCAGACATCCATGTTATTGTTGAGTGTGAAAAGGCAGAGGGATGAGGGCGTAGCTGCCCGTGTGACTGGAGCATGCGCCATTCCCCCTGACTTCGTGACTAACTGACTTGATTGGTCCTCAGGAGACTACGGCACGCCTCCTGTTCATGGCAGTTCGCTGGGTCCGATGTCTAGCACCCTTCCAGACCCTCTCCAAGAGAGATCAGGTAAGCAATACATCTTATACTACATACAGTACACGGTTTGATATAAGGATCTTGGTAGCTGCAATACATGAATGTGACATTGTCAAATAATGGGATTTTATAAGAGCAATTATTTATTCTATTTATTTCTCGTGGAGCGTTCGCAGCAAGGCGATATTGCTTATGAACAATCAGAAATAAATAGAATACATGGAGATAATTACCGAGAAATAATAAAACTATTAAAAAAAAAAAGTCCGTCACGCAGGGGCTGCGTAAACTAAGCAGATTTCCCACGTGATGTTTTACAATAGAGAAATTTCACGAGAGCCGAGCAGATAAGGAAACGGCCGAACTAGCTTTTGGCGGGAAAGTCACTCGTCCGTTAGCCGCCCAGATTTAATAAAAATGCAAATATCTCGGTTAATTTTCAAGATAGAGAATAAATGTATATAACAATATTTATAGTAATTTTAATTTGCAATAAGATTTATTCTGTGCAATTTTTCGATCCGACGTATAGTAACGGAGATATTTCGAATTTTCGAAAATCCTCCCCTCTAAACCCCCCTCCCACTGGTCCGATTTCTGCCGTTAACGAACTAGATCTTTCTTTTTACATAAAACGAGTAAATATCGAGTTTGGTAACGATCAAACAAAAATTGCGACCGCTAGAGCGGCAACAGACAAATATATAGATAAATAGATCTATATAGATAGATAGATCTCTCTCTCTCTCTCTCTCTCTCTCTCTCTCTCTCTATATATATATATATATATATATATATATATATATATATATATATACACAGTTTTGGACGGACCTCATTTTCGTCATCTTCTAGGTAGGATCGATGGACATTTGAAGAAAAATTTCGAAAATTCCGTCATGACTACAACCTCAAGATAGCAGCTGATTTGAAGCCTGTAGCTGATTTCCCTTAATGGAAATCTGCTAAAAGTCCACTACGCAGGGGCTGCGCAAGCTAAGTAGATTTCCCACGTAAAGATTTACAATAGATGCATTTACAAACTGGTAACACAACCATCAACATTAAGTGATTAGGTAGGATAAAAGAATTGGCTACGCTTCCACTGTAACAATTATTGAAACGGCAATTATTGTGCCGTTTTAAATATTGTTATAGTGGAAGCGTAGCCAGTTCTTTTATCCTACCTACTCACTTAATGTTGACGGTGGTGTTACCAGTATGTAAATGAATTAATTCATCCTACCTATATTAGAAGTCACTTCCACCAGCCAGAATACCAACTCAGAATTAAGTTAGTATGTGTCAGTCTATCATTATAGAGAAAAGTAAACCTTTATTTTGTACATTCAGAGAAGAATTAATTGCATATTTTAGAACAATCTTGTTATTTGCACAACAAGTAGTTAGAATGTAGTTAACGTCCGACCGACATTGTATTATATATATTTTATAAATTAATATATGTTTTATTATATGTTTGGGCCATTAGAAATAACCTTTTTTTTTTATAGTTACTACTTCTTCAAGACTCGTGGAAGGAGCTGTTCCTAGTCCACCTCGCCCAGTGGTCCATCCCCTGGGACCTGGGACCTCTACTGGGAGGCCCCAAAGCACGGGAGAGGTTGTGCCAGGAAGATGCCCTCGTATCACTGGAGATAAACACCATTCAGGAAATATTGGCTAGGTTCAGGCAGCTATCACCAGATGGCAGCGAGTGTGGCTGTATGAAAGCTGTAATACTCTTCACTCCTGGTAAGCGAAGAACTAAGAATAACTTGATGAAAAATATGTTAATTGGAATATATGTCTATAATGTATTAACTAGAAAAAGATTATATTTGTTACAAAGTTTCCCTTAAGGAAAGGAACTTATATATAGACCACAACCTGCTATTTTATTTATTTATGATTATTCTGCTTCAACCTGGAGGGTCATTAGCAGAGACTTCGATTTTGATACCTCTTGTTACGAATCATACCAATAGTTCGAACGTTATTTAAGAGTTTTTGCCAGTTAAAGGAATAAAATATCTACATATTTTATTTCTTTGAAAAAAGTTTAATTCCCGAGTTTCATTGATATAAATTTCAATTCAATGTAAAATTGAGGGCGATAGATCGCTCTTGTGAATTATCTTACAGTCATTTAGATATGAAGTTCTCAGGCTTCCGAAGGATATACTATTTACTGCTATTCTCTCAGATGTAGATAACTGTTTATTGTAATTCTAAAAAAAAAAATGTCATCAATGTGCTGGATTTGCTTAAGAGTAGGACAGAACCCTATCGGGGAAATGAAAAAAGTGGAGGCTAGTACAGAATTCCAAACTGAATAATATAATTTTTCAAGTCACCCTGGGAACTTATCCACCCCTGCTAAAGACCGAAGTTTCGATTAATTTGTCCTATCTAACTGAAGGCAATCCCAATGAATAATTTGGTGTATTTGTTGGCAAATATTATGAGACTGTAAAAGAAGAAATAGTTTATACAAAGGGAGATAATGCCATTTTATTCATTTTTTTTCTCATAATTTTCGATAATTAAATATTAACATTACAGGTTTTGTGTATCCAAATTGAGAGGACATTAAAAACGCGTACAAGAGAGGCAAGATTATTTAATATCGTGTTCCCCGCTATTTGTCTGAACAAATAGCTATCTTTATATTACATATGAAGCTGCCTCTCAATAAAAATGTCGCTTATAAATGAGCTGAATAAATATTAGTATTGATTATGAAAATAATTCAGATGCTTAAACAATAATAAATATAAATTATTAGATAAAACAATCTGTTTACATTGCTTTTTGATTATATGAAATAATGTGCTATAAACCGTAAAGTGATACGGGTCTTTCCAGTACCTATATCAAATATCGGGAGTGTTGCCAGCTAGCTTTCAAAAGAAACTTTTTATTTCTTTATGATTATTTAAAAAATAACGATTTTTAACTTCCAACATGTAAGGGTATTGTATAAAAAAAAAATAAACAGATTTTTTAAAAGTAGTGAAGCAACCACTGCCTTAAAAATAGTGAAGCAAATAAATGAATATTTTCTGGATGACTTGAAATGGATATACCCTGTATTTGAGGTCTCCGTCGTTAGCATAGAACAATACTAGGCCATCCGTGAATGATAAATACAGAGTATCCGGTGGGTTGTAGGTAACTGCGGCCTAACCAAAACTGCTTCAATTTTAATTTAGCCTTCTTAGGTTCTAGGTCCAAGGCTATTATGAAGTGTAGCAGATTTAAACTACAACCTTGGCGACTGCCGAATCCGAAATGTTGTTCTAATGTTGGTACTACTGGTGTATTGGAATCATGTAAGATTCCCACCCTTCGCCAAATTTAATTAAATTGTTTTTATTCGAAATCCTTAGACCAATTGAGGTGCCCATCGTGATTGTGTTCTTGGGGTACTTATTTCCTAAAAGAACCTCTTTGCTTTGAGGAATTCCTATACTATATACAAGATGTAGACAGCATATTATCAGAGTTGTTCTAACTTGCACTGGTTTTCTACTCCAGCGCGCTTCTCATCTATTGTAAGAGCGCTGGAGAAAGAAACCGGTGCAGGACAGAAGTAGAGTTTGCCCAGCGAGGAAGTCTACTGATGAGAACAGCTGTCAGTGAACATTTGAGTGGGATTAATTTCGTGTGCAGTACTAACTTTATATTTTGTTCCTCTTTATTTCTCGTTAGAGACTCCAGGACTGGTAGACGTGCAACCGGTCGAGATGCTCCAGGACCAGGCTCAGTGCATCCTCGGGGATTACGTCAGAGGCAGATACCCAAGGCAGCCGACGAGGTTCGGGAGACTCCTTCTCATCATCCCCAGCCTGAGGAGCGTCCGAAGGGCTACCATAGAGAGGCTTTTCTTCAGAGAGACCATAGGAGACATTCCGATACAGCGCCTTCTAGGGGATATGTACCTCATGGAGAAATCATACTCGTAAGATAGCCAATTGGTGACACATAATTTGAAATATTTGCTTTATTAATAAATATTTTATTTAATAGCTGACCTAATCGAGTTATTTTTTACTCATGTATCTTAGCAGTGAAGAACTATTTTCTGTGGTACCGAGTGGGCGAGATAATTCATAGGTTTTGTATGGTCTCTCCATTCTGTAGACCTGTATAGTATTACCGACATTATTTCTGCCTCTTTTATATTTAACATACCTTCAGCTCACTCCTGAATTATTTTCTCGAATTCCCAGAAGCCGTTAGAAGAAGCTTCATCATTTTAGCGAAGACAATACACAGGACAAAAGCATATTTTCTTTACTCCACAGAAACGTCACTTGGCAGAGCACTTTGATTAAACCTGTCATAGATGCTGAATCTTTTTTTGGAATATCTATTTTCTTATAGTAAATCAAATTTTTCATCATTTCACATCAACATAAATTTATTTTACCAGGGATGGATTTTATAGTTATTGCATATAACTGTAAATCTCCTAGCTTTAGGAAGAGGTTGGGGAGGTGGGAGGATGGCCAACTACATTTAATGTTTCGCTTATAATGGAGCACAAATTTAAGAAAAATCATTTATTTTCGCCTATATAAGCCTAAAGATATCACAAATTCTACATATGCACACATACTAGATCTGTCCAAAATAAAAGTCCGTCACGCAGGGGCTGCGTAAACTAAGCAGATTTCCCACGTGAAGGTTTACAATAGATAAATATACATACAGGTAACACTACCGTGAATGCTCAGTAAATGTACAATACAAGGCTGAATTGTTAACAAACAAGCAAGCCAACGTAGTGCTGCATAGCTAGACCGGAAAGACAAACAACTAATGGAATATATTTGAATATATCATATTAATTTTATTGAAAATAATTTACTATAGCTAGTGGTGTAATTTGTAATGAATCAGAATCAGTTTTATCTCAATCACTCAAATTTTAGTAATCCAAAAACAAAAGAAGGGGGGCGTCAACAGAACGTTTTTGCATATATCTCACTAAGTAAACGTTCAATGAAAACAATATTAGGCTTCAATTAATATCTTTTATTATATAAAAGAGAATTTTTTATGTAACACAAGTAGAAGTGGGGGTTTACTGAAGGCTGAAAACTGAAAAATGTAAATATCTCGGTTAATATTCAAGATAGAGAATAAATGTATATAACATCATTTATAGTGTATTAAATTTTCAATAAGATTGATTCTATACACTTTTTCGATCCGACTTATAGTAACTGAGATATTTCGAATTTTCAAAATTCTCCCCGCTAAACCCCTCGCGCACATTAAGGGCTGACCGCAGGCATGCTTATCATGTACAAAAGGTACAAAATTTAATACCCGCTGATTATCCCCGCCGATTAAATTTTTGTAATTGGTACAAAGAACAATTGCAAAACGATGTAAACTTAAGTTCGAAAGTAATCTGGACGGACGAAGCGACTTTTACACGTGCGGGCATTTTCAATCAAAGAAACTACCACCTTTGGGCACATGAAAATCCCCGCGCTGTTAGAGAATTTCACTACCAGCATGAGTTTTCTGTAAACGTGTGGGTCGGCCTTTGTTATAATCGCATAATAGGTCCCGTATTTTTACCTGTTCGACTTCACGCTGAAAGTTATCATCTATTCCTGGAGAATGACTTACGGGCACTTTTGAAAGATATTCCTTTGGAAACAAGACTTGAGAGCTGGTTTCAACTCGATGGTTGTCCTGCACATTACTGAAGGGCCGTACGAGACTGGTTGAACATCAACTACCCAGGTCGCTGGATAGGACGAGGTGGGCCGGTGCCTTGGCCTCCCCGGTCTCCGGACCTCACGCCACTCATATATATATATATATATATATATATATATATATATATATATATATATTTTATTTATTTATTAAAATATATATATATATATATATATATGAAAGAATTGAATAATAGTAAGCATGGAAGTAGAGTATATTTCGCGTCTAAGTAGAATGCCTTAGAGACAACCATCCTCCAATCAACCTGCTGATTTAGGTTTGTGGATGACACATTTGCGGTATAGTGTCACAGTGGCGAGTTCCTTTGAAGTCTTATCAACATTCACCTGGACATGCTATTCAAAATAGAAATAGAAAAGGAATGGAAGCTGACAACCTACAAGCCCATTCACGTCATTACCTGGCTCAGAAAAAAAAGGTCCGTCAAACAGGGGCTATGTAAACTAAGCGGATTTTCCTCGTGAAGTTCAGAATAGATAAATCTACATAATGATAACACATCGCCATGAATATTAAGTAAATAAAACAAACGGTAATAAGAAATCTTTCCCCTCCCGTTTAAATGTAAACAGGTCTGCCAGCCCCACACTGGAAAGAAAAACAATTACTGAAATAAATCAGAATATAACACGTAAATTTTATTGAGATCTATTTACTATATCTAGTACTTTAATTTATAATGAACCAGAATTGTTATCTCAATCAATGCAATTTTAGTATTCCAAGACTTTAAGACTGGTCCGGGGGGGGGGGGCGTTCACAGGACATATTTGCATGTATCTCGTATAATAAAGGTCTCTTGAATACAACATTTGGTATTTAAGCTTCTAATAATGTGGTATCGGAGATTTTAAGAATTTTCCAAAATCCCCCCTTCCCTTGCTCCGATTTCAGCCGTTAACGAACTTAATCCTATTTTTACAGAAAACGACTAAATATCGAGTTTGGTAACGATAAGACAAAAAATGCGACTGCTGGAGCGGTAACAGACAAAACACACACACACACACACACACACACACACACATATATATATATATATATATATATATATATATATATATACAGCTTTGAACGGACCTCATTTTCGTCATCTCCTAGGTAGGATCGATGGACATTTGAAGAATAATTTCAAAAATCGTGTCATGAGTACGATCTCAGTAGCTGATTTTCCTTAAGGGGAATCTGCTAAAACAGTAATTAGAGCATTAATCTTAAGAGTTATGAGAATTTCAGGCCCTTCTAATTTGGAAAGTGAAGAGAAGAATTTACGAGAGACCCTAATAATGAATTGTTACCATGAAGAACAATTTTATAATGAATTTAAAAGACAAAATCTTCTTAGAAAGATGGGTCCAAGGAACTTAAAACAGAAGATGGGATTCCATTATCAAATATTGTCAAGAAAGTATAAACAAAACTTTTTCTTGTGTCAGTAAAATATGCCAACTGCACAAGATGCCCTGCAAGTAAGAACTCCAGGGATGGAGGTTCAGTATACCATGTGCGTGTGAACAGGGGAAGAATAGATTTGACAAATGGGAAGAGGAAACACACCAGAGTTTCTGAAAATCTGAAATCTTTTAAGGAATCGGAAGTTTCCTGCAGTTTACAGAACACATCCATATTTCGTACTACAGATAAAATTTGACGACGTGAAATGATTTGGATAATATAACGGGCAACCAAGGAAGGATTGTCATAAAGACCATTGAAAATGAGAAATGAGCGAATAATTTTAATAGTAAAGCCATATGAACCGGACTAGACAAATATAAGCACATTGGAAAGAACTAATTGAACCCTAGAATACTAAACCTCAATTCAAGTACTTTATTACTAAACCTTCGTCATTGTGACTACTGGAACAAAAATTGCAATTTTGGGAGCTGTAAAGGAATCATGAAAGACATAATTAAATCATGATTAATTTAACCTTTAATTATTTAAATATTATAATATCGTTCATATACAAAAAAATAAAAAAAACAATATGCACAAAAGAAAACATGAAAAAAAAGAATTTATTACAAAGCTGAATTACGTAAAAATTCTTTCTGATACACATGAGAATATGATAACGAACAACTGAATCTATGTAACTAAAGCTGTCTAAATTAAAACTAATACAAATACCAAGATCACTCTTATAATAAAATAAATAATATTAAAAATTTATAATTACTTGTCAATTTTTTGAACATATTTGACACAACACGACTTGATGTTCACCACAAATGGCCGAGGAACATTTCACGCACGATACCTTGGTCATCCTACGCAATTTGTAGTCGCACTTTGAACATATTCTTCTGTTTTTTGTATTGTGTTTGGGACCACTTCCACCCCTGAAACAGGCAAAGGACCTATGACTGCATCGACCCTTTCTTTCACATTCCGGTGTTGTCCTGGCTAAAAGACTAAAATTTGAGTCAAAATGTAAATGAAATATGGAATAATGAAAGCAGAATTATAGGCAAAGCAATAATAACCTTTTTGTATTACTGAACCGACGTACATTCAATTACTAATCCTTCGACGAAACGTCGAACAAATTTCTACTTTTAATCCTATATCTGAGTCTAACTGGCGGTGTAAATTTTGTTTAAACTTACCTGGTTATAATCAAACTCAAGCAGAGCTCCTTTCACTATTACGGTTCAAGGGCTACTGAGTGGGGGGAAGCACTGCTGAACCTCCTACCGCTACCTGAAAGGGTTTTACCAAGAATTGTTTGATCTTAGTCGTCAAACCGACGAAGGTTTAGTATTCTAGGGATAATATAAATATAGATACATTGGATAGAACAGAAGACCCCATTTTCTGTTGAGTTGCTCTGAAAAAGTTAGCAGCATGACTAGCGAAACTTTGGTACAAAATGCCATGATATCAATACCAGATGTCCACAGTGATCGTGTAAGAGACAATTACATATTAATTTAATTTTCACAAAACTCATGTAAGGTTATTAGACAAGTTAATGCTGTCATAAAAATGACTTTGTAAACGAAGTAACATGAATGTGTAGGATAATATTAGCAGATTTCCCTTAAGGGAAATCAGCTATTGAGGTTGTACTCATGACGGAATTTTCGAAATTTTTCTTCAAATGTCCATCGATCCTACCTAGTAGATGACGAAAATTAGGTCCGTTCAAAACTGTATATCTATCTATATATATATATATATATATATATATATATATATATATATATATATTTGTCTGTTACCGCTTTAGCGGTCGCAATTTAAGGAGGGGGGGTTTAGAGGGAGGGTTTTCGAAAATTCGAGATATCTCCGTTACTATTCGTCGGATCGAAAAATTGTACACAATCAATCTTATTACAAATTAAATTTCCTATATTGTTATATATATTTGTTCTCTATCTTTAATATTAACCGAGATATTTGCATTTATATTAAATCTGGGTGGCTAACGGACGAAATGGCTTTCCCGCCAAAATCTAGTTCGGCCGTTTTATTAACTGCTCGGCTCTCGTGAAATTTCTCTATTGTAAAACTTCACGTGGGAAATCTGCTTAGTTTACGCAGCCCCTGCGTGACGGACTCTTTTTATAATGTGGTATGGTCATTTATCACCAATTCGGTTTCTTTACACTCTTAACCCTCCACCAAGAAACTGTTACAAAGACTCACTTCAAAATTCACTGTTATAATGATTTGCAGATATCTTCAGAAGTGTATAATATAGACATGTTCTTGTGATATCATTTATAAGTTGTATATTCACACCCACTTTTGAAGACTATCTTGTTGGAATTGACTAATTCTCAATTTAACTTTTATTTATTCTGAGTTAAAAAATAAATAAAAATCAATTTAACTCAGAAGCAACAAGTATATTAATGTACTATTACTGTATCTTCAGCATAATAGTATATCGTTCATACTACTAATTTGTTTGTTAATATATATAATAAAATGTAACATATTCGAAGTAAAATTATTTATTTTTTTAGGCCAGCAAAGTCACCAGATTCTTCTGAATAAAGGCAGGACATTGCTAGTCACGAAATAGAAAACCCAAGAAACCATCAGATTCACTTAATATGAAGAACTCTTTGTTATAAGCGATTTTGAATTTTACTCATTCTATTAAAGCTATGCATGTTAACATAAAATTACATTGACGAATCTAGAGATAATGTATATTATTTATTGTTAATGTTAACAGTTTAATAATTCTCATATTAATGTATTTTTATTTTATTTTAACATTAATAAAAAATCCATGATATCTAAGCTAAAAAAATATCGATGTAAAACAATAATAATAGCTAATTAAGTAAGTCATGACGAAATCGGAAATGAGTTAAAAATTACAAACAGGAAACATGGCTTCTACTCCAATACTTGGATCAATTGAATGGTGTTACCAATTGAACATATTAGAGGAAAGCATTTCTGTATAATGATCTTTATATCTAATTGTGAATTAGTTTATTGAGGAATATAACGAAGAAGTTTTATTTAATAAAATAGCAATAATTGAATTTATGTTCCAAAGAAGTTAGAACCAGTGGGCTGTCTGCACAGTTTCCAACACGAGTCAACTTGGGATAGTGTAGATCAGTATTTGGAAAACAAATATCTATTTTTTCTCTTCTACTCTGAGCAGCTCAGTCCAAATTTAATCTTCTTATTATCATATTGGTAGAAGGGTTATTCATTGACATCTTTCTTTTCTATGTGCCAAAATCATAACACTATCAGGTTAATGCTACCATTTATCCAGGTGGTTGTTCTGAGTAAAAACTGTCGATATAATATTACGGCTCAAAGTATGCTTTACCCAACAATAATGCAAATAAGTTAGCCGATTAATAATATCAAGATCATATTATTATTATTTATTAACGTCCACTTTTTGCAACTAAGGCTAATTGGGACGGGTTATCTACAGGTTAGCATCCTTTTCTAGGGGTATTATTTCTAGCCAGGGTGGGGCTTAGGATGTTATTTAAGGAATTCCGTCAATAATTAATTTCCCTTGCCCAGACGAGAATTGAACGTGCCACTGTAGGTTTACCATGTGAGATTAAAGTCAATGCTTTAACTCACATGGCTAACCTGAGCCCCCTCAAGATCATAAAAGAATAAAAAATGAATGAACAAATTTAGTATTTTTGATTTGTAACATGAATTGGCGATAGGATATATTATCAATATTTCAACCATGTAAATGCAAATGACAATAAAGAGAACACCTCTTTATATCTTTTTCTTTCTTACTTCATACATACTGAATCTTCAGTAATAGGGCCTACCCACCATTGATTTTGTCATTCCCAGCGTGAAGGTATTCTTCATGGTCATGGATAGAACCAATCAGCTGACAGAATCTGTCTGGGGCGATTATGCCCTTAAAGAATTAACGCGCCTTAGATGTCTGAAAAAGCTCATGCAACTTCAGGAAGAATTTTAGCTCCATAAGAACTTTCCTTATTGCAAAGTAGTGTACAACTCCTCTTTTTGGGATATACATTATATCATTTAAGAGGTCAAACAATGCGACTTTTGCGCACTATAACTTTTCTTTCTACATTCCAGATTTTTGTCATATGTTTTATTCAAGTAATAGACTATCTCACAGGCATTGTTACATATTAGCCAGCAGATATTGTATAAATATCCTCTTTCACAAGATGCAAACCTTTTTATACAGATGCATTTAGGAGTGACTGTACTGTGTATAGATAAGTTTCCTAATGTATTTATTCACAATCTGTATTGTTGAGCCAATCTCTTTATTAATACTCACTATAAAATATTGTACTTTTAATAATTCCTGTAAATATTATTTAGAATATTACTTGGACTTTAAAAATATATGTAGCAGTCAAATATAGAACTAAATTTAAAATCTAAAACTTTTCTATTCACATTCACAGATTCTTTATATATGTGATTGTATTTAGCTGGAAATTGTTTCCTTACCAAATATTATTAACTCATCTCAGATGTGTTATCGATTAATTTTAAAACTAAAGATTGCTGTATTTTTACCTCATCATTTTGCAAATTCTCGTGTAGAAATAAATTCCTAAAATTCATTAGTAGCTGTAAGATAGAAATAGGTTTAAGAAAGTTTTTTATAGGTGTCATTTGGTCTTTAAATTGTACTGTACACTCAGTTTCCAACGAGGATAGTAATATTATAAGGCTTAATTTGTAGAGACTTGGATACATATTGTGTATCATTTCATTAACGCTGTTCAATCATAGATATACTGTTATGCATACATTTAAAAACACAAATTGTACAGTTTATTTATTACAAATGTTATGAAATTTTAAGAAAGTTGCCTGTGATATAATTTATAGTGTGAATTCATCGATGCCAAAGATGTAAATATATAACTTATATTTATAAATATCTATTTAGAAATAAGTGGAATCTCAGCATGTAGCCATGAAGTTTACGTGTTTGTAATTAGATTGAACATTTTTTAATAAAATAAAAAATAAAATTGTGTTATTGATGTATTTCATAAAAAAAATATAAATAAATATCCATCTCTTTCTGTTCCATATCCTCATATACTTTTCATTACAGGACATCGTAATATAGATCGAGGCGAGCATTGACATCGGCATAAGGTATTTTAATGTCTCGATTCCTACTTACAACATTCTCATATAAATAAAAATAATTGAGAGTCAATATATGTCATATTTTCCATTGATCCTTCCCTGGAGATGACAAAAATGAGGGCTGTTCAAAATGTTTTATATATATATATATATATATATATATATATATATATATATATATATGAGTGTGTGTGTGTGTTGACGCTCTATCGGTCGCAATTTTTGTTTGATAGTTACCAAACTCGACATTTAATCGTTTTTATGTAAAAAGGAAGATCAAGTTCGTTAATGGCGTTTTCAATATCTTGATTATTGAAGGAGATATTTTCATTTTTTAGTTTTCGGCCATGAGTAAACCCCCACTCCAACTTATGTCATATTAACAATAAGCTGTTATATTATGAAGCACTTTCTTTAAAGCGTAAATACCAAATTTTGTTTTCATTAAACTTTTACATTTTGAGATAAACTCAAATATTATTAGCGTTAATAAATCACAAACTGTTTAGTACAAATAATAAACTTAGTGTTCTCATTTTATTGCCAAATCGTAAAAAAGAATTTATAGAGAATTATGATAAAATGAAATGACAACAGTTCTATGCATTCAACTATCACCCACAAATATCTAGTAAACTGAAACTAATTTGTAATGGGGTATGTAATATAGCCTGGAAATATAAAAATAAAATTAGAAAGAATTTTAGTGCAATTAATGATGAAGAAATAGAATACAAGTCTAAGTATAATATAAACGAAATGAGCTGTAACATCTGCAATGGATCTTATATTGGTGAATTCTATCAGCTGCTGAATAAAAGGCTAAAGAACACGTAAAAAGTATTGACAATGACCTATCATGCCATCTCCAAGAAACACACCTTTAATTTTGAAATCGTTCAAATAATTGATAAAGAAATAAATAATACTGAATGAAAAATAAAAGAGAATATTCCCATAATAAAAAATATTTAAAAAAAAACGTAAACAAAATAACAGAAATGGAGGCACTTATTTCTGAAAAAAAGATTAGTAGTACCCAGAAGTAGGAGTGATGCTGGAAGTATCCAATTAGACCGTCCATGAACATTTGTTGTGACTCGGCTTCAGTAGTTTACTTACTGTTTGGGGAGGGGGGAGATTGGGTGAAAAATTTAATGGGCCGTATATCCGCGTGGGAGTTGTAGCTCAAACGCCAAGAAAAGGATCCATTTTTGAAATGTCTGGTAATCGGATATGAAAAATGGATTGTTTAAAATAATGTTAAGCGAAAATGATCCTTGGTCATTCCAGTGACCCACCACCAAGCACTTCAAAGGTTTATATCCATCCCCAAAACGTTATATTCTGTAGCTGGTGGGACTGGAAGAGTGTGGTGTTCTACGACCTAATGCTTAACAACGAAACTATAAACTCTGATAATACTGTTGTCAGTTAGATATACTATAGGAAATAATTAACCAGAACCGCCCACTATTAGCAAATCGGAGAGGCATTTTTTCCACCATGATAATGCCAGAACGCACACGTCTTTGGCAAAGTAGAAAAAAATTATTGCTGAGAATTTTAACCTCAACCTTCATATTTCCCGAACTTAGCCCATTTGTTATCCCCCCTCCCCAAAATACCATTAAGGGTAAGTATTTTAATTCTCTAGGGGACCCTAAAATAGCATCTGAATCAGTTTTTCAGCAATAAGTCTAGGACATTTTAAGAAAATGGAAATATGAAATATCCCAAAAGAAGGGAACTGGTTAACAAACGAAATGGTAATTATATTGTACTTTAAACTCTGTCAATAGTAAATAAGAAAGAACTATATTTTGGTTCATTTCCCCTGAAATTCGGTGGAAACTTTCGGAATAACCCAATATTACAGTCTCACTCTCACACCCATCCCATATGAAAATTATAAGGTTAGCTCATCATAAAGCCCATACATCTCTGTATCGGCTTTCATTTCCGAATCCCGATCCCCTCGTTGCCAAAGAAATAACTCTTTCAACCAACTTGGATCAGTTTTAACCCCAGGACTAGGATTCACTGGGATATCTTTCCCGTGGTCTTATAATGGTTTATGCGTAAGACTGGTTACGCTTAAGGTATAAAATGAATACTGACGAACGTATTATCAATCATGAGGTCGCAAAAATCTATTTTCCCTTCAAAAATTAACGATTGCCTCATCCTAGCATTCAACGAAATAATATAATAAAACTCTTTTCAGTGATTATCCAGTAAGAGACAAAGTCCGTCACGCAGGGGCTGCGTAAACTAAGCAGATTTCCCACGTGAAGTTTTACAATAGGGAAATCTGCCTAATAACAACTGTAGTAGTAAGAAACCTCTAAACTTAAAACATTATTTAGGGCGTAACAACCCAGTAGTTTCTAGCCCCAAAAAACAGTTGACCTAACCTCTAAACCTATTCACGAGGGGCGAAGTTATAGAAACGGCCGCCAGAGCTCTCGCCGGAAAGTTCGAACATAGCCTACTGGTGACCAAACGCAGAATACAAATGCAAATATCTCGGTTAATATTCAAGATACAGAATAAATGAATAGAACAATATTTATAGTAAATTTCATTTGCAATAAGATTTATTTTATACAATTTTTCGATCCGACGCATAATAACGGAGATATTTTGAATTTTCAAAAATCCCCCCCTCCCACTGGTCCGATTTCAGCCATTAACGAACTTGATCTTTCTTTTTACATAAAACGATTAAATTCCGAGTTTGGTAAAGATCAAACAAGAATTGCGACCGCTAGAGCGTTAACAGACAAATATATATATATATATATATATATATATATATATATATATATATATATAATTTTGAACGGACCTCATTTTCGTCATCTACTGGTTAGGATCGATGGACATTTGAAGAAATTTTTCGAAAATCGCATCATGAGTACGACCTCAATAGCTGATTTCCCTTAAGGGAAATCTGCTAATAAAATCATAAGTAATTAGCGGACTGTAATACCCGTCGTAGTGGGTCGAAACAAAGTTTTCCTTAGAAATTTATTATGGTTATTCCAAGTAAACCCTAGTAGAGGAAATTCTCCTACCTCTATGTTGGCAGTGTCGATAATCAATAATAATCGAAAAGTACCGATGAGCTACTCTCAGTGTATAGTGTCCCACCTAGTTAAACGAGAGCGCTGTGCAGTCCAGAGTTTTAAAGTTAATGTAGTGTCTCTCCATCATCCTATGCTGTTCGGCTCTCGTCCGCATTCTCAGAGACGTCAGGGCAAGACTTACCTCGATCTATTGAGCACGCAGCTAGGTGTTCAGCATTAAGGACATAAGAGCAGAGGTGTCAGACATTCGTCTTGAGATCAGGTGACGCAGTCAGGAGCGCACCTTATCTTCGGAGCCCAGAAGACGCTCACCGTCCCGTGATAGGAACCTAAGTATGTTACTTCCATCGCCAGTTCCGACAGATGGCCAGGGCAGGCAGCAGAAATCAGAATTTCAAAATTTATATTTTAAGCAACGTATTACCACTTAAAATTAATTAAATTAATATTATAAAGTAATTGACGTCGAAATAAACCGTCCCACTCCTGAGCGTGGAAACGAAGTATAAAATAGTGCATGTTAACAATATCCCTTGACTCATATCTAAAACGGGGAATTTCCAAAATTCAAAATATTCCCATTATTATCGGTGGTTTTCAATAATGTTATATAACCAATCTTGTTAAACTATTGCTTCTCTACAGTTTTTCGTAGCATAAATGTTTAGCTAGTTATTCGTACTTTCTTGTTTCCAGCCTTAAATAAACCCCCACCCACACGTCTCTACTCCGAGTTAAAAACTAGAAGAAACACTGTTTTGTGTATCAGCTTTTATAAGAGCATACAGTTTTGTTTTTTTTTATTACTTTTCCATGGAAGCATTTTCATTTCAATCTCTAACTTATCATCAAGGGGCTCCTTTTATTATGCTACAAAATCATCTCTCTCATCTTCGTCAATGTATTTCAGCGCCATCTACCTTCATTTCCGGAGAAGGTCTTAGGATCCGTAGAGAGCAATAATAAATTCCTCCTGACGGATTATAGATGAGTACTGAAAATCAGAGATTTAAGTGATATGTTGTGTTCTCATCAAATTTAAAAATTTATAACTGGGAAGTTATTGCTACAATTTACAAAGTATATATTCTGTCATGCAAATTGGAAAACTGATTGTTCAGAAACATTGAGTAGATTATTTTTGCTTCAGTTTCCAGTGCATAACAGAAATGTTGCTGAGAGTATAACGGAAGAGATTCGTATCAAATATATGCTTAATTAACATAATATTTCAAGATGAGGATTTTGATGAGGAAAGAAAATATGTTTAGGTCATTTTCCTTATTACTAATTTTCTATGTCGATAGGAATGAAACTAGGGCTAAAGTGCATTTTAGTTCCCCCTAGCCGCCATCTTGTTACGTCACTGTCCGACATCTTGTTTCTTGCTACCGTCCAACATATTGTTTTTGCTAGTGTTTACTATTAATACCGTACCCTCTTTAGCTATGGCTCAAAGTGAGTGCACGACTAAGTTTTTTAGACAATTGGAAGTGCAGGGAAAGCGTGCCGTAATTGAATGGTGTATAAAAGTGGGATTTTTATCGCCTACATACGAAAGTCTATCCTCCGCAGTCTAAGGATCCAACAAATTAGGTGAGTTAACAAAATTTAAGTTAAAATTACCCCCCCCCTTTCCCTCCCTCCTCGTTTTAACCGTCGATGGCGTATTTTGGAAATTTTAAAGTGTTAAAAAAGATAAAGTAAGAAAAACAACCCCCACCCTTGGTGTCAGAAAAACAAGATGGCCGCCGTCATCATCGTGCGCCATCCAGGGGGGAACTAAAATGCACTTTCACCGAAACTAGATGACTGTCAAATGTCCAAGGCATTTTTTAAAATGTTGTAGAAAATAATCCAAATCTATTGTTTTTTTCAGTGCATTTATCAGAGATGACAGATAGGTAAATTTAAATTTTTAATTTGTTTTTTGTATAATAAAAATGGTTAACTGTAATAGAAATGAATGACGTTGTTGGCATGCAGCGCTCCTAGCGGATAAATATTGCACCAGAAAGCCCTCACCTTACAAACTGATAGTACGACAAGATTTAATATTCTTTGGAGGCTAATCTCTAGTATACTTTTACTTTCGAAATCGATAATCGACCTTTTTTAAATAATAGATCATGAATTTATTTACGTTTTAAGGGAGGAAAATTGTCATTGCTGATCCCAAGTTTAGCTTGAATTTTGTTAGCTAGAGTTTTTAATGATTCGTTTTTTGAAACTTTAAGGTGATCAGAATGTGACTGTTGCAGCTGTTAAATAAGAAAGCATCGACTTGAAAAAGTCATTTTTCTGTGATTATTTCCTTTTTGTTTATGTTTTATAACCTTTCTTAGTTTTTATTTTATCTATGGCTTCGGTTGTTCACACAAGCGTTGGTAAGTTGGTTCTGTATTACCATTAGTTTTCAACCCAAGTTTAACTTGTGCTAAGTGGAGTTGTTCTACATTAACCGAATTTACCTCAAAATAAAGCTTTATTATTTTAGTGTCTAATTTATATTTAATTTTTTTTATAATTTAAATACATTAATTATTTTTATTTTGATATTTTTACACCCTCAATTACTTTTATACTTAGGCCTCATGGCATTACCTTATATGGTAAAGAGATACAGTCTCCCTTATAACATTGAGCTTTTAAACATTTTGGGAAATAAGATTATTTAGAAGTTTTACTTGAGGATAGGCTTCAGTGCCTAGTAGTAACCTTAACCGGTTTGTCAATGAAAATGATTTTTAGTTGTCAAATGCTCAAATAGTGTGATATAGCATTACTGGATCATACTTTCATAAAAGTTTTTTTTTAAAGCTATTCATTATATTTTCTTCAAATCCAGAGTAGTTTTATCCTTAAATAAGTTTTTTAGGTATACAGACAAGAATAAACAAGTTCATATGTTAGTAAGCTTGTGTTATAATCCTTTTGAAAATTGCCTATGCTGTGACAATGACTAGGCATACAGAAATTAATTACTGAATTCATTTGCTTTAAATATGTTCTATAATATAGAATACAAATACTTGTTTAATGTGAAACAATCTGTATTAATATGAATTGTTGTTTTTTCCTGATATAATGTTTAATACTATTTAATTTACTATTAAACTAGATCTTGAGTTTTCCATTTAGATTGGAAATGAATTAAACAGACAAGCATTAATTAGATTTGTGAGCACATGTATGTCAATAAAATTTACAATAAATGTGTAATATAAAAGAAAACTAAACTTTTGATGATCTAAGGCCGATATTTTTTTTTGGTCTGTTATAGAATTATTTAAAACAATATATGTAACCAATAAATATGTCAGTGCATTTTTTCAATTATAGCATAAAAATGAATGTAATTACACTTCATTAGAGTATTCTTCATAATCACGATAAAGTCTAACCACTTAGTCGTTGAGTTTGGAGAAGGTGGCTAATTGGATACTTTTTGGATAATTTTCTAGCAAAATGGTAATATAGTTGTTAATTCACTCGCCTTGAATGTGAAAGTTCAGCGTTTTATAACTCTAATATTAAGCTTATAAAAATAAACATAAACTTTTACGGAGTAATTCGTGCATTATGACTATAGAAATAAGGTATTTATATTTAAGATCAACAGTTTAGCAAAACTAATAATCCTGAATGAAAAATAATATAAAAGAAAAAAAAATTGTTGATTGAATTTTATATACTGAGGTCTTTTTCTTTATCATTGGAAATATTTTTGATCACTGCATCAGTTGATATGATATGTGCATAACGACTTTCAGATAGCTTTGCTAATTAGGCTTTGTTGACTCAGAATTTTTCCCTTTTAGCAGATTTCTCTTAAGGGAAATCAGATATTGAGACTGTACAGTCCATCCACCTGAATTTATTGATCCATCAATTCTACTCAATTTCACATCAAATGATATTTATGTTTTTTATATAAAATCAAAGATCTCTTTCGTTAATGGCTGGAATCAGACGAGGGGGGGTGGTAGAGGAGTTAAATTTGTTGTTTAGTTGAATAGAAAAATATAACTAATCTTATTACAAATTAAATTGTCTATAACTATATATCCCCCCCCCCTCTATAGTGAATATTAACCCCTAGATATTTGAATTTTTTCCAACCTTCATTTCCTAGTCATCTCTCATTACCAGCAAGCCCCACTGCATCACAAAATTTATTATTTTGAGCTTAAATACGGCATATTGTTTTCATTGGACCTTTTATTTGTGAAGTATTTATACATTTTTGAAATGACATCAACACTGAACATTCCATCTTTTGAGGCCTTGACTTTTATTTGATTGATACCAAACTATCTTTTTCCATTTCATGTAAAAAAACAAAAGGTTGACCCCTTTTAATAATTGAAATTGAACCTTGAAATTCAAAATATCTCTGTTGTTATAGGTTGAAACAATCTATATTGTATAACTAATCTTATTGAAAATGTAATATTTTACTATTGACTCAAATATTAATCGAGTTCTTTCTAAGTTTTTGGCCTTTAGTTAACCCCCAAAAATACAATTTTCATTTGAACTTGAAATTTTTATTTTGCAATTATATCAATAATAATTGTGAAGCTTTCATAAAAATGTGCAGCAGGCCATGGTTTTCCCCCCATTTAAAATTTGATGGAAAAACATTTGAAAAAATGAGCCATGAATACAATTTCAAAAACTCATTTCCTTTATGAAAAAAAAAGAGAAGAAAATACACATTTTAAAGGATAGAAAGAGATGCTGAAATGAGTTTTCTCAAAAACAAACCAATGCACATTGAAAAAAAAAGCTATTCTTTACACTTTTAATTAGAAATATCTCAAAAACTTCGGTTGGGCAATTGTGAGGCCAAGTTAAGATTCAGGACTCCATAATTGTCAATATTGGTCTCAGAGTCTTTTTTATGTTGACCTAATTAATTGTAAATAATGTAGATTATTAATTGCATTCATTTTTACTCTTTTCTTTAGGGTCATTTATCCCTGCCTCACAACGTCCAGACGGAACATGGAGAAAGCAGAGGAGAGTTAAAGACGGGTACACTCCTCAAGATGAAGTCCCCCTGTATGAGAGCCGAGGAAAGCAGTGGGCTAAAAAGTCTGTATACCCACCTGGGATGGATCCTGAGCTGATCAAAGCTAAGGAAGCAGCTGCAGCTGCTCAGGAAGGTAATTAAGTTTTACAGAACTCAGTACAGTCCTTAATTGAAATATTTATTCAAATTAATATCAGAAAGTTAACAAGAAGATTATTTTGTCAACATGTTTCACTCTGTATAAAGCATCTCAATTCTATCAGACCTGACTCCACTACTCATATTTTACATGCAACGCCTACTGAGTCAAGGCGCCTAGGCCCTAAAGAAAAGATCCTAAATCTACCAATAGGTTGGACATTTCCCAAAAATTAAACAAATTACTGAAATCCTTATCAAAAATAATATTCAGGTCCTTAACTCTTTAGAGGGCACATTTCGGTGATACAGTCAGAACCAAATTCTGGATATATACTCGTATATGGTCTGGATATATATAGGGTACTCTTAAGTTACCATTTATAAATCACCATCATACAATTTTTTTTTCTTCCAGAGCAGCCATTGACTGTTCAGGATCTAGTGGAAGACATTCACCCACCTTAGGGAACAGTCGCCCAAGCTCTTCTAATCCTTCCTGACAGGAATATTAGCTGATTTCCCTTTTACATTTTTTGATAAAATCAATATTAATGAAAACATTCACGAATATATGTTTTGATCTCAAAGTAATCTCCCATTCCTAATGGTGGTAGTAATATATATATATATATATATATATATATATATATATATATATATATATACTTACGGTAATGTCCATAAGTTTCCGGCCTGTCCTGCTTCCCCTCCTTCAAACGTGCCGGACCTGCATGCCTATGCAGGTTCATACCTGCTCACTCCATACCCATCGCCCGCACTTCCTCAGTCTTGTCAGTTAGTGTCCAGCCTTCAAGGAAACTCCCCATTTTTACAATGAACAAGTTTAAACTCGAGTACCGTGCGGTAAATATATTCTTTTGTAAAGAGGATCTTACTCCTACGCAAATTAAAGAATGCTTGGATTGTGTATACGGGCAGTCCTCCCCCTCGTATTCCACAGTGAAAAAATGGGCAAAATTATTTAAGGTAGGGAGAGAAAGTCTAGGAGATGACCCACGTCCTGGTCGCCCATTGGAAGCTGTCTCTTCTGAAACAATCCAACTTGTGGAATCTGAATTGCTGTCATATATATATATATATATATATATATATATATATATATATATATATATATATATATATATATATATATATAGTAAGGTCCAAAAGTTTCCGGCCTGGGATAGAATGAAAGGAGAAAGAAAAAACTGGTTTTACTGTTTTTTCAATATATTCTCTGCTGAGCTGCATAATACTCACCATACATTGTGGTATTCCTTTCTTTAAAATCTATCAGTAGTATTCCTACACAGTCCCAAAAAATTGTGGCCATTACCTTTTTTGTTGACTGCGTGACTTTTGCCTTTAAAGGAGGCGCTTCCCTGGTCTTCTCGTTTCCATGGACTCTCTTTTGCTGAGTGGGTCATAATATAGAACCATTGTCTCATCCCCAGTTACAATTGAGTCCAAAAAAAATTCTTCAGTCGCCGGTCAGACAGCAATTCAGATTCCACAAGTTGGATTGTTTCAGAAGTGACAGCTTCCAATGGGCGACCGGGACATGGGTCATCTTCTAGACTTTCTCTCCCTAACAAATAATTTTGTCCATTCTTTCACTGTGGAATACGAGGGGGAGGACTGCCCATATACACAATCCAAGCACTCTTTAACGGTACTCGAGTTTAAACATTGTAAAAATGGGGAGTTTCCTTGAAGGCTGGACACTAACTGACAAGACTGAGGAAGTGCAGGCGATGGGGGGTATGGAGTGAGCAGGCATGGACTTGCATAGGCGTGCAGGTCCCGGCGCGTTTGAAGGAGGGGAAGCAGGACAGGCCGGAAATTTATGGACCTTACCGCATATATATTTATATATATATATATATATATATATATATATATATATATATATATAAATATAAATAAATGAATGTTGGTCTGTAAGTCCTTTATAGAATCGTAAACGACTGAACCGAATTTTATGAAACTTGGTCTGTATATTACTTCTAACCCAGCTTAGGGTTTAGGCTATATTAATATTCTCTGAGACAAACAGGAGTAGGGGTTGTAAGGGAGGTCTGAAATTAAAAATAGCGATATATTGGTTTTTCGGCAAATATGCACATAACAAAAGTTGTTTATTTTGTTATTTAGAGTAACTTTTGTCGTATACCGAAGAATAAATGAGTTATACACTAAAAACTATAGTGGGAGTGAAAAATTTTATATGGCACAAAAGGCTCAACCAAACTAAACGAAACTCTGTATGTTATTTGGTATTAACACCTCCCTGATTATAAGCTATATTAAAATTTCGAGGTACGAACAGGAATGAGGGGTTCTACGGGTGTTGTGAAATATAAAATCGTGATATTTCGTAATCTATTCATTTTTTGCATATTTGCATATAACAAAAGTTGTTCGTTTTGTTATTTAAAGTAACTTTTGTTATATACACTTTTTCCGTATAACACAAACTTTCTGTATAAATGAGGTATACACGAAAAACTATAGAAGGGGTCAATTGTGTTAAAGGACACGGAAGACTAAATCTAAATCAACGAAACTTTGTATTTTTAACCATAAGCTATATTAACATTTTTAGGAACAAACAGGAGTGGGGGTTCTTAGGGAGGCATAAAATGAAAAATCATCAATTTCGTTTCCTATTGTTTTTTTGGCAAACCTGCACAAGACAAAATATGTTTAATTTGATATCTAGTATAACTTTTGTTATATACATCTTTTTCGTAATTTATAAAGCAAGTAATTTGCATAGACATTTTTTATAGCCATCAATGCGTATTCATGTATGAATTTATTCAACTTAGTACCTCGATAGATTAATACACTTTCATTAAACTTAACACCCATTATTAACAGGTTGAATAAAGGCCAAAGTATATTATCATCCCCTCCTCTTTACCAAACATTAATTAATCAGAAATGTCAGTTTCTCCTTAAATGTATTTAATGCTTTATTTAATTAAAATAGGAAAATTAATTCAACAAACACTTTTGTATTGTGAAGAAAATGTAATAAAAATTATTAACATACTTTAATGTAAACAGAACTGGTATCTTAAAAAGTGGGCCATTTGTTGGCAACATTGAGTGAGGAAGGAGAGGTGGGAGACTTCCTTTCTGTCCTCTCACTGCTAACCTTATATTTCAGTGAGTTGTTTAAGCTATTAGGTTTTCCTGATGATTAAGATTACTTCATTATTATGAGCATATGTATAAAACTCTTTGATTTGATGCCATTGTTCTTAGAAACATATAAACATAAAAAAGTTGGTCTTCTCCGAATTTAAATAGAAAATCAGATAAACCTTAGTGTTATATATTGTAATAATTTTATTGCTATTAACGGGGGGGGGGGACGAATCTTTACAGTTATTTGATTCATCTCCACTGAGACTCTTTAATGTTATGGACCACATGTGTATTCAAAATAGATTCAATAAGAATGATTGAATCAAACAGTATATGTGCACCAGGATTCAGGCGTAGGCCTGTTAATAATCTATTCTTAATAGATTAAACTCCCAATAGGGGGAGAGGGAGGGAGTGAAAGGGGGAGAGGGAGAGGGAGGGAGGGGGAGGGGGAGAAGGAGAGAGAGAATTTTAATTTTAATTAGTATTCAGACATAAAACAAACGTGATATGAGATTTACAATAGCAATGTGCTTCAAAGTAGATCTGGTAGAGAACTGACCATCTCGTGTTATGGTAGATGTCTTCTTTGTATTTAATTATGTGAATCCTGGCATGGTGGCAAGCTGTGCCGTGGATGGCAGCACAAGTACATTCTTTTTGAAATGTTCAACTGGTGCCTTGAAATTGGTGGCTGGGAGTATATTATAGGACCAGGCAAGACAAGTCAAAACCATGGCTCCCAATCTATCCTCTCTGAGTCAGCACAAGCGAATGACTGACAATTAAGTTATAACCTAGGAGGTTGTATGCATGTTACGAGTTCAATGCCTCCACTCTCTGTATTTTGCAGTCTGATTGTATATTTTTCCTGAACAACCAAAATATATAAATATAAATAAAATCAAGTCTTTTTATTTACACCCTATAGCTTCACCAATAATGTTGAATGAATACTCTACAAAGACTACGCCGATTCAGCAGTAGATGGCTAGGTGGGAAATTCAATTTAAACAACACTCTCCACTCACGAAAACCTCTATGTCATCTGTTTTAATTTTTACATAAATTTGATCACTATAATATATATACTAGCTAAGGTACCCGGCTTCGCTCGGGAATTCATTTGAGGTTTAATGATGATAATATTTTTTTTGGCAAGCCTTTACTTTCTACAATATTTTAACATTTTCCGATGTATACCCGTCGTTGCCGTGGATTTGTTAATAATAAAAATATTTGTTATGTAAGGTTTCACTGTCCAATATTTTTATATTTCCCGTTTCCTGTGCATGTAGTTTTTTATAATTCTTAATCATAGAAAGTATTCTGTCCGCCTAACTATGTTTTAATTAAACTTCCTTTCCCTTGATACGTTACAAATACCAACAGTGACTGAAAACTGAACAGGAAGTAATATATAGCGAATTTTTATTTTATTCTTCTCTTATAACCCCTTCCCCTCCCGTTTGAACCTATAAAATTTAATATAGCTTATAATCATTTAAGAATTAATGCTAATTCACATGCTGAGTTTTGTCAAGTTCCGTTCAATCGCTAGTGCCAAATACAATTGTCAGCTACCGTTTTAGTTTTCAGTGTATATCTCGTTTATACTTGGTATACGACAAAAGTAAACATAACAAAAGTTTAGAGTAACTATATAATAACAATATAAACAACTTTTGTCATGTACATATTTGCCGAAAAACCAATAGAAAACGAAATTTCACTATTTTTAATTTCAGGGCTCCCTTACAACCCCCACTCTTGCTCCTCCCTAGAAATGTTCGTACCGCTTATTATCACAGAGGAGTTAGTGCTAACACACATACCAAATTTTGTTAAGTTCCATTCAATTGTTAGAGCCCAATAAAACTGTCGGCTCCCGCTTTGCTTTTTAGTGTATATCTCGTTTCTGCTTTGTTATAAAACAAAAGTGAATTTAACAAACGTTACTCTAAATAACAAAATAAACAGCTTTTGTTATGTGCATAATTACCGAAGAACCAATAGGAAACGAAATATCGCTATTTTTAATTACTGGCCTCCCTTACAACCCCCACTCCTGCTCGTCTCTAGAAATAATGGTACAGCTTACTATCATGAAGGAGTTAGTGCTAATTCACATACGGAGTTTTGTTTAGTTCGGTTGAGTCTTTGGTACCAAATAAAATTGTTGATTCCCGTTAAAGTTTTTAGCATATAACACATTTATACTTCCGTATACGGTAAAAGTATAAATAACAAATGTGACTCTAAAAATCAAAATATACAACATTTGCAATGTGCATATTTGCCAAAACACCAATGGAAACGAAATATCGCTATTTTTAATTTCATGCCTCCCTTACAATCCCCACTCCTGCCCATCCCTAGAAAAGTTGATATTGCTTATCATAATTAAGGCATCAGTGCTAATACACATACCGAGTTTTATTTAGTTCGGTTGAGTCTTTTGTACCAAATGAAATTGTTCACTTCCGCTATAGGTTTTAGAGTATATCTCGTTTATAATTCGGTATACAAAAATAGTGTATATAACAAATGTTACTCTAAATAACGAAATAAACAACTTTTGTTATGTGCATATTTGCCAAAAAACCAATAGGAAACGAAATATTGCTATTTTAATTTCAGGCCTCCCTTATAACCCCCACTCCTGTTCGTCTCAGAGAATAAATAGTATCCTATGTCCGTCTCCTGGCTCTAAGCTACCTCCTCACCAATTTTCAGCCATATCGGTAAAGCCGTTCTTGAGTTATAAATAGTGTAACTAACACGACTTTCTTTTATATAAACTGCTCAAAAATGAATAGGGATATTGGTATGTTGGTAGGTTTTGTGGTATTTATGGGGCATAGCATTTTTAATTATAAATATCATTAATATTTAATAGAAATTGTTGTCTTTTCTCCATAAAAAAGTTATTTAATTAAGGTCGATTTAATTAAAATTAATAGGATAAGAAAAAAATAACCAATATCCCTATTCATTTTTGAGCAGTATATATAGGTAAGGGTATATAGGTAGGGGTGGGATGTTTGTTTGTGCAATCAACATCTTGGTTATTATGCCCTTTAGGAAATTTAAAATTTAGTGTTGTGGTTACTTCATATCTGTGATTATGTGAAGAAGGAAAGAAAATTTTGGCCCAATACAACCGTGATTGTTTTAATATATATTACATAGCAATCAAATTATACTAACCTATTTGCTATATACATGTTAATATATTTATATACAGTATTCCTGGATAGTTGAATTTGCGTATCCTATTCTTGTAGGACAATGCACAAACACATGCATATATATATATAAAAAAATTTTTAAGCTGTATTTCCACTCGCGCAAGCACGCTTTTTTCTATCTTTTTCTTTTCCTTTTCCAAATACAAATCTGGAATCCATCTAATGCTCCCAAGTTCTGCAGGTCGCATAGCTAGGCTAGTTTTTCCATTGATAAGGGAAATCAGCTATTGAGGTTGTATTCATGACACGATTTTCAAAAACTTTCTTCAAATGTCCATTGACCTTATCCAGGAGAAGACGACAATGAGGTCCGTTCAAAACTATATATATATATATATATATATATATATATATATATATATATATATATATATATATACATATACATATATTTGTCTGTTAACACTCTAGCAGTCGCAATTTTTTTTTAATCGTCACCAAACTTTGTATTTAATCGTTTTATGTAAAAAGGAAGCTCAAGTTCATTAACGGCTCAAAATCGGACCAGTGGGAGGGGGGAATTCGAAATATCTCTGTTACTATACGTCGGATCAAAAACTTGTATAGAACCAATCTTATTGCAAATTAAATTTACTATAAATATAATATAATTTTAACCGCAGAGGTTTAGTGAGCTCCTTGTGCTCGTTCAAATAACTTTCAAACCACGCCCACTCAAGGGCTACGTCAAGTATTTCATGTGTTCATATTTCTTTCTGGGTTTGCTTGGACATAAGTATTGATAAGAAGCAGTCATTGTAATAATTGAGCAGTGTGCTCTTTGTTTCTGGTAATTGTTATTTCCTGAAAATAATTGGTTTTTCTTACTTTACAAACAACGTAACACCTGTCTCATGATGCTGAATTTGGTGGTGCCACATAGTGAGCTTGAGATATCTATAAATTGAGTTTTTTTATTTTTTCTTATTCATTAATTGTATGAAAATGGTACGTGCACTTGTATTATGTTATACTGAGAATGCTTTAACTCTTTCATTTTCATGCTCATTTTGCATTAGTACTTTCTTGTAGATTAAAAAGTCCATCTTGCTGCGTAAACTTAGCAGATTTCCCAGTTGAAGTTTAAGAATAGAGAAATTTCATGAGAACCGAAGTTGCTGAAACGGCCGAACTAGCTAGCCGGAAACTCAAGACTGCAACCAAAGTTAGCTTATCTCATCATGTCCGTTACGCTCAATAAAATGCAAATATCTAGGTTAATATTCAAGATAGAGAATAAATGTATATAACAATATTTATAGTAAATTTAATTTGCAATAAGATTGGTTCTATACAATTTTTCGATCCGACGTATAGTAAAGGAGATATTTCGAAAATCTCCCCCCTCTAAACCCCCCTCCCACTGGTCCGATTTCAGCCATTAACGAACTTGACCTTTATTTTTACATGAAATGTTTAAATATCGAGTTTGGTAACGATCAAGCAAAAATTGCGACCGTTAGAGTGTTATCTCCTGAGTTGGATCGATAGACATTTGAAGAAAATTTTTGAAAATCGCATCATGAGTACGACCTCAATAGCTGATTTCCTTTAAGGGAAATCTGCTAAAAATTGGAGGTTTACTAAAAAGTGTATAGTGGATTGTAGTACTTATCATATGGTCAACAGAATTGAGGATTAGTTATGGTTTATTATAATTCAGGGTGTCTCAATAATGACCTGATTTTAAAACTGCTATTTATTGACAAATATGAGATAAATTTTAAAATACTGACAAAAGTCTTAGCTAGGCATAGTGGTAATGTCTTATGGTTTTGGAGGCCAAGTGTGCAGGGCAGTGTCCAGTTCACCATTTTGCCCAGACTGTCATTGTAGCTAACATACGTTGTGCCAGTCTGGTGTAGTCCTTCTGAAGTTATGGAATGAGCCAATTCCACAGCACTTGAAGATAGTTCATTCATGTAAATCTGTTTCTTCAAAATAGAAGGTCTCATACACTTTTCTTTTTATTTATTTTTTTTTTTATTATTTTTTTTTTTTTTTAGAAACTGCTCAAAAATTTACTCTGAGTTGAGTCTCTTTCATGCTCAATAATGTAAATAGAGTTCTGGAGTCCTCATATATACACAGTATGTCATTTTAATTCACTGCAAAATGTTGTTTCATCATTGCAGCTACAAAATTAACTGTGGTAAAAATGTTTTAATGCCCTATAGCGGACCATTGTTAAAGTCATTCCTTTTGATAACCTACCTGAAGAGCTTATTGTTGGAGTCTGCATTGTTTATTGACGATAAGATGCCTTAACACTTTCTCAAACATTTGCCAAATTCTTTTCAGCATTTCATCAGGCTTGCAAGTTCAATCTGGACTATTATCTTTGCACAAGCATCCTGTTAGTAAACTTAGAATATACATTAACTGATATCTAATACCAATTTCTGAAACTCTAGGCTACACCCATTCAGACAATAAACATTTACTGAACATCCTCTCTCTCTCTCTCCATGTGTGCATCTGTTAATGTATTTACTTTCGAATGGAATATAAACTCTTTTACAAAATGTATAGATTTAATTTTTAACTCTCGATCTCAAATTGGTTTATACGTCATTTAAAGCTTTTATCTTTAATCCATGATTATAATTTATTTTGCCAACAGTGTTTTGCACAGTGAATAGATATTAATTAGGAGTTAATTTTCTTTTATTCTTTAAGTCTCCATAATGAAAAATGAAATGCTAAGTCCATTACTGCACAATATTAAAACAATACTAATGAGCTGCTCATAACACATTTATAACCTATATGTAAAAAACAAAAAAAAAAATCCAACTGAATGCGTTGGTTGTATGTTCGATGATATATATTAATTAAAGTACTTTCTTTTGCAGTTAAAAAAACAAAGAAAAAGAAGACCCAATCAGCAAACAGCCAACAAGCTCCTCAGCCCCCTCTGCCAAGTCAACTAGTACAGCAGGCTCAATCACAGTCGACTGGCAGTGAGAAAAAGCAAAAGTCGGAAAATAAAACAGCCGCACCCGTTAAAAATGAAGAAAAATGGGAGACAGTCGGTAAACAAAGGGGACGGGATAATGCTTCTAAAGTTAAAAAAGAACCAACTTCTCAGAGCAAGGAAAATTCCCAAGGGAACTCCAAATCGAGCAAACAAAACTCAGCAAAACAACAACCAAAAGAACAGAAGCAACCACAACAGCAACTTACTCAGCAAAGTGAATCTACTGAACCAGTGAAGAGACTCCGAAACCTTAGAAAAAAGTTGAAAGAAATTGAAGCTCTTGAGGCAAAAATTAATTCAAAAGAACTTAAAAATCCTGATAAAGATCAATTGAGTAAAGTTGCTCGGAAAGATGAAATAGAAGAAGCTATAAGAGTGTTGGAAGTAGACATTTCTCTTGGATTGAATTTAAATTAATTAGAATTTAGTGTGAAAGACACTCCATTTTCTGCTCATTTTTTGAAATATATTTCTAATTTAAGCACTTTTGTGCATTTTTTTAAAAAAAATAGTCTGAAATATTTGTGAAAGTCAGAAGATGGCTAATGATTTTCCTCTTCTAATCATGAATATTTCGTTGAAGCTAATACAAATTGATTTCAGAGTCCTAATTTTCCTGTTCTTACGGACCAGGTAATCATCGACATCAGATCTTGAAAATCAGTGTTCTTAAAAATGTACCTGACAAATGTTTATAATGGAAAATGTTTTCTGTATTGGTATAATTTGTACCAAATATATTAATGTAAAACAAATTTTTATATTTTAATTAAATAATACTGTAGATTATAAATCATAAAATGTTTACATTTTTTGTGCAATTAAAAGTAATTAGTATGTATTGCTAATATCATAACTAAGTGATTTTTTTCTGTAGAGTGAACCTGCAATCAAATATTCTCTGGTTTCAATAAAAACAACAGTTATTTATCATTGTGCATTCTCAGTCTTTTACCATTTTTTATAGATTTTTATGGTTGTATTTTTATAAGTTTCAATACCTTGTGAAGTAGACATTAGACAAACGGTACTAACAAATATTGAGTCTCAAAGAAACAAAAATTGTTCATTTAAAATGTGTTGATATAGAAAATGTTATGTGTAAATTAAGGTAAATTATCTTTAAAACCCCTCCAAAGCTAAGCCCTTTAACTCCTTATTTCAACTTTTTTTTGGTAGAGTAAAGAAAGATGAAGTAACAGCCAGAAGTTAGAAATATGGTGCTAGTGTTGTGCAATTTGCTTGTCTGTCTAGACATGGTTAGTGGTTGCCAAACCCTGACTCTATGGTTCGGAAGCCTTTACTGTTTCATTTCTCACTTTTGTCATATTTAAGATTTCCTTAAATCAATAAGTAGTAAAAACAACAGAGCAGTTATATTTCAAAATCAGTTTTTTTACAAAACAACTAAAAATAATTTTATTTGAATCACATTTGTCACATCAAGATATAAATACAACATTTCATATTTAAAATATAATTCAGATATTATAGTGCCAATACATTTTTTCCCCAAAACAAGAATCAACTAAAGTTATATGTATTGGGTTACCCGGAAAAATGCAGGATTTCATATATTTTTAAGTGTCATATCTTTTATGACTTATATACTCTTTGTGTTTGTTGGATAATCCTCTTTGTATATGTTAACACTTACTAATTCCCTTTCAAGAAAACAAGTTTGATTGTCTTTATACATTAATCATGCTGTCAGTAAAAGTAAAGTGAGTGAGTGCACTGTTAAAAGTTGGTTCTAGAAATTTTTCAAGGACGATTTCTCCTTAGTAGATAGAGAAGGACATGGAAGGATTTTCTCCATTAATGATTACAATCTGAATAACATTAGAGAAATTGTTTAATTAAAAACTCTGAGATTGAAAATTGATTGTTTTTGAGTATCTTAAAACCATTGTGAAAGTGGGTTTGCCACCAATAGACAGAAAAAAAATTACCGGTATAAAGTTTGCTTCTCTTCTTTGCCAAAAGAAAAACAAGTATTTTCTGGAGAGAATTATTTGTGGTGAAAAGCTGTATTCTGGAGAACAGACTCTCAATAAAGGAGAAGTACCAAAACATTTTCCTAAACCCGCATTAAAAGAAGGTAATGGTCTCTGGCGGGATTCATTACTCATTCTTAAACCTGGGCGAAACCACCAATGGTGAAAAGTATTTCTCTCAAATTGACAAAATACATCAAAATCAGAATTGAAACCATCTTTGGTAAATTTGTGCCTTTGGAAAATAATTGTACATGATAATGCTCGGGCAGATGTTTCCCATCACAAAAATTGTTAGAACAAAAGTCTTAAAGGCTAAAGTACTCTACAAAAGTTCGCCACACAGGGGCTGCGTAAACTAAGCAGATTTCCCACACAAAGGTTTGCAATAGATAAATATGCATACTGGTAACACGACCGCGGAATAAGTGAATAAATACAAACAGTAATGAGAAGTCTTTCAATTACAAGTTAATAACTCTACAACGAAAACCATCTGAATTGTAAACAAACAGCCCAGCCAACCTGAATTCTATACCGGAAAGAAAAATCGTTAATGAAATATATCTGAATACAACATATTAATTTTATTGAAAACTTTTACTACAGCAAGTGCTGTAATTTGTAATGAATCAGAATAATTTTAATCTCAATTACTTAAATTTTAGTAATCCAAGAACAAAAGAAGGGGGGGATCTACAGTACGTATTTGCATATATCTCACAAAGTAAAAGTTCAATGAAAGCGATATTCCTTATTTAACCTTATAATGAAGTGATTCATGATATAACAGTTTATTATTAATATAACATGAGTAGGAGTAGGATATATAATTTTGAACGGACCTCATTTTCGTCATCTCCTGGGTAGGATTGATGGACATTTGAGGAAATTTTTCAAAAATCACGTCATGAATACTACCTCAATATCTGATTTCCCTTAGGGGAAATTTGCTAAAATGCATTTCAGAAATTTGTAGAAAAAAAATATAATATTCTATTCAGAGGGAATAGAAAAATTAATAACAAATTGGGAGAAGTGTATAGATTATAATAGAGATAATTTTGAATAAAAATTATGTAAAATTATTCTTATTTCATGAACTTCTATTTATTTACTGACAACCCATTATATATTAGTATAAAAAGACGGAACAAAGAGGAAATTAGAATCTATAAATGCTATGTACTAATATACATTTTATGCTAATGTGGCTAATTTGGATGGGTTATCTAAAGGACATCACCCTTTTCTAGCCAGGATGGAACTAAGGAGCTCTTAGCTTATTTGTCAGCAAATGAGTACCTATTGTCCATACTGGAATTGAACTAACAACTCTGTTTACTAATTCTTCTAGTGAGAGTGTACTAATAAATGCAATTCCTTAACTCACATGACTGTCCTGAGGCCTTTAAACTGTATAATAAAGTATTATAATGCACATAGTCTAGTAACAAAAAACAAAATATTACAATCAAATAGTGAATCAACTGCAAGGGAGGTTCACTATAAAAATTTAAATTAATATTGTATAAAAAATAGAGAGAGAGAAAAGAGAAGTATACAGGATGTCCCAACTTCTCGTTCCATCCCCCTTAAAATCTCCAATTATTTTAAAACAAAACTGAGACTTGGTGTGCCATAATTGGGACCCCTGAAGAGTCCTTTCAGTCTATATACAACCTCGTAACCTTCTCCAGCGACCATAACTTTGGAATTTCTAATGGAATACCCTACTTTTTATAGCGGATTCTTGTAGAAAATAAAATTATAAAACGAGAGTTTATGTCGATGAAATATTCAATTTCATGCATGGTTTAGCTGTAAAATGCACTAATCTTGATTTCAGAAACGGGACATGTTATTGAAAAATGCTGCGACATAAAAGTTGTAGTCAACAAAATTATATTTGAAACAAGTCTACTGGGAAAGGAATGGATTCTGAAATTAATATATATATATAGATATATATATATATATATATATATATACATATATATATATATATATATATATATATATATATATATATATATATACATATATATATATAAAAATTGTAACCTCTGTCTGTACATTGATTTTTTTCGCAAAATTTCAGGATAACTTTTCGTTTCACATGCCATAGGCACCATAACTGCATTTTGTTTCTTTAGTGTCTGTTTGTTTGTTACCTTTTCACACATAAACGGCTGAACCGAATTTTATGAAATTTGGTATGTATAATACTATTAACCCAACTTAGACTTTAGGCTATATTAATATCCTCTGAGACGAACAGGAGCGGGGGTTATAAGGGAAGCCAGAAATTAAAAATAGCGATATTTCATTTCCTATTGGTTTTTCGGCAAATATGAACATAACAAAAGTTGTTTATTTTGTTATTTAGAGTAACTTCTGTTATATACACTTTTCGTATACCCAATTATAAACGAGATATACGCTAAAACCTACAGCGGAAGTGAACAATTTTATTTGGGACAAAAGACCCAACCGAAATAAATAAAACTCGGTATTTGTATTAGCACTAACACTTTCATTATAACAAGCCATACCAACATTTCTAGGGACGGGCAGGAGTGGGGGTTGGAAGGGAGGCCTGAATTGAAAAATAGCGGTATTTCGTTTTCTATTCGTTTTTCGGCAAATATGAACATAAAAAAAGTTGTTTATTTTGTTATTTAAAGTAACTTTTGTCATATTCATTTTTGTCTTTTAACAAAGTATAAACGAGATATACACTTTAAACTAAAGCGGGAGTCAACTATTTCATTGGGCGCTAATGATTAAACTGAACTTAAAAAAACTCGGTATGTTAATTAGTTAATTCTTCCATAATTATAAGCTATATTAAAATGTTTAGGTTAGAACGGGAGTGGGGGTTATAAGGGAGGCCTGAAATAAAAATTTGCGATATTTCGTTGTCTATTTATTTTCGTCAAACGTGCACATAACAAAAGTTGTTTACTTTGTTATTTAGTGTAACTTATGTTTTATACATTTTTTCGGGAACAATGTATGAAGCAAATAATTTGCGTATAATATTGATATGCTCATCAATTCTTTCCAATATGAACTACCAGGTACCTCACATGGAAAAATTAATTCAAATCTATGTTAATATTTTGACCTTAATAATTCAAAGCTATGCATAATGCACAGGAGACGGGAAATATGACAATATGGAGGACAGTGAAGTCTTACTTAATTTTATTATTAAAAAAATCCTATGCAACGACGGGTATAAACCCTAAACACTGGGACGGGTAAATGTCAAAATATTGCGCAAAGTAATGCCTTGCCAAAAAAATACCATCACCATTTAGCCTCAAATGAATTCCTGGGCGAAGCCGGGTATCTGAGCTAGTATTTATATATATATATATATATATATATATATATATATATATATTTAAACAAAATAATGCAAAAGTATTCTTGAATGAATCCAAAAAAAATGTTTACCTTAATAAACATCAACATAGCAAAATACGTTGTTAGATTTAATTTATTTTAAATTAATTACACTGTAATTATTTGTAAAAAGAATGGATGTTTCCACCTGCACAGTTTCATGTAAAAAAAAATGGTGCAATATCTTCTAGGGAAGAATCTTCGGCCCACATTTTTTTGATAAAACATTAAATGGTTCAGACTTCAACTCCCAAATAAAGAATTTCTAAATTAAATAGAAGACATAACCCTGATGTAAAGAAATGGAATGTGGCTGCACCTTGATGGATGTCCTTCCCACTTCTCAATTACTATTCAATCAACAATAAGATAAATCTTTCCCCAACACAGTACCTGTTGCAGCTTGCACATTGAGTGGCCATCCAGAGCACCCGATCTGACAGTAATAAATTATTTTCTATGGAGGAGTGTCAAAAACATCTCTACCAGAATATTGAAGACATGAAAAATAAAATCAGATTGGCGATAAATTCAATTTCAGTAGTAGAAATACACTGCCAAAAGGGATTTCAGATACTGTCTTTTGAAGTGCATAAATGAGGAAGGACGCATATTCGAATATTTGTAACTACTAGCTGTAAGTATTGTGGTAAAAAGAAAAAAACTGATTTTTGTTTCTTTACCCGAAACTGTGCATGTGGAGAAATGTATTCCTTTTACAAATATTTACTATGTAATTAGTTTAAAATGAATTAATTCTAAAAAGGTTTTTTTGTTATGTTGATTTTTTTTTTTGGTATGAGAATCCAATGCTTTTTCCGTAGACTTGTTTTTAAGATAATTTTTTTGGCTACAGATTTTATGTCTCAGCATTCTTCAATAAAATGTGCCTTTTCTGAAACTAAGATTTGTGCATTTTACGGCTGAAGAATGCGTAAAATAGAAAATTTAACTGACTTAAAACGTTATAAAATTTGATTTTTTACAAGAATCCGTCATAAATTGCATGGTATTCCATTAAAAATTCCCAAGTTATGGTCGCTGGAGAAGGTTATGAGGTACATTATGGACTGAAAAGCTTCTTCATGGATCACAATTATGGTATACCAAGTCTCAGCTTTTTATTAATACAATTGCAGATTTTAAGGGGAGTGGCATGGGAACTTGGGACACCCTGTATATAAGAACTATCTCAGATCAAGTAATGAACTCCTGAGACAATGCATTTATAACTATGCATTATTGTTTTGGAAAAGTCTATTCCAAACATAATGAATTATCTTTGTTTTGTTGAGGAAAAATACATTTTAATTTAATCATACCCGAGTTGGTAAGGTTGAATCTTTTTACAATAGTGTGTTACTAAGAAAGTTAAAAGTTATCCCACACTAATAGAACACAACTTATCTTACAAAGTTCATGAGCATGCATTTTCCTTTTCAAATAACTGAGCATTACAGTATTTGTAATAACGAATGTTACAGTAAGATACTCACTGATGATGATGTGCACTTTATTGCTGTAATAAATTTTTATTGTGAAAGTTTTGTAGATTTATTATTCAATCATCCTGCAATATTACCACTTCCACCTACCAGAAACCAACTTTGAGTGAAATGTTATAGTGTTATTCATTACTTCATATATATTTTATGTTCCAAGTGATTACTTTATAAACTTTTGTAGTCTTGGGAGTGAAGGACTTCATAAAGCATCTGATTAAATTTGAACTACTATGAAGTTTATTTCTACATGATAGCTTCATCTGTAACAGACAGAGGTTTTCCTTAATCTATAAGGTTAGATAACATATTCCTAGGGGTTGTAGTCAATTGCCATGTACGATATTGCTGACTATGGTTTAATTTGCTATACATACTAACATCTTTGTGATAACATGATAATTTCTTTTTCTATTTTCAAGTTTGTTAATAGGTGGCCACAATTACTGGCTGACTGTCGAGTACATGTAGCAAGCACTTTTGTCAACATTTTCAAGCCTGTCACAAAATAAAATTGAAATAATATATTATTAAATCAAAAACTTAACAATGATTCATTGATTTTATATATTTAATTAGGGCATAGTATAATGTCATTACTATTATGCCTGTAGCTCACTTGGTAGAGTACTAAACTAGATGACTGATGTTGACTCCCTGCATGCACAAATATATTTTTCTCAAATAAAAAATTATTAGTCCAACCTTAAATTAATAAATAACTATTTTATAATTGACAAAGTATTTTGTTTGTAGAGTTCCTACTTTTTGCCATTACTTGACAGTTGTCCTTCCTGGATTGATCAGTGGAGGGGAGACTGCAATGCTGGTCTCCACAGAGAAATTATATTAAAGTTTGTACTAGTAACAAATAGATTTAATACAAGAGGACAGAGCAATATCGATAGCATTGCAGACAGTCGAAAAGAGCCTGTGGCAGAACAAGCATATTCTAGAAATCATAATAAAAGCTCAGACAGTTAAAATATGAAAATTAAAGTAATGAATAATACGAACTCTTTGGAAGTAATGGAAACACAGAGGTATGAGAGAAAAAAAAAACAAAAATTTTTGAGTCGATCTACTTCATAAGGGTCTCCAATTATGTGACATAAAAAAAAATTTGGAGCTCATCAGACCTGGTTATTTTAATATCATTAATTAGCTATTTTATCACTAATACATTCTACAATAATTAATAGTGGTGATATATAATAAATGTTATTTTATTTACTAAAATACAAATTACTTTATTTTATTACATTTAGTTTATAATTGGCAACATTTACCCCCATGCTAATGAAACTCAAAACGTTTTAACTTAAAATGCTCAATTACATATTTCTAGGGATGTATCAGAAATAATTTTCTTTGATTTAAAATATGAGTTTAAATAGCTGAATAAATTAAAAAAATGAAATAACATCAAAAAGAATATCCTGTCCTTTGTTCTTAATTGTACCATTCCAAGTTCTTGTTTATATTATCACCCTTATCCTGAAATCCAGATTCTATATAAGTAATATTCTACTCACATAAAACACTCATCAGCTTAAGTACCCCACCCCAAATCCACCCAGTTTATATAGACAAAAAAAACAAAAATAGCTGTCCAAAATAACAAGGAAAAGCAATCCTATTCATTTCTCTTTCATATAACTTTCCTGACTCTGATTTAGATTGTAGGCCATATTTTAGTTCAACATAAATAGAACTCATTAGTAAAGTATTCATTAGCTTAAGTAGCTCACTCCATCTATTTCATATTCCCAGAACATGTAAGAAAACGTTTTTATGTTTTTTTTTTTTTTTTACGTTTTTAGCAATATAAAAAATACAAGTTTGCTATCTCACTATTAGCTTTACTTTTTACTATTGTAACTGATTTTTATTCACTCCCAAAATAAAATTCAAAAGAATAGGGAGGTAATTAGAACATCCATCTGGATAGATTAAAAGCTACAAAGTGAGCCTAATTTTATTTTCAAGTATTAATTAATTAATTATTAATAGTATTAAAAAAAAGAAATGTATTGAAATCACACTAAACTAAGGTGTTAATGATACTAAACCGCACAGCGTAACAGCGTTGCAGGAATGGCGAGTGGGACCCAAAATATTTTGGAATCCAGATAGGATTTTTTTTATTTATTTAGTTTATTTAGGTGTGTCGCAATTTAAGCGATTCACACATTTTCTTGTTATGATTCTAAAATAGTAGAGGTTAAGCCACCTTATAAAAACCAATAAAAAAGGTTAAAAAATCTACAGAGGTAGGTAAAAATACGGTAATTTATTTTTTCTCCAGTGGATATTATTGCAGTCTATTTATTATTATTATATTATTTAATGTTATATCTGGTTGTAAATGTGTGTGTCTTTGAGGTGTTTCATGACTTTTGTAATGTATGGGCTGTCGTCGTGTAGTAGTTCAGATAGGTTGGTGGGTAAGTTCTTGTCAGTTATTAGTCTGCAGTCTGTAAGTAAGTGTTTGATAGTCAGTTGTGTATTGCAGAGTGTTCATAATGGTGGTTCAGTCCTAGTCATGAGGTGTCCGTGTGTTATCCGTGAATGGCCGTGCCTCAAACGAGCAAGGACTACTTCTTCTCTTCTAGTATCCTGATTACTGGACAGCCATTCACGAATAGTGTTTTTTATGTCTCATAGTTTTGTGTCTGTCAGATGCCATTCCGCTTCCCATTTTAGGCTGACCTATTTTTTAATGAGTTTAATGGCATCGTATCCTGTGATGTGATCAGTGTGTAACATGTCAAGTTGAGTTGCTAATTTTGCATGTTTGTCAACCAAAATATTTTCCGTGATGTCTGAATGTCCTGGTATCCAATGGATAGTTATTACTTTGCCCATCTGTGTTTGTAAGTTAGTTAGTAGTTCCTGAAGCTGTTTCGTGAGTGGGTGAGTTGAGTAAAGGTCAAGTATTGATTGTATAGAACTGTAGGAGTCAGTAAAAACATGAATGTTGTCTTGTTGTACGTTTGTAAGGTGTTGCAGTCCAAGAAGTAAGCCTTGTAATTCAGCAGTGAAGTTGCTTGATACGTCCGGTAGTCTACACGTCAGTACTTGGTTCCCTACTATGGCGGCTGAGCCACATTTTCCTGCATATTTAGAACCATCTGTATATATGAAAAGCCCTGTCCTGTTTTCTGTAATTATGTTCCGGTACTCGTGTTTATAGTGTAAGGAAGAGAGTGGGTTTGATTTCTTGAATTTTGTAAGGGAGAAGTTAGTTTTTGGTATATGTGTTTGCCAGGGTGCTGTTTTGTGTTGTATGGGATAAATGTTCGGTAATGTAATGTTGTAAGTAAGTAGCGTTTGAAACAGTCTGAAGTGATAGGGGCATATTTGAAAACCTGATGAGTGCACCACATGGCTTCCTTGTAAGCTTACTACACTGAATATACAAAAAATGCTATCCTGCACTTTATTTAAAGTTATTAAATTTGAAAGTGTTATACGCTATCTTCTTTCCATTGTATTGGATCAACAAATGTCATAGAACATAATTTATAGGTAAACAAGTCCTATACAAATCGTCTATATCTTTAAATGTTGTATTAACAGGCTACACACGGTGATTGGTCTGAGATAAACCTGCTTTTCTGAGGAATGAACAAAGGAATAAGAGGGGCACAAAGACATGCAATGGTTTCCCACTGTTTTCTGCATTACAACTTCAACAATAAAGGTGTCATGAAGAAAATTTCACTCACACATAAAACGGCATGAGTGGAAAAAATCCCACTCCAAGCTTGGAAAGTTGTTCCTCCGTAACATGCTGATAGCTGACTAATGATAGGCATTGGCCAGTATGAGTGTGCAGACTACAATTTTAATCTACCCTCCAGTCTTGCCCCAGTTACATGTTATAAGTGAGAATTTAGACAAGGGGGGATAGTTTTAATAGATAAGCAGATATTTGCAATTTTATAAATTCACAATATGCTATTCCTTCCCCTCCCCCTTCGTCGATCAAAAGCAGATGATACAACAGTCCTAAATATGAAATGTCAACATACTAAGTCTAGTCGTTTTTGTGGTATGTAGGATACGTACAGATGTCACACTGAACGGCAAAATGGATTCAGTGCGGGTTAAAATGGATAATTCTCAGTCACGATAACTTTACTTCATAAAAGTAAGTAAAAAATAATATTTATATAACTGTATACAAATAATTAATGAGTTATGAGCTAAATTGTCGTAAGCTATGATCAAAACCAATATTACACACACACCACACATATACATATATGCTGACAGGTTAACAAATGACTTCCCCTCAAAACAGTAAGATACTTTAACTTAAACACTAAGTAATGAATTAAATCGAAGTAATGAATAAATTCGATCTATCTACAACACTGTAACGACAGAGGCTTCAGAACATGAAAAATCATAGACTTCACTTATTTTGGACTACGTTTCACTTCTTATGTGACGCCCCTTCAGGCATTATTAACAACTTATACGTAGAAACTTCAACAACAGCGCCAAGATGGTTAGTTGATAATTGAGAAGTTGGAAAGCCATGGATCATCTTATTACAATCGAAACCCAATATGAAAACCCTTTTACAGAAAAATCACAGTGATAACTTATAAGCCTGCTGTTTATTGAAAAAATGTATATATATGTGTGTGTGTGTGTGTGTGTGTTTGTTTGTGTATGTGTGTGTACGTATTATAGATAATTATATTATAAATTGAATACATATTTTCATGAGAGGCAATCACACTCACTCATACCTTGACCACTACCACTACTGTATTAGTATGTATTAGCCATGTACTAATATGTATTAGCCAAATAAATTGAAGGGGGCTCAGCCATGTCAGTTAAAGCATTGACCATAATCTCACATGATATACCTAGAGTAGCGAGTTCGATTCTCGGTCTGGGCAAAGGAAATTATTTAGTGACGGAATTCATAAGATAACATCCTAAGTCCCACCCTGGCTAGAAATGGGTGGTTACCTGTAGATAGCCCGTCCCAATTAGCCTTAGTTGCAAAAGTGGACTTTAATAAATAATAAAAATAAAGAAATTGAACACGAATTCCAATATCGAGGGTTAGCTTTCGATAAAACTCATATGTAAGTATCAGTAGCTTGGAATATATAAAAAATTATAATGGTATTGAGAATACCAGTTGTTGTAGATCCTTTTATTTTAAAGTTGGTACTTTAATCACGTTTAAAAGACATTGAAAGGGCTTAATAAAAAAATAGATGTCATCTGCATAGCGTCACACTTAGACGTCAACCGTCCTCGTCCAAGTTGCAAAATAATGGTAAAACTAAAGATGCGAAGACCTACAAACATTTTCCTCTTTAATTTTTTTTTTTTTTTTTTTTTTATCAAATCATCCGTTTAGACATGAAAAGCTTTTTATTTTTTTTATACGGTCTACCTTTTGTACTATTTATAGGTACACACACGCACACACACACACACACACACACACACACACACACACACGCACACACACACACACACACACACACACACACACACACATACACTCATTATCCAATGTATTATGGGGCTTGGGTTAGCCATGTGAGTTAAGGCGTTGGTCTCACATCTCACATGGTAAACCTAGTGTGGCGAGTTCGATTCCCGCCTGGGCAATAGGAATTTATTTAGTGACGAACTCAATAAATAAAATCCTTAGTCCCTTCCTGGCCAGAAAATGATGGTAACCTGTAGATAACCCGTCCCAAGCAGCCATAGTTGCATAAAGTGGACGTAAATACATAATCTATCTATCTATCTATCTATCTATCTATTTATCTATATATATATATATATATATATATATATATATATATATATATACATACATACATATATACTAGCTAAGGTACCCGGCGATGCCCGGGAAATCATTCTTGACTGACTAATGATGGTATTGGGATAGTAAGACTTCAATGTGTACAATTACACTTCCCTCCACGACGTAATGATTTTCCGAAATAGCCAACCCAGAAGGGTACCTTTTGGGGATTAATAGAATAGAAATTTTATTTTTGAAGGATAAATGAAAATGTGTTCCTAATCCATCCCTCTACACTTTTTGACTCGCCGTTTTTCAATAATTCAAACCATAATCATGGGTAGCATTTATTTCAATTAAATATCATCTATAATGAACATATTTCCTTTCAAAAGCCAATCCGAGCTCACATAGTATAGGCGTTAGTGCTAATTCACATACCGAGTTTGGTTAAGTTCGGTTAAGTTTTTTGTGCCAAATAAAATTGTTGACTCCCACAGTAGTTTTTAACGAATAACTCATTTATACTTAGGTATACGACAAAAGTGTATATAACAAAAGTTACTCTAAATAACAAAATAAACAACTTTTGTTATGTGCATAATTGCCGAAAATGCATTAAGAAACGAAATATTGCTATTTTTCAGCCTTCCCTTATAACCCCCACTCCTGTTCGTCTCAGAGAATATTAACATAGCCCAAAGTCTAAGTTGGTTTAGAAGTAATATACATACCAAGTTTCATAAAATTCGGTTCAGCCATTTATGCGTGAAAAGGTAACAAACAAACAAACACCACAGAAACAAAATGCAGTTATGGTGTGTATGACATGGGAATTGCGAAGTTATCGTGAAAATTCGCAAAAAAAAGTCAATGTAAAGACAGAGGTTACAATTTTATATATATATATATAGATGGATATGAATGGTGATGGTATTTTTTTGGCAAGGCTTTACTTTGCACAATAGTTTGACATTTACCCGTCCAAGTGTTTAGGGTTAATACCTGTCGCTTCTGTGGATATGGTTACATTTTTATATATATATATATATATATATATATATATATATATATATATATGTATATATATAATTGTAACTTCTGTCTGTACATTGATTTTTTTCGCGAAATTTCACGATAACTTTTCGTTTCACATGTCATAGACACCATAACTGCATTTTGTTTCTTTCGTGTGTGTTTGTTACCTTTTCACGTATTTTATAAAATTTGGTATGTATATTACTACTAACCCAACATAGACTTTAGGCTATATTAATATTCTCTGAGACGAACAGGAGTGGGGGTTATAAGGGAGGCCTGCAATTAAAAATAGCGATATTTCGTTTTCTATTCGTTTTTCTGCAAATATGCACATGACAAAAGTAGTTTATTTTGTTATTTAGAGTAACTTTTGTTATATACACTTTCGTCGTATACCGAGTTATAAGCGAGATATACGCTAAAACCTATAGAGGAAGTGAACTATTTTATATGGCACAAAAGAATCAACCAAACTAAATAAAACTCGGTATGTGTATTAGCACAAACGCTTTCATTATAACAAGCCATGCCAACATTTCTAGGGACGGGCAGGAGTGGGGGTTATAAAAGAAGCCAGAAATTAAAAATAGCGATATTTCGTTTCTTATTGGTTTTTCGGCATATATGAACACAACAAAAGTTGTTTATTGTGTAATTTAGAGTAACTTTTGTTATATTCACTTTTGCCGTATACGGAAGTATAAATAAGTTATACTCTAAAAACTATAGAGGGAGTCCACAATTTTATTTGGCACAAAAGACTCAACCGAACTAAACCAAACTCGGTATTTGAATTAGTACTAACGCCTTCCTTATAATAAGCCATACTAACATTTCTAGGGACGGGCAGGAGTGGGGGTTATACGGAAGGCCTGAAATTAAAAATAGCGATATTTCGTTTCCTATTGCTTTTTCAACAAATATGCACATAACAAAAGTTGTTTATTGTGTAATTTAGAGTAAAGTTTGTTATATTCACTTTTGCCGTATACGGAAGTATAAATGAGTTATACTCTAAAAACTATAGAGGGAGTCCACAATTTTATTTGGCACAAAAGACTCAACCGAACTAAACCAAACTCGGTATTTGAATTAGTACTAACGCCTTCCTTATAATAAGCCATACTAACATTTCTAGGGACGGGCAGGAGTGGGGGTTATAAGGGAGGCCTGAAATTAAAAATAGCGATATTTCGCTTTCTATTGCTTTTTCAACAAATATGCACATAACAAAAGTTATTCGTTTTTTTATTTAGAGTAACTTTTGTTATATGCACTTTTGCCGTATACGGTAGTATAAATGAGTTATACGCTAAAACCTATAGCGGGAGTCCACAATTTTATTGGGCACAAAAGACTCAACCGAACTAAACCAAACTCGGTATTTGAATTAGCACTAACGCCTTCCTTATAATAAGCCATACTATTTCTAGGGACGGGCAGGAGTGGGAGTTATAAGGGAAGCCTGAAATTAAAAATAGCGATATTTCGTTTTCTATTCGTTTTTCTGCAAATATGCACATGACAAAAGTAGTTTATTTTTTTATTTGAAGTAACTTTTGTGATATTCACTTTTGTCTTATAACAAAGTATAAACGAGATATACGCTAAAACTTTAGCGGGAGCCAACAATTTTATTGGGCACTAACGATTGAACCGAACTTAACAAAACTCGGATTGTCAATTAGCATTAATTCATCCTTGATTATAAGCTATATTCAAATTTTTAGGTTCGAACGGGAGTGGGGGCTATAAGGGAGGCTTGAAATAAAAATTCACGATATTTCATTGTCTATTTGTTTTTCGACAAACGTGCACATAACAAAAGTGGTTTACTTTGTTATTTAGAGTAACTTTTGTTTTATACATTTTTTCGGGAACAATGTATGAAGCAAGTAATTAGCGTAGAAATATTGATATACTCAACAATTCTTTCCAATATGAACTACCAGGTACCTCACCTGGAAAAATTAATTCAAATCTATGTAAATATTTTGTCCTTAATAATTCAAATCTATGCTTAATGCACAGGAGACGGGAAATATGACAATATGGAGGACAGTGAAGTCTTTTCCTTGAATTTTATTATTAACAAATCCACTGCAACGACGGGTATAGACCCTAAACACTGGGGCGTATAAGTGTCAAAATGTTGTGCAAAGTAAAGCCTTGCTAATAAAATACCTTCACCATTTAGCCTCAAATGAATTCCCGGGCGAAGCCGGGTATCTGAGCTAGTATAACATAATTATGTATTGTGTTTAGAAACAACTAACGCCTAAGGCACTGTCTGGTTTCCATAGCGCCCTCTTCATTGATTTGCCGCCATCTTTTTCTTTGAAGGATTACATAACAATAGTTCATTCTTAAATACCGAAGAATGGCAATTTAAAACGAAGATAATCGGATAGCAAATAAAAAATAGTGCATGTATACATCTAATTTAAATATTAAAGTTGCTGTAAAATGTTCTGATAAAGATATCCTTCCAGAGAGTCCTTTTGACCTTGAAATAAGAAATCTATACCTGTTGCTAGCTGTTACGAGGGGGCGTGGCTGTCTGGTTTCCTTGGCGACTACATCCATCAATTGATTCCTCCAGACTCTCGTCCCTCCAACAAATTTGTGATTAGAATATATATTCGGCCTTGTATTAAATCTTAAAATTAAGTATATTTAACAAAAAAAAATGAGCGCTTATTTTGCTATTTGGAATGATTTATGAGAAATTATTATTTTTATTTATTTTGATATTTAATTACATTAGCAGCTGTCCCGAAACCATATTTGTGTCAAGATCAAGGAAGGACGGGGGAGTAGGAACAAGTAAAGTGGAATAAGTCTTGCCGTATTATCCGATGTACGTACCATAATTTGAAGCTGCCTCTACTGTGGTAAGCACAGTAGAGGTGAACCTCAACATAGTCGGGAACCCAACTCTGGGTTTTCGACTGGTGAGATCGAGGTGCATAAGAAGGGCTGATATGAAAAAAGAAAAGGAAGGACAAATATGGAGCTTGCTTCAGAAATGAGGCAGCCTAGGGAGAAAGGGCAATCAAAGGATCCAACTATCCTCAAGTTGCCAGTTCGAAAACAGTGAGGCAATGAGGCAATAGGTGGAAATCTGCTTGACTTAGAAACAGGTTGATATACGAAGAAGTTTGTTGGAAGTCGGGACGATATAACACAGGGACCAGTAGATTGGTACAGACAAAGGGGTTATTTTATGGCACCAGAGCTTTTGGTAGTGTTTTCTACGACTGATTAACTGAGGAGTCGTTGGCCAAGTGAAATACCACTGAACGTTTGAAGTTATTACTGAAGGGGGCGGGGCATTCCCTGTCCAAAGAAAATACGCCTCACTACAAACAACGAAGAAAGGCCCTACTTTAAGATGAATTTTTCGGTTCCAAAATAAATTCCAGGTTGATATGTGCAAGTCGCACGGAAACAAAGAGTTTGACGCTAATGAATATGAAAAAGGATACATTCAAGGAAATTCTACATCAATAGATATCTATGCAATGTTAATAGATATTAAGACAGGAACTAATTTAAAAGGATTAGTTTTGTTTTGTTGATTATGGTTTATGATGACGAGTACAATGAGTCTGGTGAAGTTTTTAGAAACAGTAGAATTTTTGGGAAGGACGGGGAGGAGGGGGTATTATTAAAAGGATGTGATGCAAACGGACAAATCACGATTTAGGGAAGACAGTTATAAATAATAGGGAACTCCTGCTGGCAGAGTGTATGCATGAGGGCAATTTGGTGGTTTTTAATTGTAAAATGCCTCAACATTTATAAATATGGTAACGATTTAAGTTTTTCAGCTTTCTACCTGGAGGAGGAACATTTGTAACGTAGGTTTTAGTTATTGCTAATTTTTGACAGCTTTCTAGCCACCTTCTAAAGGCAATCTCGTCGATATACGATGTTTCGAATGTGTTGGTTGGAGAACCAAGGTATTTATTACTTTGGTTAGATTTGTGAACCCCGAGAAAAAAGATCCTGAGAAGTTTAGGAACAATTTAGTCGATAATGGATGAGAAGTGGAGAACATACCGACTAAGTAAAAATTGGGGAACCAGTTGAAACTATAAGGAACCTTTTCGCCCGACATTTTGCTACTATGGCTAATTGAGACGGGGTATCAACAGGTTGCCACTCCTTTCTAACCAGGATGGGACTAAGGATTTTATTTAATGCGTTCGTCACTAAAAAAAAACCCTATTGCCCAGGCTAGAATCGAACTGGCCACTCTAGGTTTAACATGTGTGATTAAAGGTAACGCTTAGCTCACTGAACACACTTGACTAGCCTCTCGTCCGACTTAAGGTTCTATGGTAAAACTGGTGATGTGTCATTACTCGTCCAACCTTTCATTTCATCAATAGAATAGGGCCATAAACTTGGAAGTATTGTATGTTTTTTAGAAGAGCAAGTAGTTTTTGTACCAATGCGTTAGAGATTAACACAATACTAATTGTCTTATTGTCCAAATAGTCTCTTATGCCATCCCCGTTAAATGCACTAGAGGAAATAGTTATGATTTACTTGTGTGAGAATCAGGTAAAGCAAGCCCACAGCGCAGGGTACAACAGGCATGTAATAAGGGTGAGTCAACTGAGAGTCCCTAGCACTCATTGGCATTAAAGGAAAAGCAATATGGATTAGGAATTTTCTCTGATGTCTTAGGGGATTCTTGGTAGAATCACAGAAGGCTTATTTTTAGTCAAACATGCCTTTTTTAATAAATCTGAAGAGGAATATGCTGTTTATCAGGGATGACCTCAATTATTATTTTATTTTGAATATTACAGTCTGCATTTAAATGCATTTGGTAATTTGAATGTACAATTCAATCCTCCTCCATCACTGTCGACTGAAGCTACACCACAATGAGAGGAGCAGCCCCTCCCTGCCTGGCAAGGAATCAAGAGCTAAGGAGGAATGGCACTTGATAAGAAATTAGCCACTGATATCACTTCACATTACTCTTCTATAGGAAATCTCTATGGCAATGTCTCTTGAGTCGCCGTGGAGGGGAATATGGATGAGTGGTACGAGAAAGGGGTAGGACTTCTGATTTAGGATGATTGGATAGCCTGCTGTGGAATTTTCTGAGTCTTAAGGGAATTAGAGGGATGATCTCAAGGAAGATGCTTATGATCATTTTTGTGGACATAAGATTATGGATAATGATAGTCTGTGACTCGAAAAATGTATGTAAGGAAGTAAGTAGCTGTTGGGCATGCAAAGGCTAGTCTGAATTGTCTTTTGAAAAAAAAAATAACCCTTGTCTTTCTCGTATTATGACCATTGTAACAGTAACAGGGAATGCTACTGAACATACCGGCATATTGAGATTGAAGAGGAAGGACATAACAATCTTCGTTTATTTAGTAAAAACAGGTGGTAATTTAGTAACGATATAAAGGGTATTCTCCTGAAAGTGGGAAGATTAGTGACTAGATGAGGTATTATAGGGAATGTCAATAATCAAGAGTAGGGAACAGGAGCAGGTTTGTTATTTGGGATAGAGAAGGTAGAACTCCGCTTTCGAGAAGGTGCACAATGAAAAACTTTTCTCGTTGGAGAGTCCATTATCAGAGGTTGAGTATTAGTTGGGACATCATATGCCGAAATGCGCGCACGCAGGTAAATTAGGTGTAGGTCGATCTGCACTAGGAGACAATTATAGTCTACGAGTTCGCAAACAGAGGGCGCAAGTGTCGCGGGTCCTGTTGTGGATTAGCGGTAGTCTAGCGAGTAAAATTTCAATTATTTATTAATGAATTATCCCTTTTTACCTCCCCTGTGTTCATTTTAATAGTGTCGTCGTGTCGTCTGTACGTATCTCGCATAACTCAAAAATTACGACTTGGAGTATTGAAATTTCATATTTATGAGGGTTGTACCATCTAATATTAGAGATAAAAATAATTTTCAATGCAATTTTCAGCAGATTTTCCTTAAGGGACGCCATATTTAAACGTTCATAGGGAGGGAGGGGGATTCGAAAATTCAAATATATCAGTTATTATGAGTCGGATATCAAAATGTAATAGAACCAATCTTGTTAAACTATTGACGTTCTACAATTAATGTTCTATGCGTTTCTTCGTAACTCAAGTATTAAGTGAGTTATTTGTATTTTCATGCTTTCTGCCTTCAGTGACCCCCCTCTTCTACTCATCGGTTCTATGACATATAAATAGAGAATATGTATTGAGAAGGGATTACAAGTGTGCTATACCAGCTCGTGAGAAATCTGCTTAGTTTACGCAGCTCCTGCTTGTCGGATTTTTTTTTTAAATGTAACCAAATAGTTTGTTTATGTATTTTATATTTTGTTTATGTATTTAAGAAGATCACGTGATGCACACATCAGATTTTTTTTTTAAAATATACCCCCTCTACTTTAAGAGGTCTTTTTTACGGGTTCATTTGGTTCAAATTTTCAGAGGTGTTAAGATGAAAAGTTTTGAATTTATGTGTCATTTCACCACTGTTCCTGAAACAGGTTAATTAATTAAGTTAACCCAGAGAGTGGTAGAAGAACTCTTTTTGCCCAGTGACACCGTAAACTAAGCAGTTTTACCAGGACATATAATGAGACTGACGCTATGATCTCACATTTTACTATCTAGCCCCCCCCCTCATTCTGTTGTTAGAATTCTGTGTGAGCTGGATTTTAAGTTAAGCTAGCATAAGAGGTTTAGTGATCCAATAGTTCCAGTAGTGAGAATTATATGGGTTCGAGTGAGAGTTTACTGAAGTATGAAAACTCAAAAATGCATTTGATTCTGATAATATTCAAATTAATGATATATATATATATATATATATATATATATATATATATATACACATATATATATAGCGGACCCGACAGACGTTGTCCTGCATGATATTTCAAGCGATTAGGATCTTAAATTTAATAATATTATGTTTAAAACAAAAGATACTTTTAATAACACAAAAAACAACTTTTATTATGTGCACCTTTGCCTAAAAACAAATAGAAAATGAAATATTGCGAATTTTGTTTTCAGGTCTCCCTAATAACCCTCACTCCCGTTCGAGCATAAAAAAATTAATATAGCTTATGATCATGGAGGAATTAATACAAATTTACATACAGAGTTTTGTTAAGTTCGGTTCAATAAAATTGTTGGCTCACACTTATTTTTTAGTGTATATCTCGTTTATACTTTTTTATACGACAAAATTTAATATAACAATGGTTACTCTAAATAACAAAATAAACAACTTTTATCCTGTGCATATTTGCCGAAAAACCAATTGGAAACGAAATATCGCTATTTTTAATTTTAGGCCTCCCTTACAACCCCCACTCCTGCTCCATCTGCCGGGCTGATTTGTGAATCTAAACCATTCAGGGTGTCACCCAAACGCATATAAAATAGTTCATTCAAATCGGTCCAGCCGTTTAGGAGGAGTTCAGTGACACACACGTACAGTAGAATTATTTATATAAAGATAAAACCTATTTTAGAGCAATATTTCATCAAAAAGATTGGTTAAATCATATTTTTTGATCAAACACATTATAATGCAGATTCAGTTTTTGAAGACAGATAGCCGTGGAAGATATCAAAATTACCTACTCTTGCTGTTTAACATGTTAATTTTTTATGCTCTTTGGCCACCTTGGAGTGTTTTGAACTACAGTGAGATAAAAGCTAATAAATATAAACACTGTTTAAAAACTTGACTGAGGTTTGTTGACTTGTTGAATGTTGATGAGCTGAGATGAGTCAATGGAGCACAGGTTAGGGGTGGATAACGCGCAGCATCCCAGCGCAGCATGGCAACAAATTTGATCGATAGGGTTACATTGACGTCAGCAATGAACTCAGACGCCTATCTCTCTTCAGATTTTATTGACCCCAAGGTCACATTATCCATCTACATACCTAATTTCGAGCACTAATGATTTATTAAAAAAAGGGAAACTATACAAATTTTCATTTTTATTTTCTTGATTTTTTAGCAGATTTCCCTTAAGGGAAATTGGCTATTAAGGTCGTACTCATGACGGAATTTCCGAAATTTTTCTTCAAATGCCCATCAATCCTACCTAGTAGATGACGAAAATGTGGTCCGTTCAAAATTATACACACACACACACACACACACACACACACACACACGCAAGCACACTTGTCTGTTACCGCTCTAGAGGTCGTAATTCTTGTTTGATCCAAACTCGATATAGAAGCATTTCATGTAAATCTAAAGGTCAAGTTCGTTAATGGCTGAAATCGAAACTGTGGGAGGGGGTTTTGGGATTCGAAAATTCCAAATATCTTCGTTATGGTAAGTTGGATTGAAAAATTGTATAGAACCAATCTTATTGCATAGGAAATGCACTTTAAGTAATGTTATACAAATTTATTCTATTTATTTAATATTAAAATTGTTACATAGTATTGTTTACTTTTCAGCCTGGAGTAAGTCCCCACTCTTGCTGAAGTCATATTAACAATAAGCTGTTATACCACTTTTATGGAAGCTTAAATACCAAGTATTGTTTCCTTTGAACGTTTACTCTGTGAGACACATGCAAATACGTAGTGTGATGAAGTCATAATTTAATATTTTACGTTCTTAACACAAAAATGTTTATTTGTTCTACACAGTACTCGATATTTTTTTATTCAACATTAAGGATCATAATAGTTTATGGTTGAAATCGGACCCGGAATATAGAGGAATTTTGAAAATTTTAAATATCACTGTTATTGAGTCTTAACGCAAAATGTTATAGAATCAATCTTGTTATGCTCAACAATTGTTGTTCTACGCATTTTTCGCAACGTAAGTACGAAGCGAGTTATTTGCACTTTCTTCTTTTAGCCTTCAATAATCCCCCTCCCCCCCCAACCCCTTTATTCACCGGTTTTTTACATGGAAATAGGGAATGAGCACACAAGTATCTTAAACCAGCACATGGGAAATCTGCTTAGTTTACGCAGTCCTTGCGTGACGGACTATTAATACACTCTTGTATGTTATAAATAACCTTAACCATCTACAATTTTCCCCTTTAGGAATGCGTATTAATAATCAAATGATGGACTGTAAATTAAAGAAGACAGGCTATTTATACATCAGAGCCATTTAGTGCTTAATTGGGTGATTAACTATGTATTACTAAGAATTTTGCAATTGCTGAGGTATTTGGCCCAAAATACGTATAACTATTTGTAGTTTATTGGTCTAATTAAAATGTAATGTTTATCTAACCGAAGGCTATTAGGGGGTATTCTTTTAGAGTGGCTATATTTTTAGGGGGGAAAGGGTGATATCATGAACCATTTTAAATTAATGGGTATTGCTCTTTTTCATCTTTGGTCTGTAGTAGGTCAGTGCTTTTGTACAGAGCTTAAGTATGTGGATTAGTGTCCAATACTGAATAGCTATTAACTGGCGCAGTGAACAGGTAGCGGTCGGTCAAGTGGAGTAGGTCCCGTTGTGCCTTCGTCATCACGCTGCTCACCACAGAACCGGGGTCCCACCTCTAGCTATACCTGCCCCTCCTCCTCAATCCCAATCTCGTGTAGCATACATTCGCCTAGGCACAATCTGACAGCATTCACTCCCTCGGCGTGCCCTGATTAGCTCAATCTGTCATTCTCAACAGTTTACGTTGTTTTAAACTTCGTCGCTGGGGACTTATTATAGTTGTCATGTGCGGCGTATTCCCAGCGGTGTCGCTGATGTGGTGATCCACAATATTTCGCCAATTTTCCAATCGGCTTCTTCTGGTGGGCATGTTAGGTGATCGCTTGTGACAGCTCCTAATGACGGGTCTGTCGAGTCGTGGTCCTTATATGTGTTCTCTCTTCTGGCGGTGGGGAAACCTTCAACCATTGGTTGGATTAGGTCTCCGTGGTGTTCCGGGTTGTCAGCGTGCCTTCTTGGAGTTAGAAGAGGCCTCCAGACTGCGGCAGGGAGAACCCATCTTCCTTATTAAAGTTCCACGGTCATTTGAAGATCTCCAATCCACTAGACGTCTTGTCCAGTGTCCCTCCCTAGACAGTATTTTGACTTGGTCAAACAGTATTTGGCCTCCACATGAATTGCCGTGAGTAGCCACGGCCGATATCTTGATCCTGCCGTATTCATAGTCGGCCCTGTGCTGTCCAATTCTTGTTGCCACCTTCTTTCCGGTTTGGCCAATATAAACCGAACCACACGCGCAGCAAACAAGCAGCTTGTCCTGCAGATATTGTTTATCTTTGGGCGTGCCCATTAACTCAGCGACTCTGCCCTCTGACTTGTAGGCGACGTCTAAACCATGTTTCCGGAGCCATCTCCCTATCTTCTCACTCACGCCACCTACGTAAGGTATTGCTATCCTTCTTTTTTGCTGCGCCTTTTCCACAGGTTCTCGGTTACGTCCAAGGCTGGCCTTGACCTCATTGAATGTTTTCTTGATCTCCCAGCGCCTATAACCGCTTGCTACTAGTTCGTTGGTGAGCAGCTCCAACTCCTTCTTTAATAACTCCGGGTGGCTACAGAGCCTGAACGCCCTATGGGCTAATGTTCTTATGAACCCTTTCTTTTGGCCGGGATAGTGATGGGAGCTCGTATGGAGATAGCGTCCCGTGGCGGTGGGCTTCCTATAGACGGTGTGCGCCAGTTCGCCATTGCCCAGCTTTTTGATTAGAATGTCAAGGAATGGGAGTCGCCGTTTTCTTCCTTTTCCATGGTGAACTTTATTGGTGGGTGCAGGTTGTTCAGATGTCCCAGAAACCCGATTAGTTCGTCTCCCCTGTGTGGCCAAACTGCCAATACGTCGTCGATGTACCTTTTCCATAACTTGGGAGGGGATAGTCGCTTATTGCTCTGCCCTCGAAATCCTCCATAAACGCGTCAGCCGCTAGTGACGACAGAGGGACTCCCATTGCAACGCCGTCCTTCTGCCGGTTAGTCCTTACGCCTTTAAATTGAAAATAGCAGGACGCTAAGCAAATCTTAAAAATCTACAGCAGGGGACCGTCCAACCACTCTTCTCAATTAATTCGACGGTTTCCTTCACTGGGACATTGGTGAAGAGTGACTGTACATCGAAGCTGACCAGGTCACCCTCGTTAATTTTTAAATCCTTCAAGATTTCTACCGTTTGTCCCTAGTTCTTTACGGTAGATGAGGTGTTCCCCACGAAGGGCTTCAGCATTTTGGCGAGCACTTTGCTGGGGCGATAAGTAGGTGAGCCGATCATGAAAACTATATGCCTGAAAGGGGTCCCGTCCTTGTGCACTTTCGGCAATCCGTAAATCCTGGGCGTACGACCGTCACCTGGCTCCTTTTCAGTAATAAGCTTCCTGTCCAGGTTGCTATTTTTTAGGATCCTCTTGATCTTGGCTTCAATTGATCTTGTCAGATCCCTAATGCCCTTTTCGTATGTTTGAGGGTCAAGGAGTGCTCCCATTTTCCTACCCTACACGTCCCTGTCCAGCAGTACGGTTACATTACCTTTATGCGCCCTGGTTAAAAGCACATTTTCGTTCCTTCTCAATTCTATTATTGCCCGGCGTTGGGTGGGTGTAATGTTCTGCCTTGGTTGCTTCATTCTCCTGACCGCAATTGCTGCCTCTAAGCGGATTTCATCGGCCGCCGTTCGGTCGGATCGGGTAAAAGAACTGAGAAGGAACGAAAATGTGGTTATAACCTGTTCTGCTTTCCCATTGCTCCAAACATCTTTCTCAGGGTTCTTCTCTTCCAGGCCAGCAGCCCTCTCAAGTTTTCCATGTCGAGAGTCCACAGTTCACTGCCATATATCGATAGTACACTTTTCACTTTCTGAGGTAGGGGGCGCTATTTGTCTCTTTGTATGATAAGTATTACTCTGGCTCCTGTAACCATTCTGGCTTTTATTACCTTATATTCTGGTCACATTAACTATCCTTTCGAGGTTAAAATGATCAATTTTGAAATTGGACCTTCGAGGATATACGTGGATTTTGAAAATTTCAATGATTAACTGAAATTCAGTCACAATATTGTAATTCTAAACCAAAGTGAATTTATTATAACATTTTCCTAAATACAATTGGAAAAACAATTAGAATATACAAGTGAGATGGCTCTCTTTTGAACTAAGGCGTTGAGCATGACGAAACAATTTTTATCTAAGTTAAAGTTAGTTAACAATTATAATATATCCGGGTTGATTATCATTTTAATAATATGATAATCTAATTAGGTGCATTCCATCTGTATAGTTAACAATTTTTTAAAGTGGCTTTTGTATGTTAATAATTAAAGTAATTTCACTGGATGTAAAAAGGATAACTTGTTTAAAAGCCGTCCCGTTTAGCTTTGGGAAATACTTCAAAGATTGCAGGACCAGAAGATATTAATTAACTGGATTTAGCTACGAAATGAAAAGCATTTATTTATTATGTGTTTTGTAATAACTCCTGAATTAAAAAATGATTTCGGGCTAACATCTTGATCAACGAAAGATGTAGATTTCTATTCCATTACTTTATAAAAAAAAATACATTCTTCTATTTTGCCTTCGACCGTAGAAACAGAAAGCTTCTATTATATATGATGATAGGAAAAGGGCACGTGTTTCAAGGGTAACACATGAGTGGACTTGATCGCTATTATGAATGGTCCATTCATGTGGCAAGGAAGACATGCGCCATTTATTAAAGCCTTATAGGGGTGGGAACATCTTTGATATCAGCTATTTCATAAAGTCTATTCTCCCCTCTCAGGGAAGAAAACTAGAGTACTTATATAACAACATTAGAAACCACTATTTATTATATTGAATTGTTTTTTTATTTTTCGTTCTTCACTTCTGCTTGCGATTATAAATGTATTTTAGTATATTCTAGTAATTTCAGCGCAATATTTAGGGCATGAAATAACACAATAGCTATTTTGATGTTAGAACTAAGTAATATGCATTAAAAAAACCCTGAATATTTCATGCATAGTGTAGATGCTTGAAGAACTTTGGGTGTATTTCTTGAATAATTAATTTTTGTAAAATATACTTGCAGTGGTGTAACAAATTTAAAGAGAAATCCCATCTCAGCCTGCCTGTTGACGGGATCTAAAAGAGACATAATCGTTAGTCATCCCGAGGGGCTGCCAGACGTATAAACTTCTTAGACTATCCCAAACCAATAGATGCTGCAACACTAGCGCGCTCTACGAGCTCGTGAATTAATGTATATATATATATATATATATATATATATATTGTATATTCCATTCTCAGTGGTAGATTCAAAGATATTTAAAATAGCTTAATACGTATGACCGTATTTCAGTTAAACACGCTTCTCTAAATCTATGAATTATTATATCACATTTTACTATCTAGCTAAATGCCAGTTATTCAATTTTATCTCTAGATCAATTACAGTAGCTAGCACCGTCTCTTTGAAAGAAAGATGGACTTCATTCTAATCTGAAAGTATAATTACATATTTAAAATTCATAGTCATTTTTAGGGATAGTTAGGAGTTGACTGCAGGACTTCCTTTTGAGGTACTTAAAATCAGAAATTAATTTTGTTAACTATATCAGAGATAGAAGTTTTGGTTATTTTTACTCGCTGAAATAGTTTTAAAGGTCGATACTTGTGCGCTCTAGAAGTGAATTGGTAAACTAAAATATGGGGTCTGACGTGTATTCCTCATTTCCATTGATGATCATACGAATTAGCGTGGCTGTGCTTGACGGGCTGAGACCAGATAAATAAATTTGTTCAAATTGTGAACCTTGTCCTCTATGTCTTTCTTGACTTGGAGGACAAGGTTCCAAACACTCTCCAAACACTTCTCCCTGGACATGCCCTTATTTGAGATATTTGCTTTCCACAGCAACACTGGAAACGACACTCCTAAAATGTACATAATTTTTTATTACCTGAATACTTCCATATAGGACTAGTAGGCAAAGGGTCGAATTATTAAAAACACTTTTTTACTTCACTTCAATTTATTAAGAATCTGTCCTAAATGTTTCGCGTTTTCTGTAACGCCTCTTTAGGAACACCTTGACTAAAGAACAAGGTTAGGTACGATGAAAGTATCATTGTCATACCTGAATCACACATTTTGTTTCAGTCTTTCTTTCAGTGAATTGCTATCAAACTTCGGTACCATTTTAGCAAACCGATTATTTATGACGCGAAGCATATTGGTGAGGTCGGAAGATTAATTAATACAAGAAACTTTCCAGCTGTTTCGGATCAAAGATTGGTAAGTAGAAGAAAACGTTTGTCAAACTATCCTCTTTGTAGCAGCCATCATTCATATGGAAGCCAACAAAGTAATTATCTTCCATACCAGGACATCAGTAGTAGCGATGTATCGCCTGAGGAAGGAAACCGCACCGTTAAGAGTGACGAGGAGACCTCTGGAGCAAATAGTCGGTGTAGAGGACAAGAATATCTAGCCCAGCGAGGAAGCCTACGAAACCATATAAAGTAGAAATTGTAAGAGATACCTTAAAAATTAGCTATGTAACCTAACAACATTAACGGGGAAGATAACTATAGATAAAGGAATCTGTAGATGATGAGAAATAAGTAGGTAGCAGGAGATGTCTGGGAGAGCATATATATGCCTATGCGAAAATGTGTCTGATTTCCCAAGCAAGCCAGGACTATTTTTACCAGATTATTATCTGGTTCAGCAATTGTTGTTCAGCAAACGAGAGGATTATAAATTATAATAATACCATCCAGGAAAACGGAGGTTCCTGGTAACGTCAATACTAAAGTTGGTTGCCATAGCAAAGTCCTGAAGTTCCCGCCCATTGGCTGCTTGGCAACAGCCGATTTTCCTGTATTTATTGACTTGCTTTTTAACTGGTTTCAGTGATCAAAACCAAAAGTCATAATTTACTATTTTTAGAAATAACCTCATAACTTAGGATTATGATCATTTATTAATAGTTTCCTTTCTTGTAAATTCTGGTCCAAGAAGTGCCAAACAATTGACGAATCCTGGTACCAAATCATTATATATACAATAGGTTCATACAGGATATGTGTTCAGACAATGAGCTGATCATAAGTGAGTCATTCAGTGTTAAATCAACAAGCCCCATAATTTCACTACGTTCGAATTTTCATAGAATTAAATACTATTGATAGTGCTCGTAAAATTATTTATGGCAAAATGTTTTTAGAATATAACTATTAAGGCCTTGGGGTATTTTTGCAGTTATTTTCTGAATTTGGTTTTGGTTTCACGTGGCTCTGTCTGAGACTGAAGAGTTCTGAGAGTCTATTAGATATGACTGCCATTGCCAGTGGGGAAGTCTTCTCTCCCAGACATCTCCTGCTACCTCTTCCGATACTTACCTCTCGTCATCTACAGATTCCTTTATCTACAGTTATCTTCTTTCTTAATGTTGTTGGGATACTTGGCTAATTTCTAAGGTTTCTCTTACAATATCTACTTTATATGGTTTCGTAGACTTCATCGCAGGGCAGGATATTCTTCTCCGCTATTTGCTCCAGAGGCATATATTCAGATTTTTATACATACTCTTTGAATTAAACCAGATGCAACTCTATATTACCCACTTTGTACTATTAAAAATAAGTAATTATCTTTACAAATGAGCATATAACATGTTTTTATATGTCCAAAGTATATAATATATTTTTCAGATTTCGCACCTGTTGAAATCCCAAGCTGATTACGCCATTTCACTCCTAATTCTGTTCTTTCATAAGCTAAGTGACCTACGGAACGACCATACAACCTAAGCATCATACTTCCTACGTTAAGTAACCTAGAGAACGAGCATACTTCCCATGTTAAGTGACCTGCAGAACGAGCATACTTCCAGAGTTAAGTGTCCTAGAGAACGAGTATACAACATAAGCTATGTGACCTAGGGAACGATCATGCTTCCTACGATAAGTGCCCTAGAGAACGACCATACAACCTAAGCTATGTGACCTAGGGAACGATCATACTTCCTACGTTAAATGACCTAGAGAACGAGCATACTTACTATGTTAAGTGGCCTAGAGAACGAGGATACTTCCAGAGTTAAGTGACCTAGAGAACGACTATACAACCTAAGCTATGTGAGCTAGGGAACGATCATACTTCCTGTGTTAAATGACCTAGAGAACGAGCATACTTACTATGTTAAGTGACCTAGAGAACGAGCATACTTCCAGAGTTAAGTGTCCTAGAGAACGAGCATACAAACTAAGCTATGTGACCTAGGGAACGATCGTACTTCCTATGTTAAGTAACCTTGAGAACGAACGTACTTCCTTCGCTAAGTGACTTAAGGAATGACCATACTTCCTGAATTATAGAACGATCTGGCCACCTGAACGACACAGTTCCTCTCCTCTTCCTTCTGGACAAGGATGCCTTCCACCCAGGGGTTGAGGCTACCCGTTCCTAGAATACATATCAGCAGGAAACAGGGTGTTTAAGCGCTTTAGCGCAAGATTGACATATGAAGCTCAAAGCCTTATTAGCCTTATTATTATGGGGTCAAACTAAGCTATTTATTATTTTACATTTATTCCCTATCTTTACTATAAACGGAGATATTTGTATTTTTTAGTTTTAAGCTTTAAGTAAACCCCCACTCCTACTCATGTCATATTAACTGTAACCTGTTATATCATAAAACACTTTATTTGAAGCTTAAATACCAAATATTGTTCTCATTGAAATTTTAATTTTTGTGATAAATGCAAATACGTGCGCGCACGTGGTAAATCTGCTTAGTTAACGCAGCCCCTGCGTGACGGACATTTGTTTTTCAGGTTGGTTCGTTTTGATTCTGAGGGCTGATGTGAAAAGAGAACCATAAGAGACACGCGTCCTGACCTCCACCAATGTCAGACCGGTGTCCATGGCAACCTCCCCACTCCTTCAAATCTCACAAAATTCAATAGCCAGCTTAACACTTCCAAAATTATTCATTATTAAAGTTTCACGTCTAATACATGCAGAAACATATTTCGGTTACCGTATTACATATTTTAAAGGACCATTTATGTTGGATTGTTACCCAAGAATTCACGGATAGATTATTTTCCTATGATTGCACAACAGAGTATAAACATCAATCAATAATCTGTGTGACGTACTTGCTTTCCTCAAAAAGCCACACCCCTTTTCCCTAACCTCTTTCGAACTGTGGAAATTTTAGCGTAACACTAAATCTTTAAATTGAGAAAAAAAATGGAAATGAATGAGTTATTTATACTATTTGTAATAGTTCAAACAGTTCCTAAAGTACTCTCTTCAGGTTAGGTCTGAAAAAAAAAAGGTTAAGGCCATAGCCATGCAGACTAATATAGCATTTAGTTTCCTCATGTTAGCATATTTCCCTTGAGGGAAATCAACTATTGAGGTTGCGCTTTTGACGCAATTTTTTTTAAAATGTTCATCCTATTCAGATGACGAAAATGTGGTCTATTCAAAATAAAATATACATTTGTCTGTCAACGTTCTAGTCGTGAGCATTTTTGTTTGATCGCCACCAAACTCGAAATATAAGTGCTTTTGTAAAACTAAAGACTAAGTTCATGAACGACTGAAATCGGACAAGGGGATTTGAGAGGGGGAACCCTAATGGTCATATTTGTTAATGACTCAAATGTGACTAGGAATAGAGGGAGTTTAGGGGGGGATTCCAATTAATGTCTCTGATAATATGAATCGTATCGAAAAATTTAATGATCTTGTTAAGCTATTGATGCTCTACAATTGGTGTCCTGTACATTTTTTCGTTACTCAAATATTGAGTTTTTCATTCTTTAAGGCTGAAAACAAGCCTTCAGTAAACCCCTACTTCTACTCATATCATTGTATATTTTTATTTAGAAGTAGAAAATATTTGGGGAGTAGAGATAAGTATTATGCCATACCAGCACAAGGGAAATCTGCTTTGTTTACGCAGCCCCTGTGAGGCGGACTTTTATTTGGCAGGAGAGACATATTTTCCTAGATAATTTCAATCACCCTCACCACCAGCTGAAAATAAAAATTAAATCTGCTTAGTTTACTCACCATCTGTGATTTACCCACCATTGAATAAGTGGTGCCTGGGCCAATAGATGGCTTGTAATTTGGAACGGCGTAAGCAATTTCATTCTGCTCCTATAAGAAATGCTGCAAGTGAGTCTGGTGCCAGCCACATAGTTGTGAATGAACAGAACCTGTTGCTATGTTCCTTTCATAACAAGCAGTCCGCAGACACCAAGAGGGTGGAACTTGTTTCCACAACCTCATCAATATGAAACTGACTCGAGACCCGAGGCCCTTTTGTTGAGTAGTTTAAAACACGTTTTTTAAATGATTTTCTTAATTATTAAATACAATCGTAATAGTTATTAACTCTAATGTTATTAATATTCGATAAGAGATAGTTTCTAAACAAAAAAAAAATTACAGCATGACATGGATATTCAAAGCCTTTTATAAGCGTTTCATAGTAGCTTAGACATTTTCATGTAGATCCTACCCTGTGTACCAACGAGCTACGATATTACTGGGTGACCAACATTTATTGCTGGAATCTATATATATATATATATATACATATATATATATATATCATGACGCATGTGGAAAAGTTTTAGTATATATAATGGAAATTATGGAAAAGTTTAGAGTATATCTTACATCTATTGTTTTATTTATTTTCGTCCTTAGTAATTGTCCTTTACCAATCCTATGATCGATAGATTACCTGTGCCCCCCCCCTTATTACTGGGTGGGCTCTCCAGTCTTTGAATGGCTTTATATTTCTTATAAAGTCAGGCTACATCTTACCTGTGACGTCCTTCTAGCCTGATTCAGCCTCTCTATACCCAAAGTATCTGAATCTTAAATTCTCCTGCATTCCGCAATTCACGCACAATGTGCTTTGGAGTGTCCTCCTCTTCTCCACAGCATTGGTGCTCCGTTGAGTTTGATGTTACTAATCCTTGGCCAAAACATTCCATTTTTGAGCTGCCTATTCGTGCCAATAATGACTGATCACAAGTGAATTGATGGTTCGTTCACTCCTCGAACGTTTCGTTGTCACTTGTAAGGGAATTCCTCCACCAATAGAAATAAACTAAGGTTAGTCTAAGTTAGAAAAAAAAACTATATTGAGTGGCATAACATTTCATTTATCTCCCGAAATTTCCCTCCCCTTCACCAATTATAAATCTTCATTTATAAACCTCGTCCACCCTTTTGCCAAATTTATAATAAATTGTGAGAAACCTCAAAAGTGTTTCTGACTAGCCTAAGGAGATTTTCCACTTGCTGGCATGATTCACTGATGATCTCATCTCACCACACATTCTCTATTTCCAAATAAAAACCTATTGAACTCACAAAACATTTTTACATGTATCTCATCTAGTAAAGATAATTAGAAAACAATATTGAGTATTTAAACTTGGAATAAGAGGTATATGATACCTGTACGATGACTAAAAGTGAGGGGTAACTGAAGACTGAAAATTAAAGAATGGAAACATTTCGAATAATATTCAAGATAGAGAAAAAGTATATAAAATAAAATTTTATGTACAAAAAGTTCGACTCTATATGATTTTTCAACCCGATTCAATTCATAGTAACGGAGTTTTGAATTTTCAATCCCCTCCCCTCCCCTCTCTCGATTGTAGACGTTAATGTTTTAAATGAAATGCTTATATATTGAGTTTGGTATCATCCAAACAAAGGTGCGATCGCTAGAGCGGTAACAGACAACTACATTTTTTTTGTTTGGCTTCAATAACCTTGGAGATCTTTAGCCGCCATTACAAGCCTTCTCCACCACTACCTATAATGGCAATGGCTTTCCAGTCCACTACGTGGAACTCCGTAGCGTCCATCTTCATTATGTTAACCCATCTCATCTTCGGTCTCCGCCAACGCTGGGTACCCACCATTACCGCATGAATTGTTTTGTATTGGGAGCCGCTTGGGTTACTTCTTACCAGATGTTCCACCCATTGTAAACTCTTAGCTTTCTTATGATGCGAAATCTCTTTCATGTTTCCGAGGTAGCAAAATCATCTGCATTTGCGAGGAATTTGTGCATCCTACCTACATGTACTCCGTCATACGCCTAGGAAGCTTCACGTATCACGTTCTCCGAGGCCAGGTTGAACATCATTGGAGATAAGCTGTCGCCTTGTCTCAATCCTGGCTTAAAGTCGCATACCTCATCTCCCCTTAAACCAACACCCGACTGCGGGATCCATAGATGCACGCCCCTGACAATCTGACAAGTGTCCCTGGAAATCCCGGGTACGTCATTATTTTCCAAAGACAGCCTCTATTCGCTGAAATATGTGCTTTTTTGAAGTCAATGGGGCGCGTTCACATCTTGCTCTACCTCCTACCGCTTCTCAAGTATCTGTTTGAGGGTAAATATTATATCCATATCTCTTTGTCTCCCTCTCTCTCTCTCTCTCTCTCTCTCTCTCTATATATATATATATATATATATATATATATATATATATATATACACATAGACATATACTTGTCATTGCCGCTCCAGCTGTCCAATTTTAGTTTGATGGGGCCTAACTCCCGGAGGAATATCTCCATTATTATACGTCGTGCCGAAAAATTAAATAGACCAATCTTATTGCAAACGTAATGACCAATAAATGTTTTTTTTTTCACTATCGTGAGTATTAACCGAGGTATTTGCATTTTTTTTCAGCCATCAGTACACTCCCTCTCCTACTCATGCCATATTAATAATAAGTTGTTGTATCTTGAATCGCTTTATTCAGAGCCTAAATACCAAATATTGTCTTCATTGAATTTTCACTGAACGAGATAAACTCGAAAATGTGTATTTGGTTTATATCATACTCAATATTTAATTGTTTAATTCAATACTAAAGGTCATATCAGTTAATGGCTGGAACCGGGCGAGGAATAAGAAGGTGAGAACAGGCGGTGGTTCGAAAATTCATAATTTTTCCGTTATTATGACTCGTATTTAAAAATGTTAAAGAATCAATATTGTCATACTATTGATGCTGTACATTTGTTGTTCTATATATTTTTTCGTAACTCAAATATTAAACGAGTTAGTTCACTTTCATGGTTTCAGCCCATAGAAAACCCCGACTTCTACTCATCGGGCTTTTAGTTAGAAATATAAATTAAATAGTGAGATGATATAAAGAGTGTGTTACATCCACACGTGGAAAATTTGCTTAGTTTACGCGCCACTGCGAGACGGAGTTTTCTGTGGTACCTTGGGCTGGAATTGCATTGCAAACGAATTTGGTTCACTGCAGTTTAACCAGGGATGACTTGGTGTAGATAAATACTTAAAATATTAGTATATCTTATTTATTTTTTAGTTTGTTTATATTTTAGAAAATTGTATTATCAAATTAAAGGGTACTAAGTATTTGGGCAATAGAATCCTTATTAATTGCTCCAGGTAGAGTCTCATGGGTCGCCATATTTCAATTGGGTGATCAATAACGTCAGAATCAATGGTCGTAAGAGCAGCGGCGAATTAAAGGATAAGGAGAGAGCAGAAGCTTATATGGCGTGGGCTCCCGCGTAGGTGAGAGAAACAGATGAGCTAAAGAGAACGACGAATAAATCGATGTGCGCGCGCTTCGAACCGAGCTGTGATGCTGGAGCAAGGCGCTCAGGATCTTCAGTTCACAAGAGCAGCTCTCCACATCAGTACCTCAATCAATGGTAAGCCGACACTCCACAGTTACACCAGTATTCTCTTACCTCTATGTCAAGGCACTGGCTCAAGTGGTGTCTTCACAAATAAGAATTCATGTATCTCTTTGTCATGGCAAGAGAAACAATTTATCTATTTTTATTTTTAGACATATTTTTTACACTGCAACTAATCTCCCATTTCATATTTCATCATAGGAGGGGAGATTCCAGGAGAAGAGTATTTTTGATTGAGTAACGGACTGTTTAGGTAAGTTTCGTATCTTGTAGTTGTTCATACTTTAAAACAATACGCCCGAATTTGTTTGGATTTATGTCATACAATCCAATAACAGTTTCATTATTTTTAGGCAAGTGTCTTTCAAAAATGTTTCCTCAAAAACCCACTGTGATATCTTCTACTTTATATGATTTACCAAGCCTTAACCAAGAGAATGAAAGCTCAGAAAATCAGACTGTGGTGTGCTGAGTAGTGGTAAGTACATATTTTTATAAGATAATTTACACAACGTAGGAAAAAAAACATTTTTATATTTAAAAATAATGAAAGCTATTTATTCATAGTATACAATATTAAATAATGCATTTAAAAATTAATTACTACTATTGTTGCTATTATTGGCATTACTGTTAAATACAATTTAATTATGAAAAATGATTAATCATAATTATTATGTAGAATTAGTTTTATGCAAGTGATTATTAGTTTATTTTTGCGGAGTCCTCGAAGTATGAGGGAGAATTAGCGAAGTTTTAAGCACCTGTTGATTTGCCTACCGTAACAAGACTTATGTTGTTCTGGATTATTAAAGATCGGAAAAAAAAGTATACAAATAATGTGAACTGCAAGTTGTTTGTTGATTTTCATATGTTTTCAGAGGTAAATCGAAATACTTTCTTGATTTATTTTTTCCTTTTTTTTTTTCAAATAATTATTTGAGACTGTCAGTTTTTAAGATTATCCTTTATAATTACGACTTATACATTATTATGGTGTTTACTCTGCAATTCATTTTCTCCCTGCATGGTTATGAGTTTTGTTTTTGATCTCAGTATACAAATTTATCGATTGCCACAAAAGCGAGACAGTCACTTTAGTGCCTAATAAACAAATAAAATGCAAAATTGATTTTTATGGAAGAGCCTAAAGTACAGGTAAGTGAATGCGTTTTTGACAACAAGAACAATTACGATGGGGACTAAACATTATACTTAGGAAAGCTATTGAGAGTCACTACCAAGAAATATATTCTTGATTTTAAGTCACTTTTATCATTGTATTAATAATATAGTAAGTTACAAGGGTAAAATATGCATTAGAAGGTGAACTGACGACACAACTTTGCATTTTAAACTTTTTGAGACTTTATTCATTTGGGGACACACCTCAGAATAGTTCATGGTCGTCTTAAAGTTCAGAACCGGGCGAAAATTTAAGAGAATATTGGAAGTAAAATGTATAAATGAATAGGTTAGGTATCATTGATTATAATGACTATAATATTTCACCATTTTTTGTATTAGTCTACCTTTTTTTTCTTTCTTCTTGTTTTTGAGTTTTCAAAATGGGGTAGGGGGGGGGTGTTCGAGAAGGGCGCAGCTGTCGTTCCCTCTCTTTAGAGATTACCTAGTTCAGCAGACCTCAGGAAAGGTGAAGACAATGATAACTGGATACTAAATAGTACATATTGTAAATATGTTTTACAGAATCACCTCCTACATACAGAATGTTAGTGGCCTTACTCAGTGTTAAGTCGCTCCTATGATAATGGACTCCATGAGCACCTAAAGACTTATTCATTATTATTATTATTACTGATACAAGGACTTTACTAATACAAGAACTCTACTTATAAAAATACTGTACAAATACAAGGACTTTACTAATACAAGGACTTCATCAATACAAGGACTTCATTAATACAAGGACTGTACTTAAACAAGGACTTTAATAATTCAAGGGCTTACTAATAAAGCTACTTTACTAATACAAGGACTGTAGATGAACAGTGCTTAATAATACAAGGGCTACATTAATACAAGGACTTCATTAATACAAGGACTGTACACAAACAAGGTCTTTAGTAATGCAAGGACTGTAGTTATACAAGATCTCTACCTGTACAAGGACTCTACATATATAAGGCCTTTACTAATACAAGGACTCTACATATACAAGGACTCTACTTACATATACAAGGACTCTACATATACAAGGACTTTACTAATACGAGGACTTACTAATAAAGCTACTTTACTAATACAAAGACTCTACATATACAAGGACTCTACTTACATATACAAGGACTCTACATATACAAGGGCTTTACTAATACGAGGATTTACTAATAACACTACTTTACTAATACAAGAACTGTAGATGTACAGGGTTTACTAATACAAGGACTTTACTTATACAAGGAATCTAAATAAAAGAGGACTGTAGATATACAGGGGTTACTAATACAAGGAGTTTACTTATACAAGGACTCTACATATACAAGAACTCTACTTACACAAGGACTCTACTTATTCAAGGACTCTACATATACAAGGACTCTACTTATACAAGGACTCTACATATACAAGGACTGTAGATATACAAGGACTCTACTTATACAAGGAGTTTTATATACAAGGACTCTACATCTACAAGAACTCTACTTACACAAGGACTCTACTTATTCAAGGACTCTACATATACAAGGACTCTACTTATACAAGGACTCTACATATACAAGGACTGTAGATATACAGGGGTTACTAATACAAGGAGTTTATTTATACAAGGACTCTACATATACAAGAACTCTACTTACACAAGGACTCTACTTATTCAAGGACTCTACATATACAAGGACTCTACATATACAAGGACTCTACATATACAAGGACTGTAGATATACAGGGGTTACTAATACAAGGAGTTTACTTATACAAGGACTCTACATATACCAGAACTCTAATTATACAAGGGATTCTACATATACCAGAACTCTAATTATACAAGGGACTCTACATATACCAGAACTCTAATTATACAAGGGACTCTACATATACCAGAACTCTAATTATACAAGGGACTCTACATATACCAGAACTCTAATTATACAAGGGACTCTACTTATTCAAGGACTCTACATATACAAGGACTCTACTTATACAAGGACTCTACATATACAAGGACTCTACTTATACAAGGACTCTACTTATTCAAGGACTCTACATATACAAGGACTCTACTTATTCAAGGACTCTACATATACAAGGTTACTAATACAAGGACTCTACTATAACATACTCTACTTATACAAGGACTCTACTTATACAAGGGACTCTACTTATTCAAGGACTCTACATATACAAGGACTCTACTTATACAAGGACTCTACATATACAGAGGTTACTAATACAAGGAGTTTACTTATACAAGGACTCTACATATACAAGAACTCTAATTATACAAGGACTCTACATATACAAGGACTGTAGATATACAGGGGTTACAAGACCTAATTACATATACAAGGACTCTACTATGTAGATATACATTGGTTACTAATACAAGGACTTTACTTATACAAGGACTCTACTTATACAAGGACTCTACATATACAAGGACTGTAGATATACAGGGGTTACTAATACAAGGAGTTTATTTATACAAGGACTCTACATATACAAGAACTCTACTTACACAAGGACTCTACTTATTCAAGGACTCTACATATACGAGGACTCTACATATACAAGGACTCTACATATACAAGGACTCCACTTATACAAGGACTGTAGATATACAGGGGTTACTAATACAAGGAGTTTACTTATACAAGGTATCTACATATACCAGAACTCTAATTATACAAGGGACTCTACATATACCAGAACTCTAATTATACAAGGGACTCTACATATACCAGAACTCTAATTATACAAGGGACTCTACATATACCAGAACTCTAATTATACAAGGGACTCTACATATACCAGAACTCTAATTATACAAGGGACTCTACATATACCAGGGGTTACTAATACAAGGAGTTTACTTATACAAGGACTCTACATATACAAGAACTCTAATTATACAAGGACTCTACTTATTCAAGGACTCTACATATACAAGGACTCTACTTATACAAGGACTCTACTTATACAAGGACTCTACATATACAAGGACTCTACTTATACAAGGACTCTACATATACAAGGACTCTACTTATACAAGGACTCTACATATACAAGGACTCTACATATACAAGGATTCTACTTATAAAAGGACTCTACATATACAAGGACTCTACTTATACAAGGACTCTACTTATACAAGGACTCTACATATACAAGGACTCTACTTATACAAGGACTCTACATATACAAGGAATCTACATATACAAGGAATCTACATATACAAGGACTCTACTTATACAAGGACTCTACATATACAAGGCCTCTACATATACAAGGATTCTACTTATAAAAGGACTCTACTTATAAAAGTATTCTACTTATACAAGACCTAATTAATAAAGCACCTTTACTAACACAAGGACTGTAGATATACATTGGTTACTAATACAAGGACTTTACTAATACAAGGACTTTACTTATACAAGGACTCTACATATACAAAGACTGTAGATATACAGGGGTTACTAATACAAGGAGTTTACTTATACAAGGACTCTACATATACAAGAACTCTACTTACACAAGGACTCTACTTATTCAAGGACTCTACATATACAAGGACTCTACTTATACAAGGACTCTACATATACAAGGACTGTCAATATACAGGGGTTACTAATACAAGGAGTTTACTTTTACAAGGACTCTACATATACAAGAACTCTAATTATACAAGGAATCTACTTATTCAAGGACTCTACTTATACAAGGTCTGTAGATATACAGGGGTTACTAATACAAGGAGTTTACTTATACAAGGAATCTACATATACAAGGATTCTACTTATAAAAGGACTCTACATATACAAGGACTCTACTTATACAAGGACTCTACTTATACAAGGACTCTACATATACAAGGACTCTACTTATACAAGGACTCTACATATACAAGGAATCTACATATACAAGGATTCTACTTATAAAAGGACTCTACATATACAAGGACTCTACTTATACAAGGACTCTACTTATACAAGGACTCTACATATACAAGGACTCTACATATACAAGGACTCTACTTATACAAGGACTCTACATATACAAGGACTCTACTTATACAAGGACTCTACTTATAAAAGTATTCTACATATAAAAGGACAGTAGTTATACAAGGAGTTTACTTAAACAATTACTTTACTAATAAAAAAGGACCGACCAAACTAGACATCTATAATTTATTATTGCTAAACATCCCATATTCTATGTGGCCGAACAGTTGCCTCAATGTTGTATAAGGAATACAGGACCTAGTCAAGCTATTCGAGGACTTACTAATACATTGGGCACGCATTAGAATCAGCTTTTACATCAAGCATTTGACATAGTTTTTTGATAAAGTAGTTGGCTCAGCCAGTTGGTAACCTATCTAGTAGTGCTCATAACACAAAATGGGAAAGAACAGACGAAGCTTGTCAAGGTAAGTTTTTTTTTCTTTGACAGAGGTTGGATAAGAACATATGCTCTGGCATTTGCATTCTATACTGAAAGTACACGGTTATGTATACCCTGGTATAGTACTAAAGCATCTGCAGAAATATATGGTTAGTAAATATATGAATTTAGACAATGAAAAACAAAATACCCTCACTGATTATACATTTTAAAAGTATTTTATCATATATGCAACTAAGTAAGTATTACGTTGTAAATCGTTGGTATCATAGTACTATAACAGTATTTATTATGTAGGACTATATAATAAAAGTTGATAGTTTTATCTAGTTAACCGGTCTCCTGTCACCAAAATTTGTCTTTGGAGAAGTTCAAATTTAAAATGTAGTCCTGCAGAATTTCTAACATGTACTCCAAATGGATTCCGTCTATTACAGGTGGTTAGAACCCTCATTTTCCCAATCTACTTTTCATGCCTATCCTGACATACCCTAATACATGTTATATTGGACAGCCTGCCATGAATTGATTGAATCTGAACTCCTTACTGCAGAATTCTGTCCATAAAAATTTATTGTTAGGGGTCTTCATATGTTAACTAACAAAATAGAACGTCCTCCAGCTATAATATTACATTATGAAAACTAAAACTGAATGAAATATTAAATTTAGAGAGAAGTGCTTCGTTGTTTCCCACCTTGTTACCTAACAGATGTTATGTTCTCCTTCATTCGGTGCTGAAATTAGTGACAAAAAATGTATAAAAATACTTTTTATACTTATGGGGGCTTAGGTTGACCATGAGTAAAGGCATTGGTTTTAATATCACTTGTTAAACCTAGATTTTTTTTAGTGACTAGCTCGTTAAATAAAATCCTTTGTCACACCATTGGCTAGAAAACGCTAGTAACCTCAACCTTTTAGTAACACAAAGTTAATAAATAACAAGAACAATTTATCAAAAATATGAACCAATGTTGGACGGACAGGTTTCCAACGGAAGGAAGTGCACGGCCTTCTCCCACCGATTTGAACGAAGATTTTTTAGTGTGTAGTACCAATGAAAATAAATGTCAATAATTAAAACAACTTTTTATTTATTTATTAATATTAAATAAACTCTCTTGAAAATAAAAAACCCAGAAAAAAAATGTCGCTCCCGGTGAGATTCCATCTCGAGATCTTGCGGATACAAAAAGATTGTGGTACCAACTGAGTCACGGACGCTCTTGAAAACATCAGAATTAAGAACCCCTCAGGCTTTCTGGCAAATTTTAACATTTTTGTTAGACGAACGAGTGAGAACTGCGTTCCCCTGCTTGAACATAATTTGTTTTTCATTATGAACTTCACACTAAAAAATGTTCGTCCGAACGGGTGGGAGGAATGCCTTGAACTCCCCTTAGAAGTTGAACAAGTTTAGGCGTCCTATTGGTAGGCTTTTAAGTCTATTCCTTTAGATCAAGAGATCGGTATTTTTGATGGACAACCAACAAGTAGGACTTCAAAAGTTTTAGTCAAGAATTTTTTAACCATACAATAGATAACTCCATGAGCATTTAAACTCGTTCGAAGCGCGTTACTTAAAATCCATTTTCACCATCATGGAGAAATTCTATCAGAACATTTCTTTCACGGAGGAAAGTGCCGTTGGAGTGAGGCTTACTGATGGACTATGTGTGAGGTCGTTCATCAAGTAGTTCTGTTCACATCCTTTGCTTAGCAGTCCAACTCTTGGTCACAGTATTGTCTGGCTAGAACTATGAGGTGTAACGTTTTAGCAGATTTCCCCCAAGGGAAATCAGCTATTTAGGTCGTACTCATGACCCGACTTTCAAAAAGGTTCCTCAAATGTCCATCGACCCTATCCACGAGATGATGGAAGTGAGGTCTATTCAAAACTATATATATACACACACACGCTAGAGCGTTAACAGACAAATACATGTATATATATGCATATATATATATATATATATATGTATATATATATATATGTATATATATATATATATATATATATATATATATATATGCATATAAACGACCAAATTAAGCTGCCCTCTTTCTGAGAGTACCTGTGTGGTCAGCCTCCTAATCTGCCAGTTTTGGTAATATTATTATTTTTTCTTATTTTATTTCGTTTATATTGTATATTGAAATTTGGATAATTGAATGGAGGAAATTTGGGAGGTACCTCAGGTGAGATTGCAGCTTAATATTTCAGCTTTATTTTTTATATAAATGATGGTTCACAATTTTTATAGATGACTTTAGGATAAGGGTAGACAAGTCCTTCAGGTCATCTTTGGTCAGCCCATATTCAATTAACGTCTTGACGGTTTTTTGATGCAGGACTCCTCTTGAACCAAACAGAAGTCCCATAACTGTCTAGTCTTGGATGTATATATACACATATATATATATATATATATATATATATATATATATATATATATATATGGAGTGTTCTATGTGAGTTAAAGCGTTGCCTTTAATCCCACAAGGTAAACCTAGAGTGGTGAGTTCGATCCCCGCCTGAGCATAGGAATTTATTTAGAGACGAACTCATTAAATAAAGTCCTCAGTCTCACCCAGGCTAGAAAAGGGTGATGACCTGTAGGTAACCCGTCCCACTTAATCTTAGTAGCAAAAAAGTGGACGTTAACAAATTTTTATATATATATATATATACATGTTTTTGTCTGTTAACGCTCTGGGGTGCAGTTTTTGTTTGATCGTTACTTTATTTGATATTTAAACGTGTTATGTAAAGATGAAGATCGAGTTCGTTAATGGCTAAAATCTGACAAGTGGTAGAGGGAGAATTTAGAAAATTCTTAATATCTCCGTTGTTATGGGTCGGTTAGAAAAATCTTATAGAACCAATCTTAATGCAAATGTTTTGTTCTATAAATGCTATTAAATACGTTTTTCCACTCTCTTGGTAATTAACCGAGATATTTGTATTTTTTAGTTTTCGGCCTTTGGTAAACCCCCATACCTACGTATGTAATATTAACAATAAGCTGTTATGGCATGAAGCACTTTATTTGAACCCTAAGTACGAAATATGTTTCTCATTGAACTTTTATAGTTTTGAGATAAAAGCAAATACGTGACGCACGTGGAAAACCTGCTTAGTTAATGCAGCCACTGCAGGACGGACTTTATTTAGATGGTGTATTTTTTTTATTTTTTTTTGAGGGTGCGGCGTTTTAAACTTGCTAGACGTTTGGTCTTATATTCGATTCCCGCAAGTGATGATTAAAATGGCTGATTGGATCACTGAAGCTCATAGACACGTCGTGTATTATTGCTTACGAGAACATAACTTTTTTTTGTTGTAAGTTTTGTCGGTTTGATCGGAAATGAAAACCTATCGAGAGGTAGAGAGGAGTAGAATCGATGTTGACGTCTGCGCACATCCCCTAAGCCCCCCATCGACCCCTCCCCCTCCACAGTCGTCCAACACATCCTCACCAGCTGACACCTCATCATTCTAAATTTAGGTAAATATTTAAAACTAGCCTTTATCATCATGGTCCATCTCAAATAACGGTTTTATTTCTTTTTTACTCAGGTTTTCTAACTTATCTACGTCATGCAAACCCAACAAACACTTCAACATTTTTATTTTTTTTTCATAACTTAAGATAACATGTTGACATATTGTACAAATTTTCTCTCAACGTTGATCTTTTACAAGCCACTATTAACATTGCGTTGTTTGCAGTTTCAGTACAGGTAAGTACGTTGTTCAGTACGAATTCTAAATATCGCTTCAAGCTTCCTTACCGGCACTCCACTGACATATGGTACAACCGTTTTCCTGTCCATGCTTCTCAAATTTATTTTCATCTGCTGCTCATATTCCCCAGGCGTGCGCACCTTTTAAAACTAATAACGAATTGTTTTACTAATTACCGAAACCCGAAGGGCGATTTAAATAAATTTCAAATCACACAGCTGTAACAGGGCAAGTCAACCGTTCAAGTACAAAACGTATTTCGGAATGATCTTGTATGCTCGCATTGTAAAGAAAGAACTAAATGATTTAATAAGTTTGCTACAATTGAAAAACAACCATTAGTTTATTATTTTTTATGATATAAGATGTAAATTAGTTCGTAGTATATTGCAAAATCATACAGCCTCCCCTGGAAACTCAATAACTAATATGTCAATAAACAAAATTTCAATTTAAGCTTTTAATAGCTTACATTCTGGAAAAACTCAATTTTAATCAATAACTTATCTCCTAAGTACTAATTACACTATCATTGGAGTTATTTCATAATGCATTACACTTGATTAAACATTTTCCTTGAACAAAGATAATAGCTCCTAATTTTTGAATAATTTCGAGTCCGAATTATTTAATTTTTTTTTCTTCAGCACAAAAAAACCTTTTGGAGACTTTAATAATATACTCATACTTTGTTTGAGGACAGCTTCTTCAGGGACCACACACATTCTTCAGTACACCTGACCAAGGAAACTGTTTTTCACTAATAGTCATTCACTGACCTACCATTACACTCATTTTCTCTTCAGGTACTATTCACGTCCAATCAAATTCATCTGTAATGTTGGTTGTTGTAAAAAAAATATCTTCGCTATACATTTCAAAAGTTATTCGTCTCATCATAACATCACTGAACGACATATTTTGTCTTCAATTATCTTTGATATGATTAACTAAATAAACCTTTCATTATTCCCGGAGACTTCTTTAATTGTTTTTTGATTCCCTCATTCATATAGTACTTTCTTTTCATAATCATAAGTCCTCAGTTGATTCAATCTATTTCAAAAAGTTTTCAAGGACTACAAAGCGTGGTACTCTGCTAGTAATTCACTCACTTGATATTAAGCATATTTTTGTTTCAAGTCTTTCACGTATTTAAGTTCAAAAGTGATACGGTTTTGTTTGACTAAACCTGGGGCTCAGGTTAGCCATGTGAGTTAAAGCGTTTATCTTAATCTCACATGGCAAACCTAGAGTGGCGAGTTCGATTCTCGCCTGGGCAAAGGAAATTATTTAGTGACGGAATTCATTAAATAACATCCAAAGTACCATCCTGGCTAGAAAAGGGTGGTAACCTGTAGATAACCCGTCCCAATTAGCTTTAGTTACAAAAAGTGGACGTTAATAAATAATAATAATAAGTTTTTCGGTATAACTAGGAGAATAGGGTTTATATCTCAAAATATGGAAAACGAAGAAAGTCATTTTATTGATGGACGGGTCAAAATATAATAACCTAAAATCATTTTAAGGTGGACAATAAGTAAATAAAAACGAACTACTTTCTGGTTTTAAATATATACTCCTAAGAGTATTAAACATAGTTCTATTGTAATCTCATGAAGTATCTAATGTAAGTATTTTTTATTATTAAAGTATAGTAGGTTTTAGCAGATTTCCCTTAAGGGAAATCAGCTATTGAGGTTGTATTCATGACGGAATTTTCGAAATTTTTCTTCAAATGTCCATCGATCCTACCCAGGAGATGACGAAAATGAGGTCCGTTCAAAACTGTATATATATATATATATATATATATATATATATATATATATATATATATATATTTGTCTGTTACCGCTCTAGCGGTCGCAATTTTTGTTTGATCGTTACCAAACTCGATATTTAGTCGTTTTATGTAAAAAGAAAGATCAAGTTCGTTAACGGCTGAAATCGGACCAGTGGGAGGGGGGGTTTAGAGGGGAGGATTTTCGAAAATTCAAAATATCTCCGTTACTATACGTCGGATCGAAAAATTCTACAGAATCAATCTTATTGCAAATTAAATGTACTATAAATATTGTTATATACATTTTTTCTCTATCTTGAATATTAACCGAGATATTTGCATTTGTATTCTGCGTGTGGTCAACAGTAGGCTATGTTCGGACTTTCCGCCGAGAGCTCTGGTGGCCGTTTCCATAACTATTCGTCCCTCGTGAATAGGTTTAAAGGTTAGGTTAACTGTTTTTTGGGGCTAGAAACTACTGGGTTATTACGCCCTAAATAATGTTTTAGGTTTAGAGGTTTCTTACTACTACAGTTGTTATTAGGCAGATTTCTCTATTGTAAAACTTCACGTGGGAAATCTGCTTAGTTTACGCAGCCCCTGCGTGACGGACTTTTAATGAAATACACTCCTTTTATCTCCATTACATTCATAGAATGTAAATGAAATTTTTCGAGTTCCTCTCTTGAACTAGATCGCTTTAATCACCGAAGTATTCAATTAATGTCGCAGTGGCTTACAAGATGTAATAACCATATTACTTTTATTCTAAATATATGAAGGCATCCTATTGACGTATCGAGGATGCTATTTAAATCGCTTTGAGCCCATATCCCTCATTTTAAGTACTAAACCTAATTCTACTCCTAATGTTGAGCTATGAGTAGACTAGTAAAAAGATATATTTAAATGTACATTTTTTGAGGTTAATTAGTGTAAATCACAAGATGTTCATCATTCCTTCTTTTTTATTGGATAGGAGATAAATTATCCATGCAAGTCGGGATGTGTACTGAAGTATTTTAGTCATTTTATAATAAGTCGAGTGATTTATCAAGTTAATAATTATTATTTTTTAACGTTCACTTTTTGCTGCTACGGCTAATTGGGACGGGTTATCCACAGATTACCTCCCTCTTCTAGCCTGGGTGGGACTAAGGATTTAATGAACTCCGTACCTAAATAAATTCCTATTGACCAGATGGTAATCGAACTCGCCACTCTAGGTTTACCATATGAGATTAACGCTAATGCTTTAACACTCATGGCTAATTTCAGCCCCATTATTTTATCAATTTAATCACATTCTATAGTTTGTTTAGCCTATATGATTACTCAATTGGCATTTCTTTTTTCTGTAGTCGGTGGCTCTGGGGTGCCGAGGTACAGGTCTTAATGCTCTTGGCAACCTAGAGACCGGAGTTAGATTGCTGCTGACACAAAAAAAAAAAAAAAAAAAAAAAAAAAAAATACACTTTTTCCTGTTCTGGCCGACAAACGAGTAGTAACGAGTAGATAACCCGTATTAGCTTTTTGTGGGGCTTAATCGCATTTATTTATAGCCCCCAGTATTTCAAAAGATCATCCCAGAATTTGGTTAATACGACATAACATACAGGATGCATACAGAATTCATACTTAAATCTCTAATAAGTATAGCATTATTCGAAATAAAGATAAAAACAATCTTAGAAGTAAAAATATGATTATATAAGGAAACAAAGAAACAGTTTTTTCTTCCACAGACAGCGTATTTCGTACGAAACAGATCTATTTCAGAGCGAGCGCTCCTTAATCAGTGTTCTGTAATGAAAGTTGGTTGATCCCAGCTGAGGTTGTACTCGAGATCCGCTCAAAAAATATTTATAGTACCTGAGTACTTTGAAGGAGCTATATACCAATAAAGAAATATTCTGACACCAGTATACCTTGGGATCATTTTTCTTAATGGCAGTACACCATCCATTGATGTTTCCAGCACAACAGAGGAAAATAGTTTATTTCTCACAAGAGCTGGACTAAGGAATACAGTGAGTAAGTCACTATGTAAATTCCCATTGCAAACCTGAGGCACCCAATAAATTATAGTAAAGTCCTCCAACCCCCCCTCCTGTCAATTGTAGAGGATCATAGAAACCCACGTTGACAAAATCCATTCCTGAAATACATGTTCATAATGTGTTATGGACATGTAAAGGTGGAAGCCAGACTGGTCGAAGAAATATGACAACAAACTGCGACAAATTAAAGAAATTACTGCATGATGGAGTACTGCAAATAGAAAAATCCGAAAAGAGGAGGTTGTTCTTGCCCGTATTCAAATTGGACATGCATAATTAACACAGTTGTTTATTGAAAATCTTATTCCCACCAACTTGCGATTCTTGTAATATCCATCTTACTGCCTCACATCTCCTTAATTGTAAAACATGCAATCTTCCAAGAACATCTTTGAACCTTAAACTGAACTTGAGTCAATCCCTTAGAGACGATGAAGAAGACATCGAAAGGGGAATTTAACAGAAACTCTTTTGCTCCAAGATCTATAGATCCATCTACTGCTAATTACAATAGTAGATGCTGTATATTGTAAGAAATAAACAAATAAAATAAATAATGTGTTATGCATATACATTAAATTTTGTAAAATGAAGCACTATTTGGCGTCCTAAAGTTAGAAGTCAGAATTTTGAAATTCATAAATATAAATGACCTTCTAAGACTTTAAAATAAATCCTAAACATGTTTTTTCGTTAAATGTTTTCGATATAGTCAATGTTAACGGCTAAATTGTGTAAAAAAAAGTTTTTTACTTCCATGAACCCCCACCCCCCTCCCATTCGGACAATGGGAGTACAATTAATTCATTAAAGTTTCCTAATAAAATCAATATTAACGAAGATGAAAATAAGTGTTGGCTTTCAAGTAAACCCCCACTCTTGTAAGTGGCAATAAATTTAAAAAAAAAAAAAAAAATATATATACAAAAAATGTTACAAATCTGTCGGGGAAAAAATCGGATGTTGAAGGCAAAATTTGATATTTATAAATGTAAACAAAGTTTTAAGAACGATCACTGTATTCTAAATACAACTTGTTATTTACGCTTTTTCGATAAAACACAATATTGACAAATATGTGAAGTAGTAGAACTGTTACTTACTCCTCGGACTAGTAAGAAAATATGAAATAGGGCATATTAACAATTTCCATTCCATTAATACGTGTACAAAAGATTTCTAAATTCTATTGAGGCGTTTTTTTTTGTTGTAAATTTTGTAAAATTGTCTATTTGGCCGCTAGAAGTCGGGAGTCAAATGTTAAGTGTAAATAACGTTTGAGGACTGGAATACCACCCTCTAAACAATATTCATTCTTTACATTTTTCAAGTCAGTATTAACGAAGATATTGATGAATATATGTTTTGACATCAATGTAAACTCCCCACTCCAGAGAGAGCCAGTAAAGTATCAAAGGGTATATATAAACAATACTCATTTCATTAATACATATAAACATTATTTCCCAAGCATTTTCATGAAACACGACTAAAGTCTATGGCACCCGGAAAGCGGAAGTCAAAATTCATTAATTGTAAATAACGAGTTTGACCAAACTTGTTATTAAACTAAATTCGTTCTTTATATGTTTTTGATATATTACGAAAGATATGACGAATATGTATTTTCATGTCGAGGTCCCCCCACTCCTAGTTAAAAATCTGAATTTTCATATAGCCTATGGATAGTTGAATCACAAATATAAAAAGTCCATCGTGCAGAGGGTGGGTTTTCTAAGCAAATTTCCCACGTGCGTCAATTATTTGCATTTATCTCAAAATGCAAAAGTTCAATGAAAGCAATATTGGTTAAAAATAAAGTGCTTCATAGTATAACAGCCTAATGTTAATATGAAATGAGTAATCGAAAACTAAAAAATGCAATATCTCGGTTAATAATCATGATAGTGAAAAAACGTACATAACAACATATATAGTGCCTTATATTTGCAATAAGATTATTTCTATACGATTTTCCGATCCAACGCATAATAAAAGAGATATATCCAATTTTCAAAATTGTCCTTTAAATCCCCCCGTCCGATTTCAGCCGTTATCGAACTTGATCTTTATTTTTACATAAAATGTTTAAATATGGAGTTTCGTAACGACTAAAGACAAATTATGACCTCTAGAGGTCATAATTTTTCTTTAATCGTTTCGAAACTCAGCTACAAACGGGCCTCATTTTCGTCATTTCTTAAATAGGATCAATGGACAATTGAGGAAAGTTTTCGAAATCGGCGTCTCGAGTACGACCTCAATAGCTGATTAGGTACTATTAAGGGAAATCTGCTAAAATTCGACAGACATCTTCGGAGCAGAAAGACGAGATTTTCAATTTTGGCATGTTCTTTCATAAAAAAAAAAAAAAAAAATTAACCCAGCCGAATTTAAACAGAAAATCAGACAAATCCTAGAGTTTAATTTATAAAGATACCGAAAAATCAAAATATCTCCGTTACCATACGTCGGATCAAAACATTGTGTAGAACCAATCTTAATGGAAATTAAATTTACTATAAATATTGTTCTTTACATTTATTCTCTATCTTGATTATTAACCGAGATATTTGCATTTTTATTAAATGTGGCCCGATAACAGACGGACCTTCCCGCCCAAAGCTAGTTCGGCCGTAACTGTTTGGCTCTCTTATGGGATTTCTCTATTGTATAACTTCACGTGGGAAATCTGCTTAGTTTACGCAGCCCCTGCGTGACGGACTTATATTTAATGAATTCCGTACCTAAATTAATTCCTATTGCCCAGGCGGGAATCGAATGCGCCACTCTAGGTGCTGTCTAATAGTCTTAGAATATAATACCTGTCGAAAATTCCAAATACTGATACTTCATATACTGATCTCTGAATTAAATGTACAGTTGCAATTATGAATGAATAACAGCTGTTAAACGAACTAGATAGATAATTGGTAATCACGTTATTCATTGAAACAGGATTGCGTGTCCACAGTCTTGGGGTGTAATGGAGGGAATACTCCCCACAACAGTTAGATCAATGCTATTCGACCCACATAGAGGGCAGGTATTTTTAGAGGGAATGTTTAAACAGGCCTGGAAATGAAATGTCAGTCGGCTATCGATGTCAATAATTACTGTGAGCATTATTGATAATGTCTTGAATGCCATTCATGGAAGGTATCTTTTCTATGACTGTTACCTTCCTTTGTGGAAATTAGGAAAGGTCATTTCACAGATAGTATAATTCAATTAAATATACATAGCATTGCCTGCCTTTGGATACCCCATCCCCTCGGTTTTGCAACACTCCACACACTGTATTTAGCAGAGACCGCACACATGGATGAAAATTTAGTTGTAATTAATGATAATAAATAAGCATAATTAATTATTACTGTTATTTAAGTATGCCCACATTGTGCAACTATGCTGATTGGGTTTATAACTAATGAAGATACATCAATATAAAATGTGCTACATAAATCCAGATTTTCGTTTTATTTATGAATATATAATACATATACATAGTAGTTGCTGCAGTCTTTGAGTAACAAATACATTTTTAATTAGGCCGCCCACATATTTTAACTCCCACTTCCCACATAATTAATTTTAATTTAAAACGCAGGTAGGACAGACTTAGCTGGGATCTAAGGAAAACAAATATACTATTTAGAATGTAAAATAATGACTTCATTAGAATAGAATGAAGCTTAAACTAAAACATATAAAATTGATCAGTCGCATTCGGCCTGAGAGGCCAGGGTTAGACTAGCACTTATTTCTCAAGATATCGGCGAACTTCCATATAGAAAAGCATTAATCTTAGTAAAAGGAACGATTGCAATAGATATATCTTGAAAAAAACATTCGAAATTAAGGAGCAATACACAATAATAAGGTGGTGCAGTCGGCCTCACAAGCCACCAAGGGACCAAACTGGCTGAATGAAGGATGGCAATAGACTATAGTAGGGGATTCTAAGTATGAACACGAATTAGGAAACTACTGGGAATGGCGCCTCATAGGGGAGACAGGATGAGACGGGGCATCAAAAAGTATGTTTTCCTGGCCTCTCAGGTCAGCTGCGCCCGACAGAGGGTTAAATTATCGAATAGCGGATTTTTGCCCAAAGAAGCAAGCAACTCAGTGATTCTATATCCATTTAAAAATTTAAAACAGATTAGAGATTTTCCAACAATCACATTAAGAGTACAATCTTAATAGCTGTTTTCGTTAAGGGAATTGTACTAATTTTTGGTTTGAAGGTTTTGTATTCTTACCTTCTTGGAAAGCCGTTTCCGGTAAGAGCTGTTTGAAGGGCATAGAATTAACTGGTGCCTATGATTATTTCAATTCCAAATATCTCTGTTATTGTGACATCGAAAAAAGTTATATAACCTATCTTGTTAAGTTATTGATGTTCTACAATTGTTCTATAGATCTTTTCGTGGCTTAAATATTAAAGTGTTGTTCATACTAACTTGTTTTCAGCGCTCAGTCACTTCTACTTATCAGATTTTTTTTTAGAAATAGAAAATTTATTGAGGTGGGGTGGAATAGATCAGTAGTGAGTCTTACCACCAATTGGGAAATTGTCTTATTTTATGCATCCTCAGTGTGATGAACTTTTTTTATTTTCATAATCCAAGAAGAGAATCTTATTTATTTTATAAGATTAGATTTTTATTTTAGTATTTTATATTACATATTGCTTTATTCAGTGCTACCAGAACTTTCTTATTTATTATTATTATTATATGTAGTATTTATAATTATTACTATCACTAAAAATCTACATAGATATTTATTTGAATTCTATAAATCATCCATAAATAGATCAGAAATGTATCTGTGACCTAACAGCACAAGGAATTATCAGAATAATTGAAGTTTACTGGAAATAACTCATGTTCTAGGTTAGAGGATGCCGGGCTCCAGACATAAGATCCTGGGGCATGTGTTCTCAGGGTTCTGCCAGAAGATGAACCGGACAAAGGAAATCAATGCCGGCTCCGACCTAGAGACTCCACTCAAAAGATGTCTCAACACCTTTGACATCACTCTTCTTGGTATGAATGATTGTCCGCTTCTTTGCAGAATACTTTAGAGTCACTGAAGTATTAGGTGCGGTCTGTCTTTTCCATGTTTAGTATAGTGTTCAAATATAAGTCATAAATATTTTTATTTGAACTTCTATACTAAAAAAATGAATAGCATTGAACTAAAAAAAATCATGAATTGAACATTTAAAGGCACTGGTGATGATATAGGATCTCGGACCCACTGTGATTAAAAGTTAACATATAAAATAACTCCAGCTTTCCATTTATATATATATTTAAAGGTTTATAAAGTAAAAACTTTATATATAAGCGATAGATATTATTAGTTATGTGATGTGATCAATTCTTCAATGTGGCGTCATGAAAAATCTTGAATGGCTACCCAAAACTTTAATGATGCTAAGCTACTCCTAAAAGGTATTGTAAAAAAACCATGCTTAGAAATACTTTATTATTTCTACAGTTCTTATTCATAAAATTTACTCCTAACATTTTGTCTTTTGAAGAAGCCTCATCAGTAAAAAAGAGAAACTTATAAATTTATTTGTTATACTCCACCTAAAGTAGCTTTTGGCTAAGACTTTTCAATTGATCATGGGTGATCATGAACCTGAAAATTATTCGAAGACACTGTGGTCGACCTAGTTAATGCATGCATTTGTGTAATTCAATTAAAATAAATCATATTGTGCCCATCAAAAAACGTCCTTGCTGTTTTCATCTAGGAAAAATAAATGCCTTTTACAATGTTTTAAATAAAGTATAGTTAGGCTTTTAAATAAAGATTTTGGAGGAGCAAATTTTTTCCTTTATTAGAACAACAGGAAGCTTTGTAATATTTTGAATATTCCATAACTCATCCAGCTCAAAGAGTAATTAATTAAAAGTTTTTCTTTCCTTCAACTGGCTGTATATGCTAACACCATCAAAGACCTCTCTTAATTTAATTTCTTCACAACTGTGTAATGTCAGATTGATAATGTCCCACCGAAGAATGAAATTTTAGTGTTCCATTACAGAAGATGTTTCATAAAAGTTACTTTGAATGATTTTGCTTACATTATCATCCATCTTTATATGAAACAAATTCAATCGGTTATATTTTCCATTGATTTCATTATCTAACTAAATCTTGAGCAATGCCATTCATGTCACTATTTGTTTCATCACCATAGCTAAACCATGTTTTATGTACATCTAGGGCCATGAAGAATAAAGGCTTAGTTTTCCATTACAGAAGCTGGAAATATCTAAGAAAGTTTGTGACCTATTAACATTATAAACAGCAATATTATTAATATGAGAAATTTATTTTAATATTAAAATTAAATTAAGTTTCTGTTCCTGTACATTGTTTACAATTCGGGTCTTGGTTTAATAATTACAATCACTGATATTTCCATGCAGGTGTGGGTCACATGGTCGGAGCCGGTATATACGTATTGACTGGCACTGTTGCCCGGGACATGGCAGGGCCTGGAATCATTCTCTCCTTTGTATTAGCAGGCATCACAAGCATGCTGGCAGCCTTATGCTATGCTGAATTTGGCACCAGAATACCAAAAGCAGGATCAGCCTACGTTTACACCTATGTTAGCGTTGGCGAATTCTGGGCTTTTGTTATTGGTTGGAACATCATACTTGAACATATGATTGGTAAGTTAAAAATATGGAAGATAAATTATGCGAATACACTAATAGCTTATTCTCAAAATACTAATATCCAAGCATTAACAGTGCGGTTATATACTACAGTTCTATTTCTTTACTGATTTGAAATAAAGATCCATCATAAATGAATAAATAAAATATGACATAAGAAAAAAAAACCTCAATTGCTTTTCATTCCTATTTCTTTCTTCACACAATTACTTTTCATCACTACTTCTTTCTTTGGTTTCACAATATCGGTTCACGACAATGTATTTTGTGAAGAAAAAATCCTCTCTTTTACAGCATTTAATTTTGATCTTTTGTGAAAGAAAAATGTGGATTGTTTTGATCATGATTGTATAATTCAATAAAAATAATTTTCTAAGCATAAATTTATAACAAGGAACAACAGCAACAGTATATATATTTGAAAATTAAAAATTACAGGTGCAGCTTCAGTGGCAAGAGCTTGGAGTGGCTATGTTGACTCACTGACTGGAGGTGTTATCAGCAATGTCACTGTATCCTTGCTTGGTGAGATGCATGAACAACTGCTCGGAAAGTATCCTGACATTCTTGCTTTCATTGTCGTCATTGCCTACACTTGTGTCCTAGGTAATAATATTTCCACAAATAATAAAAAAAATACTAATTTACTTCCATTAGGAAGAGGCTGTGTTTAAGATATTTTTTAAAATTATGTCTTTTTAAAATTATAAATTTTTAGTACAATGCTTATTGCTTTTCATGGGGCTCAGGTTAGCCATGCGAGTTAAAGCGTTAACCTTTATCTCACATGGTAAACCTAGAGTGGCGAGTTCGATTCTTGCCTGGGCAAAGGAAATTATTTAGTGATGAAATTCATTAAATAACGTCCTAAAATCCCACCCTGGCTAGAAAAGGGTGGTAACCTGTAGATAACCCGTCCCGATTAGCCTAAGTTGCAAAAAGTGGACGTTAATAAATAATAATAATAATTATTGCTTTTCTTTATTGTTATATTTGATAGCTCTGAAGATAATGGTATGAACCTCTGAAATTAGGTAAGCTATTACAATAAAACCAGTGAAGATTTCTTGAGTTCTCTTTTATTCTTCCATTGATTGCTCTTCAATGGCAGAATTTACCATCCATTATAAGCAATATTTTTAGTTAATTTACTATTATCATCATTTACAACATTAATATAATTTATTTGTCGCAGGTACTGGAGTGAAGGGCTCCGCTGTTGTGAACTCGGTGCTGACTGTGGTGAACCTGGCTGTGATGGGCCTAGTGATAGTAGTTGGATTCTACTATGCTGATACATCTAATTGGAGTCTTCCAAACAAAGGGTTTTTCCCCTATGGTATCGGTGGAGTAATTTATGGTGCGGCCACTTGCTTCTATGCTTTTGTTGGATTCGACAGCATAGCTACTTCAGGAGAAGAAGCCAGGGACCCATCCTACTCTATTCCACTTGCTACTATGCTCTCCATGACATTAGTTTGCTTAGGTATTTATTTTACTATCTCAAATATATTTTAACCTTTTCTGTTAAGGGAAAGATTATTAAAAACTTATAAAAATGAATCCATTCTGTGGAATCCATATACAATACTATGTAAATAATGATGTATAGGATAGTCGGGTAATGGCTACAAGAAATACCCAACAAAAAAAAAATATGATATTTTTTGATTGATTGTGTACTACCTGCAGTAGATATCATGCAATAGGTATTCATAGAAATATATTAATCCTAAGATATTAGTTCTAAATTAAAACTTTTTTTTATACAATCTGTATTAGAATCACTCAAATTTTAATAGCTTTCTTTATATTTTGAAATACATTTTCATAATGACTTTTTTAAATTCTTTTGTTGTGCGAAAACTCTTAATACTATGTTATTTTCAAGCTCTTCTAGTCATTTGTCCAATGAGCAGAATTCTCAATAGCCCAAGTGAGTGGTATATAAGATCAAAGTCGTCGAGTTGTTTTACTCCTCTCAAAAGGAGCAAACAAATTTAATCTTATCCCATTGAACTCTTTTTTATTTTGGCCCTCTTTCTTTTAAATAAGAAAAATTCCTTTGGTTGGACGTCTTTTTTTTCTGTCATTATGTCACTGGACTGCTGTTACTATTTGTATAATCAATGAAATTAATCATTCCAAAAAAGCTTCTCAATGATAGTGCAAAAACCAATATGACTGTAAAGGTGCAAGACCAATATGAGTAGTTCATGGTTTATTGATTAATAAATCTTTGATCAGTTTCCAGATCTTCACTAGTACAATGAACACATTCTTTATGCCTACTTTTTAAAGAAAGACAAAACAAAGACTTGTTATTCTACTCATACAAGAATATACCAATTGAAATGTGACAAACAAATTGGTTTACAAGTATATTCTTTGGACTGAAGGAGACATAGAAACTGATTTAGGATTAATTCTCAAATAAAATATTAGAAACATAGTCATATATTTCATTCACATATTTATTCAGCCTTAAACCATAGATTCCATGTCCAAAATCTTGTCTAGTAATCAAATGATTACATATTGTAGTTGGTGATATCAACGAACAAAAAACCACAATGTATCTAATGTTGTGATAATTTTACTGTGGAGATACATTTAATCCTCAATGTAATTGTATCTTTGTTTTATAAAAATGTCCAAACATAATATAATAATAAGCAATTTTTTTAAGGTTATATGCTGGTTTCCGGAGCTCTAACATTGATGGTTCCATATTCTGAAATCAGCCTAACTGCTGCATTGCCTGAAGCTCTAGCATCTGTTGGCCTTCCTTGGGCTAAATATGTTGTCTCCATCGGAGCTCTGTGTGGCATGACTACCACACTTCTTGGGTCTTTGTTCTCTCTGCCTAGATGTATGTACTCAATGGCTGCAGATGGGCTTATCTTCTCATTTCTAGGCAGAGTTAACAAAACCACTCAGGTAAAACACGATAAATAGTTTTTATGTATTTACTATTAATGACATGTTTGTGGATATAAATTCTTTTCAAAATCCTTATTTAATCATAAATAAAAAGTAATTTATTAGTTATAGGTAACTACAAATTTGAATGAATAGCATTTTTGTCAAATTTCCCTTAAGAGAGATCAGCTATTGAGGTTGTACTCAAGATGCATTTTTCAGAAAAGTTTTTCTAAAGTCCATCCATCTTATCTTGGAGATGATGAAAAAGAAATCGTTCAAATTTATAAGCCAGCAAATCACGAAGCTACTTATTTCAGGGTTATATACAATCTATTATTCAATGTTGAACAAGGAGGAGGGTTGAGGGGGGGGGTGGTGAAATAGAAAAATTCAAAATATATAATCGTTATAATGATTAGAATAAAAAAAAGTTAAATGACCAGTCTTGCAGAAAGTGTTATATTCTACAATTGCTGTTACCTTTTTTTCTCTCTAACTTAAATATTAAATCAGTTATTTGGATTTTTTTAATTTTCAGTCTTCTATAAGCCCCCATTTCTCGTAATGCTATTTTTACTTTGAGAACCTGAGCCACTAAACATTTTATGTTCAGTTTAAATTTGAACTCCTTTTTACACAGGCTTCTTATAACAGGAAAAATGGACATTCGAGTTTCTCAGATATGAAGTGTGTCAAGCACACACTTTGGCTTTTAATACAGCCCCTGTGTGATAGGCGTTTTGTTGAGTCAAAATCATAAGTTATCTAACTCCCAGCCTGAAATATTATTAAATGACCTTGGAAACTGTGCAGGTCACTAAAGAGAAATTTAGTTGAAGAGCCTATGATATGTGGTTTTTACAGACAATTTGAAAAATTGAAACTGTTTTGGAAGGGTCAAGAGGAGCAGGACTAATCTTGAGGGGTGAACAAATAGTAGCTGTATTTTAACATAAACCAATCTCCACACTTAATAAAACACAAAAATCGTGTTGTTATTTTTATTATATTCATAGAATGAATATTTATCATACTGCATAAAAAAGGTACATAATAATGGCTCATAAAAAGAAGTATAGTAGTCTATCATATTTCATTGAACTTAACAAAATATTCATAATATATCATTTGTATATGTTGGTTAATAAATAAAGCAAGATTCGAGAGATAAAATAAGATTTAATACTCAAACATAATCTCAGTGCACCCTCAACTCATGACTCAGTCTAACTCACAAAGTACAATATGACGGGGAACATACACGTTGCCTACGCCTTATATATTATTTAGTAAATTAGAATTACAATATTAATACCCCCCCATAATTCTAAATTTTAAAACACAATTTATAATTCTAAATTTTAAAACACAATTTAAGACAAACAAAAAAAATTTAAAACGTCAATCCAACATTTTCAACATTAATTTTATGCTTAAGGCCACTTAAGGGCTTAGTTAAGAAGTCTGCAATATTTTTATCAGAAGCAATATACTCTACACAAACATCATTATTTTTAATATGTTCTCTAATAAAATGATGCCTAACATCTATATGTTTAGATCGATCATTTATTATAGAGTTTTTAGACAATTCTAATGCACCAATGTTGTCACAAAAGAGTTTAGTAGGTCCACTCACTACACTAGGATTGATTTCGGATATCAAATTCCTGATCCAAAGGAGCTCTTGAAAAGTTGATGAAATACTCATATACTCCGCCTCACAACTCGACAAGGCAACTGTCTTCTGCTTCTTGCTATTCCAAATAATTGCACCACCTTGGATTAAAAAGCAATAGCCTGTGACTGAGTATCTTTCATTGATCTTATTCCCCCAGTCAGCATCACAGTACACGTTCAAATTATCTCCTCCATCTCTAGAAAAAGTCAATTTATAATCTACTGTACCTTTGATGTATCTCAGTAATCGCTTCACAGCATTCCAATGTACATTTCTATAGTTATTGTTGTACCCGCTGAGAAGATGAACAGCAAACGTGATGTCCGGTCGAGAAACTTGAGATAGGTAGAGCAGGCTACCTATTGCTTCTTAATAAGGAATGTTCTTGCATTTATCTTCCTCTCCTCTCTCATGCTCAGTGAATTCTAGTCCAGGTTCTAGGGGGTTGTTTATTGGCTTAGCGTTATCCATATTGAATTTTTTCAGGATTTGCTCTGCGTATGATTTTTGGGAAATACTGATTTTCCTGTTGACACGATCTCGAATAATTTCCATTCCAAGGCATCTCTTGATTGCTCCTAAGTCTTTCATCTCGAAGCTCTCCTTTAATTTTTCTTTAATTTGGGTGGTTAAAACTTGATCATTATAGAATAGTATAAAATTGTCCACATAGATTGCTATTACAAGAAAAAATGTATTATTCCTAATAATGTAAACACAGGGATCTGCTTTTGATTGTAGAAAACCAATACCTATTAGTTTATCATGTAGGTTTTTGTTCCAACAACGCCCACTCTGTTTGAGTCCATAGATGGATTTTTTTAGCCTCCATACTTTCCCTTTTTCAGCCTCTTCAAGGAACTCAGATGGTGGTATTACATTGTCACATCCATATGGTCTACTTCAAGGTCTTCTTTTGCGGCATAGGAGAGTAAATATCTTAGAGAAGAATATTTAACAACGGGTGAGAATGTTTCGCAGTAATCTCGCCCATAAACTTGACTACAGCCTTTTACAACCAGTCTGGCTTTGAAAATCCTCTGTTCTTCGTCCTCTTTTATTTTAAGAACCCATTTTGATTTTAAGGGTTTGACGGTGGTTGGGAGGTCGACAAATTCAAAAGTGTTATTTAGTTTCAGAGCTTTCATCTCCCTTTTCATAGCAGCCACCCATATCTCCTTATAGGGTCCGTCAATGTCCTCTGCATTTATTTCTTCATTTGAAGTTAAATATAATTTAAATCCAGGAAAGGTTTTTGATTTGCGGTGGCGTTTCGATCTCCGAGGAATAGTCACGTCTTCCTCTTCCATTGGTTCAATATCGACATCCTCAGCCCCATTTTCGAAACCGTGAAATGGCTCTTCACTTTCCGGTTCTTCATTTGATCGCTCAGAAAAAACAATAGGAATTTCGCAGGGTGGTTTTGAGATTTTATTCGGTTTCTCAAATGAAGTTGCCTTCTCAATAAATTTAACATCCCTGGAAATAATCACTCACTTCGGGTTTGAAGGATTGATAAGTCTATATGCTTTACAGTCACCAGGATACCCGACAAAAATGCATTCTTCGGACTTGGTATCCAATTTTTTCCTATTTTCTTTAGGGATAAATCTCAAGGCTTTACACCCAAAGACTTTGAGATATGATAAATTAACTTTTCTACCAGACCAGATTTCCTCCGGTAATTTATAATCGAGAGCTTTCGTAGGGCTTCGATTTTTAAGATAAGTGGCTGTACTCACCGCTTCTCCCCAATATCTTCGATCCAACCCTCAGTCCTCTAACATAGTCCTAGATTTCTCAATAATTGTGCGATTAACTCTTTCGCTTACACCATTTTGTTGAGGAGAATAAGGCGCAGATTTTTGATGGACAATCCCATGACTGCGTAAGTAATTCTCAAAGTTTTTATTAGTGTATTCTTTACCATTATCAGTACGAAATATTTTTATCTTAGCCTCAAGTTGTTTTTCTACCTCATTTTTGAATTCTTTAAACTTATCCATAGTCTCATATTTGTTCTTTAACAAGTAAGTAAAAGTCTTCCGACTGAAATCGTCAGTAAATGTTAACATATATCTAGCACCTCCCCAAGAGGGAACACTCCAGATAAAATAAGATATAATACTCAAACATAATCTCAGTGCACCCTCAACTCAAGACTCAGTCTAACTCACAAAGTACAATATGGCGGGGAACATACATGTTGCCTACACCTTATATATTATTTAGTAAATTAGAATTACAATATTAATAGTATACTGATTATCACAGGAACATAATATATTAATGAAATTATGAAAATTTCTTGCCTGTCAAATGTATTATATTTCTCCTCTTCAATCATAACAATTAATTAAAAGCACTGTTATTGCATATTCACTGAAGCCTAGCACTTATACAACTTTCAAAATTACCTCTGATGATCCCTTAGATGGTAATACACAAATATGTCATTCTATGTGATCGGATCTTTATATATGTGAGTATTAAATTCAACATGCTTCATTATACTTTAAATAAAAGCTGATGTCAACATAAAACACAGTTTTTAAAATAATTTATCCAATATAAAATTTATTCATACCAAATTAACTTAATAAACAAAATACAGTTAAATTCATAATGTAATAGTTATTTGTGCTGTAATGTCCCTACCTTCAAATCTTTCATTTTTTATTTATTTAATGGAGTCATTCAGTGGCAAATATGACTTTGTTAATATTAATTATTTATGCCCAGTTTGTGCTTCTACAGCTAATTGGAATGGATTCTCTACAGTTTACCAACCTTTTCTAGCTAGTGTGGGACTAAGGATAATATTTAATGAGTTTATCACTAAATAAATTCTTATTGTTCAGGCGGGAATCGAACTTGCCACTCTAGGTTTATCATGTGAAATTTAGACCAATGCCTTTAACTCACTTGGCTAAACTTAGCCCCAATATAATGGGTCAAAGAGAAATATATATATATATATATATATATATATATATATATATATATATATATATATAAACATATGTGTGTTTTCTGTACATTCTGACATTCAATTTGTTTTCTTTCAAGGTTCCAATGCTAAATTTGGCAGTATCTGGCCTAAGCAGTGCTATAATTGCTCTCCTTTTTGACCTGGAGAAGTTAGTAGAATTCATGTCAATAGGGACTCTTCTAGCTTACACCATTGTCAGCGCCTCTGTAATAATTCTCAGGTACCGCCCAGATATAACCCCACTCCTCAGGGATGATTCATCAGAGCCTACAACACCTATTTCACCTTCAGGAGTAAGTATTTCTTGAAATTTCATAGCATATAGTTTTTTCTTAAATTGAACTCTGAAATATAGAATAACATAAATTATTTTATTATAAGTAGTTTAGCTTGGATTGGTACAGATAGTTCAGAATTCAATAAAAAAAAAATCTTAATTTTAGATTTACTTCATAGGGCTAGGAGTCTGGCCAAAGAATATAAATAAAACAAGAATATCCAAAATGAAACTCACACCAGAATGGAAACCAAGTGTCAAAGAGTAATATAAAATTGAGATTTAGTTGTCATTTAAACAACCATTTAATCTCCAAAATATAATTTAAAGAACTATTTGCCACCACAGGATTTCTAAAAACAAGAGAAAAAACACCAGCCATACACCTTAGATATACTTAAATATGGTAGCTTGTCATCAAAATTGCTTGCCAGCTATACTCGATAGTCAGCCAGAAATGATGGGCTTACCAATCAGATTTGACAAGGCATAATTTCATTATTAGCTTGAAGGGGGGGGGCAAAGTTAGAGGACTCCCTTCAAAGGGGCTTCTGTAGCAAGAAAACAAGTTACTGCCAAGCACATTGATTTATTATATAAGGCATAAGTTCTAATTAATGCACTGAGATAAATTTATTTAGTTTAGCTCTCTTAACCCAGAATGATTTTTTCTTAGGTGGCAGGAGGTTATTCAATGCTGTGATCAAATAAAAATTTGATGACTATACAATGTTTTATCCAGCCAAAATTTCTCACTGTTTTAAGAGTTTTTCTTCTTATATGATGGCTGTACTTTCCTTCTATTCAGGTTTTTTGTAAATGAGAAATAGTTTCTTATATTTGACATTCAGCTGATCATTTATTTTTGATCAAAATATATGATTGGGAATGTGACTTTGTTCCTAAGGAAAATTGTCCATTTTGGAGACCATGTTTGAATAAACACATTCTCTAAGGGTAGACTCAGGCCTTTAGCTTTCAGAGTCCGTATTATCCTAATCACAAATTTTAAATGATGCTTTAATATTCTTGATTTAGTATCATTAACAATTACAGCACATAGTGATACAAAGTCTCTAGGCTAATTATATACTCCACTTAACATTTCTTATCGAAGATCAAAATATCATCACTTATCATTATGAAATCAACAAAACGTAATGAGGGAATTACATCATTATGAACACATCCTAAGTAAGTGTAGTTTATTTTAACTTTTTAATTTGATGTTTTTCACAGAGTCGTGAATGGCGGCTAGGATCAGGAGGAAGACTGAAGCCAGGCTGGAGCTGGTTGGAGACGCTAGTTGGCAATTGCTTACCAGGGTCTGCTGTGTCAGCTTCTGTTTTCATCTATGTCTGCTTCACATCAGCCTTATGCTTCCATCTTGATTGGGCTGCTGAAGACCTTGGTCATGGGACATGGTGGACTGTAATTCTCACTGTATTCCTAATTGCTGCCATGGTTGGCTGTGAGTACTTATTATTCATTTATTTTATTTTAGTATTTATTGTCAAAACAGGAGGTAGAGGATTAGATAATAAAAGAATCCTAAATTGAAATTTCAATATTCTAAGGCTAGACCTTTTTGTGTTATACGAGCTACTTACCTTCATAAATATAGACGTTATACCCAAATTAGGAAAGACTTCAGGGAAAGTAAAAATGGGTAATTCCATTGAAAATCAAAAATATTTGTGATTACAATATTTCCTTTACTTTGTACAAGGAAGCAAAAAGGAGTGGTGACCAGGGTTTATTAAGGAGCAGTTTTGGAGTGGGGGAATCTACTAGGAGTTTACTTTACATTATACCTCTTCCCCTCCACACTTTGATGCCACTTTCACTCTATTATATGCTCTCTTTGCATCATATGTTAAAATATTATTATGATTTTCAGCTTTTTACAAAGAAAAGTCTGTTTACAGAATGATATGTGGACAGAATGGTTTTCAAGAAAAGCCACCATGTTATATCTTATATATATAAAGGGTTCATACTGTCATATCCCAGCATGACAAATACATACTAATATAACACAACCCCTGTGCTAGAGACTTTTCTCTTTGATTGTATCTCACAAGTAGTGATATACGGCAAAATTAATTGAAAGTTACAATAGACTAGCTCTACATGATTGCCATCAGACAAAATTATATGCATAGCTTTCTTTGCTGATTGTTTGATTATACCAATACCAGAGGTAGTTTCCTCCAATCAACTATACTCTGTCTCAGATGACAGAATTTGGCCATTGGTGTTTCGTAAAATTCATAGTTGATTTCAAGAAACTCTTTGAATTACATTGTACCAATAGAAAAATTCACTGCTAGTTGACTAGATATTCTATTTATAAAGTTAAATAAAGAATTTTTGTAGCCCATCTTGCACACATGTTGCTCATATATAATTCATGGGCTCAAGTTAAACATGTGAGCTAAGCCATTAGTCTTAATGAACATGGTAAAGCAAAATTGTGGGTTTGATTTCTGCATAGGAATAGGAATTTATTTAGTAACAGACTTACTAAATAAAATCTGTGGTCCCAACCTGGCTCTGAAAATTCCGTCATGCAGGTGCTACGTAAACTAGATCTAGATTTCCAACATGTGGCATGTATTTGCATTTATCTCAAATGAAAACAATATTTGGTATTTATGCTTCAAATAATGCACATCATAATATAACAGCTTATTGTTAATATGACATGAGTAGAAGGTGGGGTTTACTGAAGGCCAAAAACTATAAAATGCAAATATCTCGGTTAATAATCAAGATAGTCAAAACATGTACAAAACAACATTTACAGAACATTTCATTTCTAATAAGATTGGTTCTATACAATTTTTAATGGAAATATTAAGAATTTTCGAAATTCCTCCCCTCTACCCCCCTCCCACTAGTTGAGTTTCAGGAATTATTTTTATTATTGTTATTATTTATTAACGTCCAATTATTATTATTATTATTTATTAACGTCCATTATTATTATTATTTATTAACGTTCAGGAATTAATGAACTTGATCTTTATTTTCACATAAATATCGAGTTTGATAACTATTAAACCAAAATTGCGACCACTAGAGTGGTAACACACAAATATATATATATAAAGTCCTCATGAAACAATGAATATATCATTTATACTTTCTGGTTTTCATACTTTATTAACCCCCCCCCCACCCCTTCTACTCCTTGAGTTGTTACATACAAATTGAGAATATATGGTTAGATAAGATCTCAAGAGTGTTATACCGGCTCATGGGAATCTTGAGCATTATGAGAGTCCACAGTTTCCTTAAAGGTTTGAGGCAGTGATAATACTGTGAAAGTGCAAGGGACATGTAGAGAACAGGCATATATATGCATGCTGTGTGACAGATCTAAATGACCTAAAACAGACTTATGCTGGAAACTATTAGATGATACATATGTTCCGATATACAGAATCTCTAGTAGGAGGACAAATGGAAATCAAACCTGTCTTTCCTGTTGTTTTAATATATCCTCCTTAACACGAGTTCTTTGTTTAAATTCTTCTCCATCGAAAATAATTTGGAAGGGAGCAATCAATATAGACCTACACTGTGATACAAATTTAGAATGGTATAGAACTTTAGATTGTATATTAGTCATTTAAAAGCATTACTCAAACTATATATTGATTTTTTTTTTTATACTATGTTTAGGTTTAGTGGTGATCCAAGGCCATGAACAGAATACAAGTGCGCTGAGATTCAAAGTGCCTTTAGTCCCATTTGTCCCAGCTCTTAGTATACTCTGCAACATTGGACTCATGACTCATCTAAACATACTCACATGGCTGAGGTTTATGATTTGGATGGCTCTGGGTAAGTTATAAATTTTGCAATTAATTATTTTTCTTATTACCCTTATTTAAATTGTTAAATTTTAGTATAATATCCTTAATAAAGCTTCCATTTTTATAGATATCCTTATCAGCTAGGTATTTATACTTATAAATAAATGTCGACTGTTACTTTCTGTCCATTGTGAGATTTCTTCAATTATAAAGTCCAGCCTTCACAAGTTTTCCTCCAGACATTTAAATTTCCTAGCCTGGACCTACCACTTTTCCGACTTCCTCATAGCACATGATGACCTGCCTTATTGAAAATGTAGCATTTTACTGATTTCATTCCATACACTGTTTCTTTAAATCAAATATTAACTAAGTTAAATACATTCTTCAGTTTTTAGTTAACAAGTAACCTTCACCTCTACTTATGTATTTTTCACTTCAAACAGTGGTATCAATTCTTATCTATTACATGCCTTTAATTTATTATACTGTTTGCATAGGCTTCTTTTTATTGGAAGAAATAGAGAATAGAACGTGGGGTAACAATGTGATATTATAGCGTCCCAGTTATCTTATATTCTTCCTTCTTCTTCAAAAAAGCATGCTTTTCTGTATATTATTAATTGATGATGAGATGTTTTATTTATATTTTGCAGGTTTGCTGGTTTATTTCCTGTATGGAATCCACCATAGCAAAGAGAATGATGGATCTAATTCATATTCAGTATTACTGACATCTTCTGAAACAGGCAAGCTACATTGGGGCTCTATTTCCAAGAGGAAACATAGTACTGACACACTTCCAATTGTAGAAAGAGAAGAAATCCCTGAGTAGCTATCTCAACAAGACTTCAGTAACCATCTATAAATTGAAACTTCCTCAGTATGTTCTAGCACACACTGTATTAGTTTTTATACCAAAACACGCTTCATTTAACATAATTTAAACAGTGGTCAAAAAGAGATTTTACGTCACTACTTAAAAAATAATCAAGAGTAAATTCTACTCTCAAGGTAGCAAAAGCAGAATTCATGAATTTGTTGAAGGATGCCTTTTAAATGCAATTTAAAATAAGGATTAGCTAAATTAAAGAGAAATGACCTTACTTTGGTAGTATGGAAATGTGCAGCAAAGTTTGTCACTTTTATCTATTCTCTTGACGTTGTGAATATGTCATGACAAAAATTATCGGGTCTTGCAAATAACCTGCTTTTCAGGAGTTGGGTGGTTCTAATTTGAACATACCCATCTGAGATTTATCATAATTGGTCTGGCAAGTTTGATATAATTTTGATATACGCTTGCAGCAGGCCATGTAAACTCTCTGCAAGTTTGATGTATAGTAACTAGCACTTTAGTGTAAAGTTACGCATATTTGCAGAGTGCTATCTCAGACCTGGAGCAAGTTAGGAGTGAGGCTTAACAAACTTGTTAACACTTTGTAGCTATCTTGGTACATTTCTAATATAAAATAATCAGAGACCATTATTTTTTCAAAAGTATTATTTTGCTTAGAAAGATTAGAAATGACACTATAAGTGAGTTAGTATTAATGCAATAGGAAAGCACAAGTTTTGTTATGAATTAGACTTAATAAATGTTGGAGCTTATTAAGCGAATACTAAATGGTTATTTCTCTATTGCATCTGTTTCATTAAACTTTATTTTATAAATCATTTTTCTTTTATTTTTGTTTCAATAAAATTCCTTTGTGGAACTACAGTATTAATTACTTTATATTTGTATTAATATGTTTAGCACTAGAACTTCAAAAATTTGAGGTATAAGATATTTTATGCACACCACAAAAAAAGTTTATTGAAGAAACGTTCCTTATTCTATTGTCTCATTTCTTCTTAATATATGCCATCTAACAAATATAGATATAGTAAATAGTTATAAATAAATATTGACACAGGGTTGTCTAATGTTCAATATACAATTGTTAGACTGTTGCAAATTGTTCAAGATAGACTGATGGAAGTTGTTCTATTAAAAATAAGTAACACTAGAACATAGGACAGACAAAACAGTCAATATTTTAAGTTCATTTTATTTATATCTATTGCTTGTAAATTTGTGAAAATATAATTTATATATTTTATAAACATTATAGATCATTCACAATTTTTTGTTGTATCTAAGAACAGAAGAAAGGATAAAAAAAACTCGTTGAAACCCACTTATTATTTAAATGCTTTCTTGATAACCCTATTAGAAATCATGGCTAGAGTTGGTGCTAACATTCTAGGGATGATGGTTGTAAAACCTAGAAGGCTAGCAACGTGAGTATTAATGATTGGAGGCTAATCTGGAAAGCGGGCTAGAAAATTAACAGCTTTTAGTGATGGAACATATTTATTCTAATTTCATCCAGTCGGATAAAATAATAATGTTTGTAAAGAAAATGATCCAGTTATACACATAAAGGGATACATATCTCCCCATTCAAATTCACATTTAGCAGTTATTTTAAAAAAAGAAAAAAAAGAAACAGCAGCATATAGTAGGCAGCCCTACTAACTAGTTTTAGCTATTTAGATAATGTTTAGTTTGGAACATTCATTTTCATCAACGTACTATAATTTCACATGAAACATCAGTTCAAAAGAAAAAATTCTTTTGGATATATTTAAGCATAAAATATCTTATTACTCTTTGAACAGATTGAGGTAAAAGTTTTGAGTGGGGTTATAAATTAAATATGGGTATTAAAAGAACTATTATAACTCTAAAATAATGCTTTTATTAGTAAATTTTTATTTATTAGTTCAATCAAACTTTTTCATTTCATTATACATTTTTTTAATTCTATGGATTATTTTTAAAAAATTTAATTCTATGTTGACAATACGAGTTACCACCACGAATGGTATTTGATATAGTTTGAAGTTATTTTTATTAGTATGAAGTTATTTTTGTATACTAAAAAAAATAAAAGTAAAATAATTTCAGGTAAATACATTTACTGAATATTTATTTAGTATTATTTGATTATTTAGCTAGTATTAATTATTTCCGGATACCAGGATAAAGCGCACAAGTTCAAATTATGATTTTGTGTCCTCAAAATAAGTAGAGTTGATTATTTTATTTTCTAAAAGGAGAAAACTGCTATTGTGATAAAAAAAATGGTACACAATTTATAGTATTATTATCTAATATCTGATTTAAAACAGGTCCATTTATGTTTTGTAGAGTATTTTGAAACTGAGAAAATTAAACGTAAAACAAACAAAAAAAAAATTTATTTATTTCATTTTCTGTATAATAATTACTGTTTGTAAATCATTATTATGAATTTAACAATGACTGCCATATAATGATATATTCATGTTATGCTAACTCAGTAATGTATAAGTATTGTGTACCTATATCATAAACAACAAGACTTAAAAGCTACTGAATGATTTCTTTTTAGACTAAAATTTACTATTAAAATTTATAAATATTTTTGTAATGTTTTAAGCAAATGTAGTTGCTATAAGAATTATTGTAGTAACTTTTTTTTTTTGTTTTACATCTACGACCGGCTAAATATTAGATTAATATTATCATGAAGCACAACTCAACATCATCTACATTATGTTCATTGATTTTTATAGAATGATAACACAAATCTCTAATAACAATAATATGCAAATGATTACAAAAAGTGTGAAGCAGTATTATAAAATTTAATATTAGTCTATAGTCAGATATTCTTTCATTATTAGATGATTTTATTTGATAAAAAAAAAAAAAAAAAAAATGTAACATCAAAATATGGAGGCATATTCAATTTTTAATTGAGTAAAATATTGAATACTTATAATGAGCACATACATATAATAAGAAGTATTATTATTCATTTAAAACCCAAATTATCTCATAGTATAGCTCTAACTAATCTATAACATTTATTATTAAGGGCAATTGTATTATTAAGGTTAGTTTTAATACTATTAATGTGGTTTTTAGAATCATGTCTTCTAAGCTGCTTTTTGAAACCATTTTATGTAGTCGATGTTGTAATTTGGTGTTAAATGTATTTATGCATGTCTATTTCATCGTATATTCATCTATGTTGTTTGCATGATCCTTAGTAACCCAGGATAAATATGTCTTAAATAAGTACTTTATTTCCTCTATATATAATCGTATAATTCCCCAGAATTATCTACTAACTGTAATATAGTACATTTTAATGCTATCCATTTAATTCACTTACGTATAGTATGGATGTCTAATAATTTAAGCTGACCATTGCTAAATTCTTACTCCATCTTTGAAGAGTCAGTTGCTTAGTATTTATTAAAAATGTGCTATGCGTGAATAGTAGATGTACTTCCATGAAAACAATTCTCAATGTACACTTAAGATGACTGGTTACATGAGATGCATATTATATCATACTAAAAATTATCGTTCATAAAAGCTGATGCCCACAAGCTTAAAAGAAATATTGGTAAGTGATTTGATTTTGAAAGAACAGTCGAGAATGCCATTGCAATCGAACCCTAACAACCTTATTGCATTAGCCATGATGCTAATTAAACTGGCTTTCGATGTATTGAAAAGAATAAATAAAACAAACTTTTTATGGAAATGCTTAGCTAGCTTTCCAATTTCTTTTTTGCTTTCTCTTTTTTAAAGAGAAAGGATACTAAGTTAAAATCTTTAAATAGACCCATTTAAAACAGTGTTGAAACATTTTCAAAAGTCTTTGCTTGATGATCACATTACTCTCATTAAAATAATGGTGGTAAATTTTTTAAAGACTAAATATTGTCACCTATGAATCTTTAATTTTGGGCTAGCTATTGAAGCCAGTTATTGATTCAGGCAGATTAATTGCACCTACTTTGAAAATACACCAAAACACATAAGTACAGAACACTCTGTATCTCCCTTTGAATTATAATATCGAAAGCATGAATACTAAGTATCAGAAAATATGTAAACAATAATTTTGCAATCTCATTTCAGTTCAATGGACTGATGAGGAGATAAACACGTGCCTTAAATGAGACAAGGTAGTAATTTGACTTACGAATTTCTAGAGTTAAATTGCTAACATTGTGAGTTCTCAATAGGCAAGGTTTTCTTTAAGTAATAATAATTACAGATATTGGGGAAATAGCACAACAATTTTAAATTTAACATCCCAACTTTGTATTACATGAGTTGTGTATTGAGTGAGTTTGAAAAGATTGCAAAGCAATAAAGAAATATGTTATGATTCTTGACAAATTAAATCTTATTACAGATTTAATAAAATACCGATAATGACTTGTATTATGGACTCACATGTCCAAACAAATTACATGTTTTATAAAAAAAAAAAACAAGTAATACACCTATCATGACTTTGTATTATATACCCGCTTTGCCGAACAAATTACGTCTTATTTTTATTTTAAATATTTTCACCTGACAATGACTATCCAAAGAAATGGAATGATTTATAAACTTATTAAGACTTAATAACATCAATTTCCAACAATGTGTTGGATACTGACTATGTAAAGAGACGTTACCAACAACCCCGATTTATGAGCAGAGATTTCTACGAGTTAAAATATATGCTGTAAATGTATTTACTATATTTAGGGGTAGTTCTTAGAGCCCTGTGACAATTTAACTCATGTTGATCAGCAGGTAACTGTTGTAAAAACCAATTTTGGTTCTACTTAAAAACAAGAAAAAAATATTTTTGTTTAGTGTTTTTTGAAAAAAAATGAAATTTTAAGTTTATGAAAAATTGTATGTTATTCAAAACCTATGCTCAATTCTGTTCTTGTTGCTTTATTTTATTTATATGTATGGAGTTTATTGTTTGTTATAAAATTGTTGATTTATCATTTTATTTTGTTACAATAAAGTTTTAAAAAAAAGCTATTACTTTATTTTACACCATGAAAACTGTCTGTTGTTGTGTGCGTATGTGTGTGTGTGTGTGTGTGTGTGTGTGTGTGTGTGTGTGTGTGTGTGTGTGTGTGTGTGTCTTTGTGTGTGAATGTGAGTGGGCGCACCTGCGCATGCATGTATATTTAGTATATAGCCTGAATAACGATTGTAATTTCTTTTGGCTTTACTATACACAATATATTTACACTTTCCATCTCAAGTCTTTAGTTTACTATTTATCCTAGTAACTATAGCGAAGTTATAGAATTTCTTAGTATCAAAGAATAATAAAAAAAAGAAAAAAATGAGTTCTTGACCAATCCCTCCCCACTGTTCATAATAACCATGATCATGGATAGCAATCATTCAAGTACAATAGGCCATAAAATTCATAATTAGGACAGCATTGTTTATTATAAACTATGTAAGAATACAAATTTATTTTACCAAAAGTGGCCCCAAGCACAAGGATTTTATTTATTTTCTGTATATAATTCAACCCATTAACATTGTTTTGTTTAAATAATTTGATATTTAAGAAAATATTTCTGGGGAGAACATAACATCACTGAAAGAGCAAATAATAAATGTTGTATAATTCATTATCATTTAAAGTTTAATGGATACATACGTTCTACTGGTTTAAACACACCATTTAACGTTTAGCTGTAATTTAAAACAAACATCATCATTACTTTCAATTATTAAGCATCAACTATCTCTTCCCACCAAAAGCTGAATCAAAGGCGGTCTGGAAACGACGGTGTTACCTCCTCACAACTTCTGCTCAATTATATGGTTTAAATTTCGAGATTGATCGATATGTCAGTGGATGGATAGTTAATATCATGGATGGTACATGCCAAGAAAGGGGACTGCAGTCAGATCCAGGGCAGTGAAGGAGAGTTCCACAGTGGGGGAGGGTACTGTCTCCAATGTTGTGGAGCCTTCAGGTGATCCCCCTACTGGAGGATTTAAATCAACAAGGCTTTAGGGCAGTATGATACTCTGATGATGTGGCAATAATTATCAGAGGTAAGGTGCAATCAATAATATCAGATTTGATGAATAAAGCCCTGAAGTTAACAGAGAGATTCAGGAAAATGGGGCTCCTCTGAATTCAAAGAAAACAGTGATTGTGCCCTTCACAAGGGGGAGGAAACTTGCTGGATTGGAATTGAACGATAAGGTCAAGTACTTGGGTGAAATGTTCGACTAAAGACTAAATTGGAAGGAGCATTTGAATTATGCTACCAACAAGACTGTTAGAGCCCTTTGGATTTGTAGGAGCTTAGGTGGAAAGACTTGGGGTATGAAGACCCACTTGGCCCATTGGATGTATACTGCAATAATTAGGTCGATCCTTGGATACGGATGTATTGTATTGTGACACAAAATGAATTTTGAAGGGAACATCGGGATTCTTATCAAAGTGCAAAGGTTGGGCTGTCTGTTAATCACAGGAACAACAAACTCGATGCCCACAATATCAATGGAGATCATCTTGGACCTCATGCCAATAGAATATTTTTGTTGAGCAGAGACAATGATCAAGATGATGAAAACAAAGGTTATCCATAGTCCAGAACCTGAGGATGCTGGAAGTCATTGGGAAGATAAGGAACTCAGTAGATATAATGGCAGATAACCTTGTATTTGAAAAACGTTTTAAGGTGGACTTGTATGGAATCTGTTTATTAAAAATTGGTAGATTTAAACTGCTAAATGGTCAGAATGTTTATATGGATGGCTCCAAAATGGAATACCTGACCAGGTCAGAAGTGTGGAGCCATACTGGTTGTAAATAGCCTAAATGAATGAATTGTTTTGGTCGCACTCCAACAGTTTTTCAGTGTTGATCAAGAGTTCTCAGGCACTAGGAAGTTTCAATGGCAGCTCTCAGACCAGAAGTGTGAGAAGCACTGACTAGCAACAGAATGGAGTTGATTTAATTAATGCAATAAGTACAAGATTTGTCATTTCTTTTATTTTCTTCTACAGGTTACTCTTAACATTTTGATCTGCGGTAATATTGCAGTGCCTCATTGTTTCAATGATGTACTTTTCTTCTAAACCTTCATTCCTGTGGGGAAAAGAAATAATCAAAATTCATTATTCTCAATACTGTTTTGTGTGCTGAATATATATGTTAATAAAACTTTTCACATTAAACTTACTATAGAATACAATGTGCTAATATGAAGAAAAAAAATGCATGTTAAACATGGTCGGTCAGTTTTACAAGACTTTCAGGGGTGATGGTCAAAAATATCAGGCTTCACCAATTGAAAATAGTTTATTCCCTTACTAGTCTCAGATATTACATATGGTTCATCAGGAGAAAAAAAATTAAAAACCAATATACAGCCCTAACACGTTTTCATTGCAACGTATATGAGGGCCAACTTATGCACTTTCAGCCTCCTCATCATTCTTGGAACTATTCCCTTCTTTGGGTTTGTTCCTTTTTTGTAACTAAAATCTGAAAAACAAGTATGTCATCTTTAACTCACAAAGTACTTTAACATCCTTTGTAAAGGCATTGTGCAAGTGCATTGGTTTCTACTCCACTAAGAATATTCCATAACTATTCGCAATACTATGCTCAGATGACAATGTTTTAAGTCAGAAAAAATGATTGACAAGATCACATATTATAAATAACATTGTAACAGCTTATGATTTAGTAGTTTTAGAATTACTACAATTTTTTCCCAATTTTTGTCCGTGAAATAGAATTAAAAAAATTACAGTATTTTCCCATATTTGAACTATGCCAACTTAAAGGTAAAATGGTCTGACTTCAGAATTGATTTATTGTAATTTGTGGGGGGGGGGGGTGTGGGGTGGGGGGCGAGGGGTGTGTATGTGCAAGCGTGTTGTGTGCATTTATTTATATATTATTGTATTTTCAGTATAAATCACCAGATATTGTAGTAAATTACAACTCTCAAAACAGTTTTTGTAATAAAATAAGATACTGTAGATAAGAGAGAAGTGAAATAACCTTGGTAAAAAGGGTTTCAACAGGGTTGATGCTGGTATTCATACTATTAAATAAAAAAACTAAGTAATCTCAGGAGTCGCAATGAAAGGGTTAAACCAGGTGATCGAGAACCCTGCCAGTAGGGCCATGTCAATGGATGAGTAGTCATGGCAGAGCATCCTGACAGCAATTCTATAATATGCCCGAAATTAAAAATAAAAAATATTTTTTTGGTTTAGACCATGGACTCCGACCCAAAACAATAGTGGTGATGAATGACCTGAGGAAGGTAGCCTTAGAGCTACCTAAAATTCGCACTATGAAGTCTGATGAGAAGACCACAGAAGCAGAAAGCCGGTTTGGAGAAGAAGAAAATTTAGCCTAGCAAGAAAGTCTATGAAAACTTATAGGGTAATTCAATAAAAAAAAACAGATGTGAAATTCCCTCATATTCATGTTGAACATATTTATTTAACAATAGAAGCTGTTTTTACCATTGGATTTTTAGTACATCATTTTTTATTTACCTTTTCTAATGCACTTACAGTTTTATGAGTGTTAAAAATAAAGATTTAAACTTGAAATAATTAAATTCAAAATCTGTTGATGGTTATTATTGTAATTAAAATTTGCTTAATGATTAAATATATTTAATCTTGGTGTAAACATAGCATACACAATTAATTACCAGACTTGTTGTTAGATTAATAGAACTGTTATTATAAGTGCTGTGACAAATTGCCATTAATCAGTAGTTCCAGGATACCAAAAGTCCCCAGTTCCCTCTACCTCGCCTATAGGGTACAGTATGATTACAAAGCTGGTGAAGTACCACCTGTTCGTCTAAATTCTTTAATCCCCAAAACTGGAAAATCAGTTTCAGTTAAATGTTCATAAATTGTTATTGTTATTTATTAACATAAACTTTTTGCTACTATGGCTAATTGGGAGGGGTTATCTAGCCAGTGTGGGACTAAGTATTTTATTTAATGAGTTTGTCACTATATAAATTACTATTTCCCAGGGTCGAATTGAACTCACCACTCTAGGTTTACCGTATGAGATTACGGCCAATGCTTTAACTCACATGGTTAACCTGACCCCAAATAACTATTATTATTTAAATAACAGTCTAATTTTCTTTTTTTCTTCTTTTTTTTTTAGACAAAATTTTCTAAATAAATATAAGGACCCTGCTATGTGCTATTCATAAGATGCATGTAAATACCTCAGTCTATTTAGTTCTTTGTACATTTCTTTATCATGATATTTCCTGTAGAGAATATTGTTGAGCACTTGATTTTGAGCATTCTGCCATGTCCGTTTCCATTCATCCCGTTTTTTGCCAATGTTTTCATATATTGTACAAAGTAAGTCTTTCCTTAAAGAATCTTTTTTCTGGAAGAAAAAATAAAAGTTATTGACTTAAATTGAACTGAAACCATTTTCTATTGGGGTAGCAGGAAAGAAAATCTATCAATAACAAAAAAAAAAGTAGGAACTAGCAACCAAAAATAAAAATCCTTTTTGTGAAGTACTGCTACAAGAGAATGGCTGCATACAAATAGAATCCAGAGTGTCATTAAATGTAATATAAAGAGAGTGCCTCTGGTATTTAACTTGCACTAATATATGTGGGGGTTTACTTTAAAGTAAAAAAATAAATCTATTAATGTCTTTTTTACAGAGAGTGTCATCAACAAAAGGATTAATTTTTTAGGATAAAAACATTGTCTAGAAAATTATGAAAAAAGAGTTCCACTCACCGGTAGGCTATTAATCCACGGATATTGCAAGAGAACAATTTAGTGGAATTATTGTTATTATTTAAAGTTAGAGGTAAGCTAATGCAATTTACATTCCAAGCGGAAACCTTAATATTTTCAACCTTTCAATTACATTTATCAGTAACAGCATCCCTTGCTTTCCTGGAGTGAAAGTTGAATTTGAAATTTTCTCCAGAGACAGAAACATCTAGTTTCAGCAGAGTTTTATAGCTGGTTACTTCTATATAACTGTCTCCTTTTAGCAGATTTCCCTTAAGGGAAATCAGCTATTGAGGTTGTACTCATGACGGAATTTTCGACATTTTTCTTCAAATGTCCATCGATCCTACCTAGTAGATGACGAAAATGAGGTCCGTTCAAAACTGTATATATATATATATATATATATATATATATATATATATATATATATATATATATTTGTCTGTTACCGCTCTAGCGGTCGCAATTTTTGTTTGATCCTTACCAAACTTCATATTTAAGCGTTTTATGTAAAAAGAAAGATCAAGTTCGTTAACGGCTGAAATCGGACCAGTGGGCGGGGGGGGTTTAGAGGGGAGGATTTTCGAAATATCTCCGTTACTATACGTCGGATCAAAAAATTGAATAGAACCAATCTTATTGCAAATTAAATTTACTATAAATATTGTTCTATACATTAATTCTCTATCTTGAATATTAACCGAGATATTTGCATTTGTATTCTGCGTGTGGTTACCAGTAGGCTATGTTCGGAGTTTCCGCCTAGAGCTCTGGCGGCCGTTTCCATAACTATCGTCCCTCGTGAATAGGTTTAGAGGTTAGGTTAACTGTTTTTTGGGGCTAGAAACTACTGGGTTATTACGCCCTAAATAATGTTTTTTAGGTTTAGAGGTTTCTTACTACTACAGTTGTTATTAGGCAGATTTCTCTATTGTAAAACTTCACGTGGGAAATCTGCTTAGTTTTTGCAGCCCCTGCGTGACGGACTTTTTTCTTCCTACCACATATTAAATGGCAATGCGTATAAGAAACATGTACTCCCACAAGGCTATAATTTCCTTTGGATTTTTGCTCTGTGTATACATTTCTTTGAACTTTGTCTGTTTCCCCCCTCAAATAAGCTTCATAGCATGGATATTCAAATTCTTTAACATCCGTCAGGGTCAATATGTCGTGGGCATTCATCATATATTGTAAATCCTTTTCCTATGTACAGTCCTCAAATATCCCATAGCTCTGATAGATGTCTTTCTATTTATTATTTATCAGAAATGATATCCCATCATAGAAAAATATTTCTAATTCCAACATATCTCATTTTTTTTTAAATTTTAAATAGTGAGCTAAAGATGCCAACCATATATTACAATGAAGAATGAGAATCATCAACTAAGTGAGCACAGGCTTCTGAATTGGAGGAGACCTTATTAGAGACAAGAGATCCTAAATAAATCTAAGAATAACATTATTTTTTTTACTCTGTTGAAAGTTAAGTTAAATTAATTTTCATGAAATAGAAACAAAATGTTAAATTGTAATATACTATTTTAAATAAAATGAATAAATACCCTCCTCTTTTCTCGTTCAATATCTTGTTCATGGTCAAAGTCCTCTTTGTTTTCCCTGACTATTCTATTAAAATCAAGCCTATCCCTCTCATTTGATACACACATATGGTCCAATATATCCTCTTTTGTTTTTTGTTGTTCCTCCCACAGTTTCTTTCTAGAGAGCAATCTATTCTTTTCTTTTTGTTCTGCTTCCATGCGCCACTGCTTGTCAACCTGTTAATGAAACTCATTGAAGCATTTCTTCACTATTGTGTTACATTTTATATGAAAATTGTGAAGAAGAATTAAATTATGCTTACTAATATTAGTGCTAAATTACAATAATCATTATATATCAACAAGAAACTATACTTAGTTCAACCCATCAAAGAAGGGTAGCACTGCTAGTTATAAATAATGAGTCAAATCTAGTAAATTAGATTCAAGTTTTGTTCATCATTTAGTAAAATAAAAGGAATAGCAATGCTTATTTATTTTTGCAGGTAAAGACATGCTATGAGAGTGGTATATAATGAGGATTAATTAATCAATGTATATTAATATTAAGGCTAATAAAAACTGCAATGTTTCAATAAATTTTAGTGACAAGTGATGTATGGCTAAATTACCAGTTTCCACAACATACAATTGTCAAATGCAATAAAAATATAATGATTGTAGAGGAGTAAGAATGCTCAATATGGAAATTTCAAATTAAATATCTTGGCCAATGAATATTTAGGTCATAAAAGAAATAGTTCACAGTAGGCAAAACTACTTTTTTTTTACCCATTGATTCTTCTAAAGTAATTTATACTAAAAATTATATGTAGGATGTTATGTCAGGGCTTACAAGCCAAAAAAAAATTGCTTCATTTAATCTTTAATTTAAATTTTCATTCCATGTTAATTTTATAATTAAGAATACTAATATACCAAGTCTCTGTCTCTAATATAAGCAATTTCTTCATCAAGCTTTTGCTTCTCTTGTCTTTTTTTTTCTTCATGAAACAATTTTGCGAAATAGTCACTCTTCTGTTTTGATTCAGCCTCTCTTTCAGCATTATATTTCTTCATGTAGTTTGATTTATCTTCAAAAAACTTTTTTTCCTAGACAAAAAAATTACATATTTAGAAATATAGTCCTTGGATTTGAAAAACAGGTGGTGTAAAAGGAGTTGCAAAATGAAATGTAAGCCTTGGTATACTCCTTATCTGAAATATTTAAGAGTGAGGATGTACCTAGTTTAATATCTGTTAAAATATACATATGCAATTCAATTGATATTTAGATGACAGTTGACTTAGTTTATATTTACATATTAGGATATGATCAGATATTAGTTTGTTCTCTGGTTTCTGGGAGTTGAACATTCAAGAACTTTGGATCATCAGGAATGTGCACACGCACAAAAACACATTTACACACACACACACACACACACGTATGTGTGTATACTCAACAACTGTAAGTAAACAATGCAGGAAAACGAGAGTTTATTTTGTTCTTAAAACTATTTTGAAAAAATATCATAAACTAAATAGTGCATAAGTACTATGAATTTTAAATAAAATAATTGTGTATTTATTTGAATAAACATGACAAGTACATGTATTTAGTGAATGAATTTATGTCTATATGACATGAAAAAAACTAAATGAATTTTAGCTTGCTTACTCTCTCATCAATAATTTCATCTTCAGCTTTCCTTATTGCCTCTAACTGAAAGCGATTTTCATACACTCCCCGCTGAAGTTTCCTAACTACAGCATTACTTTTCTCCTTTTTCTTCAATTCATCAAGTCTTTTGTTCAGTCTATAAGCAGTATGATTTTTTCGTATTAATGCTGCCTGAAACAATTTACTACTTACTTAACAAAATAAATTCCAAATAATAAATAACACACAAATGAAAGAATTCCTATTGATGTTTTTAAGTGAAATGAAATGCAGTTGTTAAATAAGTATTTAAAGAAATATACATATACATGCAGGTTTGGATGGATTTTGAGACTATACAGCAATGAGAGTATGTTATTATTGAAATCCTGATGGATTGTCTATTTTGGTTTTTATAATTGTGGCTAGACTATAGTCCTAGAGATTCACCAAAAAAGAGTAGCTCGGTTATGGCAACAAGAGCAGGATGATATAAAACCGCTATTAGAATAAAAATAAGGGGAAATTACAAAATTATTTTACCTCCTGGTATTTAAGTCGTGTTAATTCTTTTTCAATGTCCTTTTCTTTGATTTGGTAAAGCAAGCTTTTAAGGTGTTTTCCATTCCAATAAGCTTTTTCAGCCAGCTGTTTATGTTCTTTCTCTCTATCTGCTGATATATCCAGATATCTTTGACTGATTTCCTTCTCTAATAATTTTTCTCCATCACGCCTTAAGAGGGGTATAACATAATGTTCTATTATAATATTCATTGTTATAAAATAGTTATTATTATTTTTTAATCATTGTTATTAAATAGTATGGGTCTCACCTGTCAGTTTGGTGCATTTGCCTTCTAGTGGTGACTTGGGCAATGTTGTGTGGGCCTACACTCCCAGTCCTTGGATCAAGGATTCTGGTTTGTAGGAATGATACAGGCACCCTTAGGGTAACTGGTGTAGTGGCTGTTTCTGCGGCCCAACGGCTATATTTTGCAACACTGACTATGACAGAAGGCAATGGGAAACAATTGTCCGAATTTACTTCCTTGTTAGCACCATGGAATTTCCAAATAATAATGATAAACTTATCGACCATAGGATATTGATACTAAGGTCCGACAGGAGTGACGAGGCTCTGATCGTCATCATGTGAAAATCTTGTAGTGAGATAACAACTGAGCCTGGAATGTGAGGGAGCTGTGACAAGGGATTGGGTATTTCATTGTAACTTATATCCATGTTTAGGAGTAATGATGCTAATCACTTCCCCTCATTCTGCTGTGTTTTCTTTTGTATCACTCCCTTCCCTGACCATTAAAGTCCCCGAACACCAACTTATGTTACTACTTCTTTAAGCCATTATACGTATATATATTGAACCTACGGGCAGAGCCCAATTACTGCTTATTTTACTGTGTGCTTGTTTCATTCAGCTTTAGGAGAGCCACTGTGTATTATCCATTACCCATCTGACTATGCTTTGCCTTAAAGGTAACAAAAACAGGAAAAAAATATCTACAATTAAAAATTTAAGTAGGTACTTACTCCTTAATTTCTGTTAATCGACGTTGATTATCTCTAATAGCTTGACTTTTTGCTTTGTATACAAAGCTATTCATTTCTTTAAAGTCTTCACATTCTCTTAGCTTCAGTATTGCAGCTCTTTCATTGTAAAAACTTCTCTTTGCTTTATTTATTTCTCCAGCCTAAGAAATGTTTGATGTGCTTGGAGTATTAAAATATTGAACCACACTAAGGAATAGGCTAAGATAAGTAGACACTGTGAGATTTGGTGTCCAGTTATCACAGGATTAAAGAAATGAATAAATGATAATTTATAAAAATATAATATAAATGTGATCAATGGTTTTGTTTTTAATAAACATTAAATTAACCCTTCAGGTCAGTTGAGTAAACCACTCATTTTAATTAATTTATCTTTATTGACATAGCTCAGCATGTTTCATGCCTTCCTGGCACTTCTTCAGGAATGTTAATACAACTGTGAATTATTTCAGGAAAAACCCATGGGGCAAAGCTCTTCCCTTCTGCACTAAACTTGGGGAATAATGTTAAAACAAGCTCCTGTTAATAGCTGAAGCTCTCAGCCCATGAACACATGCCTTCCCTATGTCCCTCCCTTCTCTACTACCTGCTTGGGTACTTAAGGGCTGGCAGTAGGGAAGGAAGGTGGAGAAAGAAGAAATAAACAATCCGTTAGCACTGGATTTGCACACATCTGAAAATCAAGATCAACTTTTCTTTCTTTTTTCCAGGAAGGAAAAAAAAAACAAGGAATTAGAACACCTCTACCACTGGATCTGCACACATCTGAAAATCAAGATCAACCTTTCTTCTGTTTTTTTTCCAGGAAGGGAATAGGAACAAGGAATCAGAACACCTCTACTACTGGATCTGCACACATCTGAAAATCAAGATCAACTTTTCTTCTGTTTTTTTTCCAGGAAGGGAAAAGGAACAAGGAATCAGAACACCTCTAATACTGGATCTGCACACTTCTGAAAATCAAGATCAACTTTTCTTCTGTTTTTTTTTTCTTTTTTCCAGGAAGGGAAAAGCAACAAGGAATCAGTCAAGGAAAGCTTTCTTTCTTCGAGCCCCTGCATCTTGGAGTGCCCGACCCCTTGTCCTTGAGGACAGTCGGTGACACTAAAACCTGGCTAATAAGAAGAAACTCAACAGCTTTTACAGATTAACTGATTTAAGCACAGTCAATTAGAGATCAGCTGATATATGATAAGACGATTAGAAACCAGTTATATCAAAATAAACTGATTATCCTAAATTCATTTAATTAATTTCCAAAGAAAGTAGTTTCTCAGGTGATAAACAAACTTCTTGAAAGCGACGTGTAGCTGTTTTACTTTGAGGGAAGTGTGCTAAAATAAAATTGATAACAAATATTTTGCAAATCTTCATGAATAAAGAGCTAGAGAACAAACTGGTTGGTTTTACTTACAAGAGATACATCATGAACATCTTGTTTTTTTGTACGCCCGTATTTTTCATCCAATGCTTTGAATTCATCTTTTCTTTTGTTTGATTCATCTTTCTTCTTTTCACGGTCCTCTTTAATTTTATTAACATCAATAATATCTGCAAGCTTTAATTTACATATTTTTTATGAAATACGATTAAATAGTGGAATTATTTTACTATATACTTATATAGAAATGGTTTCCCACCGTTGGAATTGGATGCACGAAATTATCCGTATTCCATAGTGGTATTCCTGAGTAACACAAAGAACCTACAACATGAACAGTAAATGTGCAGCCATTCATGTGTTATACCTGAGATATAAGTAGTTAGACGATCTTATGTTTAGGAATGCTGTTATTCGTAAATGAATTATGGATTATGGAATTAAATTATTATAATTATGGTATCCGTCAAAATATAAATATAGGATTAGCTGAAGCACTAAGTATTCATTTATTGTCATCAATATTATAGTTTTTAAGTATGAAGTGTGGAACGCCTATTGGAGGAATATTGAAAAATTTATTATAGTTCATGAGATCAAATTAATGTACCTGTAGTTTCCGGTCAAAATAAAACTATTCATTCCATAGCTGATACATTTAAATAACATTGACACCATAGGCTTACTGATGGCACCCATTGTTACATTTCTATGAAAACTACAACTTTAATAAATCTTAAGTGTTGCTGGACAGACTAATACACTGTGTAATCTTTGAGGAATACTATTTCTACCAACTAAACTACTTATAATCTCTGCATTTTGTCCTCTGTTTGTCCCGTAATAGTCTTAACATGTGTTTGTATTTATGAATATCGACAAGCACTTGTGCTATGTAATGTATTATTATACCCCATTGGCTTTTAAAATGTTATTGGGGTCAAAATATGGGGAGCTTGAAAACAGGTTCCCTTGATTTTCAATTTAAATTCGTCATGGATCCCTTTTTTTATTGCGCTTCAAGTGATTATAAGAACAAAATTGAAAATCATGTGTCTGTCAGTCCGTTTGTTACGGAATTACTTAAGAACGGCTAAGACGATTTCTTTGAACATTTATATTTGAGTTAACTATCCCAAGGAACAAAATAGGATAGATGAAAAATCGAATTTTAAACTATGAGAGAGGTTTACTTCTAAATCGAACTCTATTTTCGTCAATATCTTCGTTAATATTCGTTTAATTGGGAAATTTTAGAGATAACGTGGTTGTGTTAATAATAACCATTACTGTGCTCGTATGTTATTCACTTTTATAAATTTTTAAGTTCGGACTTAAATTTTCAAAGACAACTTGAGTTCTATGAAAATGCCTCAATAGTAGTGAAAAATATTTGGCATACGAGTTAAACGAGTGAACAGAATTAACATCCGTTATTTTATACTTTACTACCATCCTCAGGAGTGGGGTTTTACTTTGATACCAAAACACAAATTAGTCTACCCTCGTTAATATTGGTTTTATCGAAAAGGTATAAAGAACAAATTGTCTTTAGAATGCGGTTTGCGTCCTTGAACAATATTTAAATTTATGAATTTCAAATATTGATATCCGTTTACCAAAATTCCGTGAGCCAGGGGCTGCGTAAACTAAGCAGATTTCCCACGTGATGATATAAGACAATTTTCATTTCATATTACAACATATTTCTTAGTAAAATACAGATGAGTAGAAGCGGTGGGGGGAGGTTCTGAAGGCTGAAAACAAGAAAGTACGAAAAACTCGCTGTATACTTGTATTAACGAAAAAAGTCCGTCACGCAGGGGCTGCGTAAACTAAGCAGATTTCCACCGCGAAGTTTTATAACAGAGAAATCTGCATACTGGTAACACAACACCACCGTGAGTAAATAATAAAAAGGGTAATGAAAAATCTTTCAGTTAATTTTAATAAATTCCCAGCTGAAACGGGTTCTGAATTGTAAGAATAATTTATATTTTAATAACTCAAATTTTAGTAGTCCAAGAACTAAACCCGGGGGGGGGGCGAATGAACAGAACGTATTTGCATAAATCTCACAAAGTAACGAAGGTAAGGTAAGGTTAGAAAAGGAAGGTAAGGTTAGAGGAAGCTTCCACCAGAGCCGACCAGTTAACAACAGTTAACGGAAACGGCCGAAATAATCCGAACATACCCCTCCACCACATGTCCCATAGACTTCATAAAAATGCAAATATCTCGGTTAATATTCAAGATAGAGAATACATGTATATAATAATATTTATAGTACATTTTATTTGCAAAAAGATTGTTTCTAAACAATTTTTCGATCCGACACATAATAACGGAGATATTTTGCTTTTTCGAAAATCCTCCCCGCTTAACCCCCCCTCCCTCAGGCCCGATTTCAGCCGTTAACGAACTTGATCTTTATTTTTAAATAAAACGACTAAATGTCGCTTTTGGTAACGATTAAACAATAATTGCGACCGCTAGAGCGGTAACAGACACACACACACACACACACACACACACACACACACATATATATATATATATATATATATATATATATATATATATATATACAGTTTTGAACGGACCTCATTTTCGTTATCTCCTAGGTAGGATCGATGGACATTTGAAGAAAAATTTCGAAAATCGCGTCATGAGTACAACCTCAATAGCTGATTTCCCTTGAGGAACAACAATCACAGAGCATCCAATAGGATCGAAAAATCATTTAGAACCAATCTTATTGAACATTTAATTGTCTATAAATGTTGTTATATACTTATTTTCTTTACCATGAATATTCATCTGCTAAACAGAAATAGAATTTACTTTTGTTCTATGAGCTTCAATATAATTGAAAAATCTGCTTTAAATGAGGCATGTTGTCGTTATGTAAAATTGTATTATTCACTTTTATTGACTGGAGTGGTGTTTAATTGGAATTCAATACTTATTTTTGACAATACCATCGTTATTAAATTTTTTGATATTCCCCCATTCTCCATTTTATACATTACTTGTATAACGAGAGTAATTTGTACAGGAAGGACTTTATCGCTATGTGATGGATATGAAGGGATTAGTTAGCGTTTACGTTAATCTAATAATTATATTTCACTGAAATCATAATTATATATATATAATATTTCCAAGACTGCTAATACATTCTGATTACTTCCGGTCGCAAATTGAAACTTCTATGGTATTAATACTTTTATCTCATTTTTTACTGATGCTAAGGCGGCTCAATCATCTCTACATTTTGATAGAACAAGATGTTTATTTGATTCGTTGAACGAGCTTAAATTCACCTATATTCTCGCCATATACATTCCATGCTTCATATTCTAACATAAATTCGTTACACATTTCTTCAATCACCACTTTTTCCTTGACTGGTATAATAATTGGACTCCTCAGGATATACCTATGTGTTTGTTATGTGATCAAAATGACGGGATAACTTAGTGGATAAAATTATCTAATCTTCATATTACCACCATTGAACATTTACCCATTCATTTCGAAGGGTAATACGACTAATATAATAAAGAAGCCAATTAAATTGATAATAATGGCACATATTATTCTTTTCCAAATGTTTCATTTCTTAATTGAATTGACAAGAGGACAAAACAATATTACATATACGAATATAGTTTAATAAAGGATTTTCATTTTCTAAAAAATGATTATTTCAGAATCAACCCACCCTAAAAATAGGAAGAAATCCATTACATATAATTATTATGTATTATCCATGGTTATTTTAAAAATGATAATATTCTTTCAGTTTTTAAATTGCAATGCACTTTTAACTGATTTTGATTTAGGCATTTCATTGCTTGAAGTCTTTTAACTCGATTTAAAATATATTTTTCTCAAAAAAGTAATGTAACAATTTTTTTAAAGCATATTTTTCAGCAATAGAATATTCCTATCAATTTTTTTTAATTGATATGTTACTTTATATTGATTCTCCTATTAAATAAAATATATCATTACTTTTGAGAAAAATCAAAATAATTACTATAAGTAGTATATTTTCCCATGGTACATAATTTTTTTTTTTCAATCTCATGAGAAAATGAAGGGAAAAAAGTCCGTCACGCAGGGCCTGCGTAAACTAAGCCGAGATGCTGGAATGACAGTAGTAGTGTCATCTCACCATACACGCTCTATTTCTAAATCAAGATCCAAATGAGTAGTAAAAGTGGCTTACTGAAGGATGAAAACAAGAAAGTTCGAATTGCTCGCTTAATATTTGAGTTAGGGAATATGTATAAAACAATTGTAGAACATCAATATTGGTTTTATAACAATTTTTGATCGAACTCAACGGTGACATTTTAAATTTTTGAATCCCCCGACATCCCCCAAATGCCCAACCGATTTAAGTCATTAACTAATATGACTTTTAGTTGAATGAAAAGGTTAAATATAAATTATGGTATAGATCTAATAAACATTTTATAAAGTAGAACGTAACATCTGAATTAATAACGCATTCACACTACGCATTTGCAAATTATAAAGGACCATCGAAAACAAAATTTTAGTATTTGTGCTTGGGACAAGATGTTTGAAGGTGTATTGGCCTATTGTTAACGTGCGATCACTAAAAGTTGGGGTCATGAGTATCACCTCAATAGCTGGTTTCCCCACAAATGTGCTAAAATACTAAAAATGGTACAAATATGGTTTAAGTTAAGGAAACTATGCAGAAGCACCAAGTAAATAAAATAAAAATTGAATATCAATTTTAAAAAAATAGAATAGGCATTTGCATTCATCTGTATAAAATATCAAACTAAAATATTTAATGAACTAAAATATATTTTAGCTATTTACTTTTATATCTTCTTCAATTCGTTTCAAATGCAAATCAGTAATAGCTATAGGTATACAGCTTCCTGGAGAGCTTGATGCTTGTTCTTCAGTTTGTGGGGCTCTTCCTTGTAAATAACACTGACAGTTGTTTTTATCAGGAGAATTCGGACTGACTTCATCATGTGACCGTTTCCTGGAAGTAAAATGTTTGCTGTTCATTGTCTTGGTAGCGTCCCTCAAGAATATGAAAGATTTAAGAAAATTATAGTTAATTTTTGAAAATAACTAACAAATATGATAATTTTTGAAATTATACAATTAACCTTACTTCAACGTGTCTTTTTTAATTTATAGTAATGGCAAGACACCAAAGAAGAAATAATGAAAATGAAAGAAGGAACTGAATAAATATTCATTAATACCAGAACTTCCTGTATACAATTTACAGAAGGTATTGCAATAAATGCTAAACCAAACTGATATGAGAATCACAAGGCTCCATTATACTCCTATTTAAATTAAATAAACAAAATGTTTTGATGCACTTCAATTCAAATGATCCCGTTTTCCTTTTCAATGTATCAAATCAAAATATCGCAACTCATCATACGATTTTCGAAAAATATCCCATATCAAATGTCCATCGATCCTTCCCAAGACGACGAAAATGAGGTCCGTTTTATATGTATATGTTAACGCTCTAGGGATCGCGTTTTTGTCTGATCATTACTAAACTTTATATTTACAAGTTTTATGTAAAAATAAAGATTACGTGTTTTAAAAGCTAAAATTGTATAAGTGCAAGGGGAAGGGGATCGAAAAATTGTATATCTCTGGAATATGCTGATATCTCTGGAATATGCTGGATGGTAGAGGAACCAATTGATCAGGATCAATAAGAAGGCCAAGTCCTCTACAGTTTTTTAATATAATGCAGAGTGCACTTTCGGAGTCAATGCTCCATCCTCAGTGCCTGCTGACAAACACAAACCTCGAGTTAATTTAACATTCACAGCATGGCCAAAAAGCAAAATAGACAACAGTCATAAAAAAAAAACAAAAAACAAACAAACAATATAAATAGTAAAAACAATGTTAATTCTTAAAACTAGTCAACTAATAAAAATATAAAATCTAATCCTAGTCAACTACTATAAATTAAAGCCAAAACAATCAAAAAATTTAATAACAAGTCAAATAATAAAAACAAACAACGGTAAGCATATGTCAAAAACTATAAATAAAAATTAAAAAGTCCGTCACGCAGGGGCTGCGTAAACTAAGCAGATTTCCCTCGTGAAGTTTAGTAATAGATAAATATACATACTGCTAACACAACACCGTGAATAAATACAAACGGAAATAAGAAATGTTTCATCCTATTTCAATAGCCTGCCGACAGGAAGCGTTAGGTTAGAAATGTAAACAAACGGGTCCCGCCTCACAGCGGAAAGAAAAACAATTACTGAAATATATCAGAATATAACACATTAATTTTATTGAGAACTATTTACTATATCTAGTACTGTAATTATTAATGAGTCAGAATAATTGTTATCTCAATCAATAAAATTTTATAAGTCCAAAACTTTAAGATGGGGGGGGGGGGAGTCACCAGTGCATATTTGCATGTATCTCGTATAATAAAGGTCTCTTGAATACAATTTTTGGTATTTAAACTTCCAATAATGTGATTTATTATGTATCAGAGTATTGTTTACGTAACATGAGTAGAAGTGGCGGTTCGGTGAAAACTGAAAAATGCAAATATCTCGGTTAATATTCAAGATAGAGAATAAATGTATATAACAATATTTATAGTAAATTTAATTTGTAATAAGATTGATTCTGTATAATATTTCGATCCGACGTATAGTAACGGAGATATTTCGAATTTTCGAAAATCCTCCCCTCTAAACCCCCCCTCCCACTGGTCCGATTTCAGCCGTTAACGAACTTGATCTTTCTTTTTACATAAAACGCTTAAATATGAAGTTTGGTAAGGATTAAACAAAAATTGCGACCGCTAGAGCGGTAACAGACAAATATATATATATATATATATATATATATATATATATATATATATATATATATATATATATATATATATATAGATATATATATATATACAGTTTTGAACGGACCTCATTTTCGTCATCTACTAGGTAGGATCGATGGACATTTGAAGAAAAATGTCGAAAATTCCGTCATGAGTACAACCTCAATAGCTGATTTCCCTTAAGGGAAATCTGCTAAAACTAAAAACTACCTAAATTTCAGATTTATATCACAGTGGGTGAGAACCTCGGAAAAAAAACTACCCAGAGGAACTGTAAGAAACATCTAAAAAATAAGCAAAAACCCCATACTAATAATAGAGAGAAGATGAAGGAAAAATTGTATAATATCAATCTTATTGCAAAAGTAATGTTATATAAATGTTGTTATGTAAGTTTTTTTATTATCTTGATTATTAAGCAAGATATTTGCTTTTTTAGTTTTTGTCCATGAATAAACCCCCACTCCTACTCATGTCATATTAACAATAAGCTGTTATATAATGAACTACTTTATTTGAAGTCTAAATACCAAATGTTGTTTTCATTGAACTTTGACTAAGTTGTGCATCTACCTTTTAGATCAAAATCGACTAAGGGAAGAGGCGTGAAAATAAATTCAATTTTATCCTTACCTATTAGAGATACAAAAAGGTCCGTCACGCAGGGGCAGCGCAAACAAACTAGATTTCCCTCCTGCTGGTGTGATCTCATCTCACCACACATTCTCTATTTATATGTTTAAAAAAATACTCAAAGAGGGAGTGGGGGAACTTAAAGTACGAATAACTCGATTAATACTTGAGTTACGAAAAACATACATAGAACAACAATTGGAGGGCATCAATAGTTTAACAAGGTTGGTTCTATAACATTTTACGATCCGACTCTAATATTTTATTTACGTTTCCGTCATTAACAAATATGATCTAGGTGTTGACTGAGACGGTTAAATATTGAGAATGGTATTGATCAAATAAACATTTTGCTTATTATGAAGGGGTTATTAACCCCCCCCCCCTTCCCACTCGTCCGATTTTTGCCATTCATAGCGATCAAACAAAAAGTCCTTCACGCAGGGGCTGCGTAAACTAAGCAGATTTCCCAAGTGAAGTTATACAATAGAGAAATCTCCATACGAGAGCCGAACAGTTACGGCAAAGGGCCGAACTAGCTTTTGGCGGGAAACTAGTCATCCGTTATCGGCCCACAATTAATAAAAATGCAAATATCTCGGTTAATATTCAAGATAGAGAATAAATGTATAGAACAATATTTATAGTAAATTTAATTTACAATAAGATTAGTTCTATACAATATTTTGATCCGACGTATGGTAACGGAGATATTTTGAATTTTCGAAAATCCTCCCCTCTAAGTCCCCCCCCTTCCCACTGGTCCGATTTCAGCCATTATCGAACTTGATCTGTCTTTTTGCATAAAACGTTTAAATATCGAGTTTGGTAACGATCAAATAAGAATTGCATATATATCATGAATATATTCATTGGTATTGGCTTTAATATTCAAAGAACAAATCGTCTTTAGAATAACAAATTTTAGACCTAAATCATTATTTACATTTATGAATTTCGGCTGCCGCCTTCAGGTCGCAAAAGAATTTGTTCGTATTTCATGAAAATGCTTGAGTTGAATTGGGAAATTCTACAAACCATTACATTTTACTCTAACTCAAATAATAATAAGGCTTTTATATTTTCTCATTTTCAGTAAACCCTCACACCAATACAATTTAAACATTATACCACTGAACAACTTATGGCCAGATTAATCCATGTTTACCCATAGTTCTTACGACTGGAGAAATAGAGATTAAATATGGTCGTTTAAAGCTGGCTAATGGACACTGAAATAAATTCACCTGAATGGAATGAACCTTCAGATTCATTTCTGCGTATTTCCCTTAAGTTGAAAAATAAATTAGTAACTATTTCCTTTAATGAGCATTGCATCGAAAAAGGTTGTATGACCAATCTTGAAAATTAAATTATTCTGGACCCAATATTTTTATATTTTCTTCATAGTTTCTTGGCAAGCGTCACGAATAAAAAACATTTTTTTCGCGCAAACGTTATTGATACTTAGAATTATTATAAGGATGTTAGAATTACTACGGAATGACTATAAGGATTATAGAATTATCAAAAGGTTTTGTTAAATTAATGTTAATAACTTGTTTAAATTAATGTTATTATTTGTTTGAAAAGGAAGAGCCCCTGAAGAGGTGGTATGTAAGCCACGAAAATTTAGGAATGTATCAATAACGTTTGCGCAAAAAAAAAAAAATGTTTTTTTTTGGTGACCCTTACCTAGAAACTATAAAGAAATTATTAAAAATTGTATTTTCAGATCACCGTAACAATTTATACTAGGGTAGGGGTGGGAAGTGCAATACCCCCTCCCCAATAATTTGATAAAGAAAAATAAAAAATAAATATCAATAACAAATAATCTACATGGTAATTAAGTTGATACGTTCAAATGTCTTATACTAAAGAAATTAGTTAGTTTGAAAAGGGCGTTTGTTTAATAGTTTACTTACTATGTGAGAAATAGAAAATGAAATAAGTAGTTTTAGTTTTAACATCCCCTTAAAGCTTGAAATAAATTACAATGGTATGGCCATAGTGAAGGCCAGAACTCATGATCACTTCTTTCTTCTAATGGTGTTAATAGTGGCTTCTGTGCTCTGTCATTTTTAAATGACTTTGTTTAAGGACCAGTTATTGTTGAATTTAAACATATTGTCTTAAAACCCTCCGACCTTGGTAAATACATTTATAAAAACATGTATTATTACTGTCCAATCTACTGAATGAAACCAATTTTCCTGGTAACGACTAATTATTGCGATTATTTCGAGATTGTATGAATTAATAATTATAATGACTAATTTAGCATTCACTCACATTTTACAGAATAAATGCCAACTATTTTGCAGAAAACCACTTCAATTACAGTGAAAAACTAAGGTATGTGCATTACTGTTCAAGATCACTTAATATTTATCATTTATCGAAACAAAGAATGGTTTAAAAAATGTTTTTTTTTTTATTATCAAGTAGCTTATAAATTACATAAAATCCACATGGTTTAGCATTAATTATGTGGTTCTCGTTAGTGACAGATGTTTAAGAAGTTTTGAAATTCATTGCTATTTATTAGGCTTTAAACATACATTATATATATATATCAGAAGAAGTATTAAGTCCTCTTTCGGTAAATTAATATGTCAAAATGTCATAACTCTTCTTTCTAAGGTTAAGAATAGCTTCATTTAAAAAGTACACTGTGGAATCCGGAAGTGTATTTGAAGATAGACAGAGGACACAGCCACTGAGGTCTACAAGAGAATGGAGCAGACAGGTTAGCAAAAGCAACGAGATATGACTTGCAGCCTATAGCAAATGTCCATAGGATGAAAAATGGGAGAAGCGTTGAAAACATTGATTCCAAGGTAGTGTTAATTCCAGACTGTCATGGAAAGGGATTCTAATTGTACATTCGCTGACACTGGAACAAATGTTATTATTATTTACTTACGTCCACTTTTTGCTTCTATGGCTAATTGGGATGGGTTATCTATAGGTTGCCTCCCTTTTTTAGCCATTGTCTAAGGATTTTATTTAATGAATTCGTCACTAAATAAATTCCTATTGCCCAGGTGGAAATCGAACTCGCCACTCTAGATTTACCGTGTGAGATAAAAGACCAACTCTTTCATAACATGAGGGGCTCAGGTTTGCCATGTGAGTTAAAGCGTTGACTTTAATCTCACATGGTAAACCTAGAGTAGTGAGTTCGATTCCCGCCCTGGGCAATAGGAATTTATTTAGTAACGGAATTCACTAAATAAAATCTTTAGTCCACCCTGGCTAGAAAAGGTTATTTATTTAAAACAAGTAATTTCAATTAAATTTTGATGTGGGGCGTGCGGAAGCAAGAACAGCTTTATGTAGCTCTTTATTTGTATAAATGATAATTTTTAATTCTTGTATAGTGCTTGATTACTACAGTAGATACATCCTGAATGTCCATTGTGGATAATCCCTGTTCTTTTAAAACTTCGGCAGTTCTTTTGGATATCACTCCCCGTACACGTATTAAGATACCCTTAACCCCTCCCCTTTCTCAATAGCATATTTAAATCCTCTTCTTTTCGTAGTCTACTCCCTTTGGACTGGTTGATATATATTTTTAAACTTACTGTGGGATCTAGGATGAGTCCTTCGTTTGCTTTTCTTTTAATTAGTACTATATCTGCTCGTTTAGGCGATCCATCAGACCATGTAGGATTAAGGCCACCGCTTTAACTGAAACGGCTAACCTGAGCCCCAATCATTACGGAGAACTGGTAGTTAACGGGTTTAACTACTAATCTTTTTGTGATAACAGCTGTGCACACTTTGTCATTTCATTAATTGTCAACTTGGTGATTCTGAGGCTATTAGGACCGGTTATCTATAGATAGGTTTAGATTACCTATAGATCTATAGGCTACCGCAATTTTAGCTTAGCCACGTTGGGATTTAATTTAATGATTTCGCCACTAAATAAATTCCTATTATCCATGGGAGAATCAAGCTCACTCACTACTCTTGATACTAAGATCAACGTGTTAACTCATATGGTTGACCTGGGTCCCCAATATCATTTAACAAACATAGTTTCTAATAAAATTATGGAGGCGAAGTTTGCGTGAGTTAAGGCGTCGCTTTTGACAATCTTAAAACCTGAATTGTTGGTTCGTTTCCCACGTGGACAATAAGAAATTATTATCTGTCGAACTCACTAAATAAAATCCTTAGCTTCGCCCTGAGCAGCACAATGTGGCCTTTAATAAGAAAAACTTTTTTGGGTCTTTTTCGTTTAACGCCCGCCAGTGATTATTGTGTAACCTGTTACCACACATCTTAGTATTATCTTTGGCTCCACCTGATCTATTTAACGTCAACCTGCAAAGTTAATTGAAAAATGGCGTTGTTTACTCTATACAATAAACTTAGCTCCAACGATGAATGTATTAAATTCCTTCAAGAAAATGGACTACTCCATCAAGGAAGGAAATGTTGTGAAGGGCCTGGTTAAGAAAAGTGATACCTTCCGCTGGAGGTGTTATAAGAGAACCTGCCGTAAGGACATTGGTCTCAGAGAAGGTACGTGGTTTGTGAATTCCAAAATATCCTTCAGAACTGTATTAGTATTTATTTATGGATGGGCCAAGGGATACACAACGACAGCATTTTGTCAAGAGGAGCTAGCCATGGCTCCAGAAACCGTGACTGATTGGAAGAATTACTTACGCGAAGTGTGTGCGGATTCACTTCTGAAAAACCCAATTAAAATAGGTGGTCCCGGTTGTACTGTGGAAATAGATGAGTCCTGCTTTACAAGGAGAAAATTCAATGTAGGAAGATTATATCCGCAACAGTGGGTCTTCGGCGCGATTTGTCGTGAAACAAGCGAATGTTTCATTTATGATGTGCCAGACAGGACTGCAGGTACACTCTTAAGCTGCATAAAGGACTCCATCCTTCCAGGCACGACGATAATGTCCGATTTGTGGCGTGCGTATAGCGGAATAGAGGCAATCCCGGAATATAACTACACTCACTTCACAGTAAACCACTCGGAAAACTTTGTTGAACCAGTCACCGGAGCTCATACACAAAAAATAGTCACTCTGGGCTAACGCGAAAAGACGCAATAAAAAAGAATGTGGAACAAGGAGGAACCACGTAGATTCCTACCTATGTGAATTCATGTGGCGCAGACGTAATAAGGACAAAGACTTATTCCAGACAATGTTAAAGGACATCACATCTTTCTGGAAGCTGTAATTATAAATTCCTTAATCCTCTAAATATATTTTAAATTTATTTTCTATATAACAGTTCATAAATAAAACCTTTTATAATTTGATTTCTTAATCATATGTTATTTTCTTAGTAATAAGTTATTGAAGGTAGTCACTGGCGGGCGTTAAACGAAAAAGACCCCCTTTTTTTCATTATGATTGTAACGATGTTCAGTAATTTCAATGGCCAATAATCCTCCCCTGATAGTTCTCATTTTTGATAGTTATACTTCGACATTATCTGGTGCTCAATAATGTTCCGTGCCCGCCCTACTTTCCGACGTTGAATCGAAACAGAATATATGGCATAGAAGAATATAAAGGACTAACACCCATTAATTTTTACATGAAACCATCCTAATTATGAAACATTGCGACCAGTAAATTTCGTTTTATAATTATATAACTTTATAAAGCCAACCTCAATCGACTTTCCCAAATCTCTAAAGCAGGCCAGACCCACGGACTGTTGGCCAAAAGAATTTATTTTTTTTTTTTAAGTGCTACAGGCATATAAATTATCCGAACAAGACATTGTAGATGACGAGCAGTAATCATTGTTGGGCAGAGTAATAAGAAAACAATTCACACTCAGGAGTCCAAATTTCTTTCTTGTTGGTGTTAGGTTATTCCCCTGTTTTGTTTTTCCATTTTTGTGTAACAGACACCCAAATTACTTATTAAGATTTAGTTAATGAATAGCATATCGCCAATCCTTTGTGTAGGGTTCAACAACAAAATAAAATTCTTAATAAGGTTGATATCTCGCGATATCTTATCAAAACAGGTACATTAAATTAATGAAGTGTTTTCTCATTGAGTCAACAATGTCTCTGAATCTAGAAATACAAGGAAATCTAACAGTAAAATATAATTGCAATGAAATCATTGAGTTAACTGGAGGTTATCTACCCATTAATTCATTAAAAGAATAAATATGTGTCACACAGGAGCTGCGGTTAAGTGAGCAGATTACCCTCGCACAAGAATGACAAAGCTGGATCATAGCACCGTCTGTTCTCTATATTTTTTAATATTTTTTAACTGAGTTGCTCTAAGTAAAAAGTAGAGAAGGAGACGTATAATAAATTCGTAGTACATTGCTGTGTCATTAAAATTGGGTTATGCAACATTTTTCGATCTGACGCATAATAATGGAGATATACATAATTATGTTATTGACACCTACTTAACACCTCTACGTCTATTCCTTCCATTAACAAATATAATTATTAGTTTGGCATGAAACGATTAATATTAATATTATTATATTATGTGATTGTAAATATTATTTAATAACGTCCACTTTTTGCTACAATGGCTATCTACAGGTTACCACCCTTTTCTAGCCTGGGTGGGAAGATGGATTTTATTGAATAAGTTCGTCACTAAACAAATTCCCATTTCTCTTGTCGGCAACCGAACTCGCATCTCAAAGTTTACCATGTGAGATTAATACCAACGCTTTAACTCACATGGCTAACCTGAGCTCCATTCTATTTATTTTGTACATTTGTAAAAGTTAGCTGTGCAAAGATTTTAATATTTATTTAATTTTGTAAAATTATATTCAAACATGTTAAAAGATGAATCGTCATTGTAGCGGCCTCTCAAATAAATAATACATAAGCTGTCCTGTAATATAGCATGGTCATATTTTATTACTATTCGAATTTAAAATTACATTAACCCGAATATAAGTCAGTGTCCATGAAAATCCTCTTAACCTGAGCTCCATGAAACGCTTCTCTATTGCGTATGACATTTCTGCTTTGTTTATGGAACTCCTGGCTGAATGGGTTAATCTGAAGAGTAAATTTAATTACTTAGTCATTTTGTAATATTTTTCAATATGTATTCAGTAACGAATCATGCACTATGTGTTATGCCCTTTTCCAAAATTAAAACCATGGCAGTTGACATGTTCCATGCTTACAAGTTACCACTCCTGGTCATCGCCGTATAATAGCGGAATAACATTTTGTTTTAATCTTAATAACACAAACAGCATTTATGTAAGGAAGATTATGTGTTCACATTAGTATAGACAGTATTGTATGTTTTAAATAAATTTTAAAACCAATAGCACTGAAATTTAATAACCCTTTTTAAATAAAAGAACAATGAGATTAAGAATTGTTCATAGGCCAAAGTTCTATGAAGCAGTATAAAGTATAAAATATATAAAAATAACCCCTTTAAGAAAGTCCAGAGTGAAGTAAATAACAGCAAATTAATACAAACTACGTAAACAGTTTATTAATAACTCAATGATAGACTATTAAGTAAAACATTAAAATGGCAAGAAAATCGAATTATTAACTATTTGATAAACAGGAACGAAAGGGGGGTTATTCATAATTCAGTGGTATTAGTTAACATTTACATCGGTAACTTTGCTGTAAAATATTTATGTGGCTAAATATTTATTAACCTTAAGGGAAATCAGCTATTGAGGTAGTACTCATGACACGATTTTCGAAAGCGGACCAGTGGGAGGGGCGGGTTAAAGGGGGGATTTTTGAAAATTCGAAATATCTCCGTTACTGTACGTCTGATCGAAAAATTGTATAGAACCAATCTTATTGCAAATTAAATTGACTATAAATATTGTTATATACATTTATTCTCTATCTTGAATATTAACCGAGATATTTGCATTCTTATTAAGTGTGTGTGCGGCTGTTGTCGGAAGTTTTCGGATTAGTTGGGCCGTTTCTGTAACTGTTCTGCACTAGTGTAACCTAACCTTTCTCCATTCTTGCCTTCTAACGTTTTACTTTGTGAGATATATGCAAATACGTTCTGCCCCCCACCCCATATTCAAGATGGTGTTGTGTTACCGGTAGGTAGATGTCTCTATTGTAAAACTTCGCGTGGGAAATCTGCTTAGTTTACGCAGCCCCTGCGTGACGGACTTTTTGTAGATCAGTACACTTTGAGGATTATTGTAGTTTAGTAGTCAGTTGTCTTGTTAATTCAGCGTAAATAGTCCTCAAGTTTTGGAATGAAGTTTTTTAAATGAAAACCTTTGTTCTCTTCCATAGTTCTTGCCAACATATAATTGTTTCAGTAAGTAATGTATTTTTCGTATGTATTTTTGAAATTTTATAGTAATGTATGAGTACTGTTATGAAGGTAAACAATATGCTGTCGTCATTCTCAGCCCCGCTGATAAAATGACCTTTGAAAAATGATAATAACAAAACTACTATGAACACCGAGCACATTCCACCCAACGCGAAATGTTTGTACGTTGAACACCTCAAGGAAAATCTTTCCAATAATAAAAATAAATACTAAATCCAACATGGATTTGTTAAATATCTTTTTATTTGTATTTGAATAACGTCACGAGTTGAGAAAGTTCAGTTTCATCCACACACTATCATCGTTTTATATGATCATTTAATCCTAAGTATTTTGTATTCTAATCAGCCTTTATTAAATTGTAAGTCATGTAAATCTTTTATCCAGGTGAATTACTTTTGTGTCAAATAATTAATCACAATAATTGCGCAATTCAATTTATCATAAAAAAATTAGTTGTAGTTTGTTATTTGAGTAATAAGGCTTCCAATGGACGAAATAAATTTATCATCAAGTATGTAAGGAGCTATCGGGAATGAAGAACCCACACTAGTGGTTTAGACATCCAATAAGCTTAAGATTAATATGTAAAATTGAATCTGAATTTTACTAATGTATATTAATAAAAAAAAAATTTTATTCAACCATTCATTTCAGTAAAAAGTTACAAATAGTATTTCAAAACCTTTTAAATAAAACATAACCTGTTGCATACAACGGTTACGTCTGGATGTTTTGAGCATTACTCTCGTCTCTCTGGCAATTACTGGACTAAACGAAATAAAATGACAAAAATGCTTTTTTTCTTACTTTTGCGAAACGACCTAATTCCCTTAAGATTCAAAAATTTCCACAGCAGGCTGTCCAATCATCCTATTCCAGAAGTCCTACCCTTTCCAGTACCACTCATCCATATTCCCCTCCACGGCGCCTCAACAAACAATGGCCCAGAGATCTCCTATAGAAGTGTAAAGTGAAGTGATAGCAGTGGCTATTTTCTTATCATGTGCCGTTCCTCCTTAGCTCTTGACTTCCTTGCCAGGCAGGGAGAGGCTGCTCCTCTCATTGTGGTGAAGGGGTGTAGCTTCTGTCAAGAGTGATGGAGGGACTATTGTATTGTACATATCAAACATTACCAAATGCATTTAAATGCAGGCGGTAATATTCTAAATAAAATAATATAAATATGGAAAAAAAAATATATAAAACTTCTGGGAAATTTTTGTCTTTTATATGTCTTCCGATAGAACTTGTTTCCAACATAGCTTCCATTTTGTTTTCTTTCTCAAAAACTTCCAGAATATGGTTATAGAAATACTGAAAACATTTTTTTTCTAAAATTAAGTGAATCACGATTAAAATGTGTTCAAGAAAATATAGTTAAAGTTTTAGGCATTAAAAGTCCAAGGCGTTGTTTAATGAAAACTGAAAGGTAAGATGTCTTAAAATTGCTTTCAAGAGGTATACATTTTTTCAGTGTAACTCGTTTGAACATTGTTGTACTGTAAAACGTATATAACAAATATTAAGCCTAAATACTAAAAAAACTTTTGTTGGAGGGGTGTTAACCATATGATAAAATATTATGATTAATTACACTCGACTCTCTGATTCCACCTGCTCTTGTATTGCATACACTCATAACTTACAGATATACACTTCCCTCTTTCATTCAATGCAGTCGTTTACGCCTCATTCAATTTTTAATTTTAGGTATAAATTTTGAAAATATTTCATTTACCTAAGTCTGAATGCTCCCATGTTTAAATAATGTTTTCAGTAAACTTTTACAGGTATGATGCACTTTGGGATTTCCTGAATCCTAAGCTTTACGAGTGTATTCGAAATACCCTAGAAAATGCATTCTGTACTTAATTGTTACACTTGAAATTAAAAATAAAAAAGGTAAACTGATAACAGAAGCTCTACTATCGAAGGCATTGCTATAAACTCTTGGTGAATCGTTCATTTAATACAAATGTTATAACTTTTACAAAAACTATGAATTTCAATAAATACTATTAATACGTACTTACCTTATTTCGTCAAAATTGTAGACATCGCTTTGCTGATAAATGTTCTTTTAGGATAGTCTTATCATATCATTGCATTATACATTAAATGTATAATAAATTTTATTGCAAAGATATGTATTACTTATTGTACTATGATACTCATCTTCCTTGGAGATTAGCATCTCCAGAATGTTTCAAACAGCCTACTACTACTATTAAGGTACATTTTTTATACAAGGTATAAAAGATCACAGTACCATCAAATAACCATTAAAACCTAAAAGCAACGTGCAATGATTAATAAGGAGAACGTTTAACGCATGGAGATTAGGGACCGAGTATTACAGAAGAATATAAATTCCTTAAAGAGGAAGAAAGAAAATCGGAATAAACTTACTGATGTCATTGTTATTATTCTAAAACGTAGACATTAAAAAGAGTTGGGATTATGATTGTCTAAATAAATCTGAAAAATAAAATATTACTCTCTTATTTATTTTTTCAATTCATTTTAGCAGTAGAGTTTACAGTTAGTTTAGTGAAATTCTCTTAGTGTATCGATAGGTGTGAACTTAAGCCTCAATAATGGGCTGGAGCAATAGAATTTTCGACTTGAATTATAGAATGGAATTAATTATTAAACAAACTAAATATTTCGAATAACGAAAAAACAAGAATCCCACCAGAGAAGTATGAATAACTCGGACATAGCTCACTAGAGGTGAAGGAATATCTGAGCCACAGGACCTGGCAAAAGAAAAATACGCCTGATAAATACGTCCGGTCTACAGAAGTACCCGAAGACACCTGGAAGGGGAGGCTACGGACAAGATATATTAGGATTACAACTCTTCGGTTTCAAAGTAAGCCCTGAGGAAGCTAAGGAATGACTAGCGAAACGTCACCCAAAACAAGACGACACGGTCAATACCCAAAAACCTCTATTCCAAAATTTTAATTCTATTTTAGGCCAAAATAGCGGATTGTCTTTAACGATTATGAAAATAAGAATCACATTCGTTAGGGTTCGGACCAGGTGGAGTCGGAATAAACTAGTAAATAATTAAAATTGGCATTACTTTAAAAAGGCATTTTCTTCATTGATTTGGTTGAATCTAAAACTTTTGCATATGCAGTTTTGTTGGACTAAGTAATGACCTATAGTCGCTATTAGATACATTTTTCTGTAAGTTGAATATTAAAAATGTAATTTAAGTTCAACTACATGCCATCTTTAAAATCCCATTTCTCCTCATGAATATTTCACTTTAAGGAAATATATCACTTAGCACCTGTTTCCCAGCTTAAATCTCAAATCTTCAATAAAAAAAAATATTACTAAAGGAAAATAGAATGTGCATACATGATTATTTGTGTATCGTTCCAGTAAGTGGACATTGTTTGTTTGTTTTTATGCTGCTCTGATCTGACGTTTTGTTGTTATCTTTAGATAGATAGCTAACTGTCTTTAACAATACAAATAGTCACGAATGTTATTTGTATATGCTATAGAGGTTATTTTCTTGGCAAAAACCATCAGGAGATTTTTATTATCTCTGTAGAGGAATCTGAATACTTTTAGGTTCATTTACAACGCCCATTAATTTTTAAGAGCTTTTTAATTTCACAAGTGTATTAAATATGAAAATAATTAGACATAATTGAACAATTGAATTTTAATTGTTTTATCAATGTAATCGCAGATACAAAAACTCACTTAAAACCTTGAACTATCTAATTTTCACCATACTTTGATGATTGATTTTAACATTTTGCATATTGTTTTTTGGAACGTTTGGTGTAAATTGAGATACGATTATTAAGAGACGATAGCACTGCAAATTAGATTGGTAAAAGAATTCATGAAGTCATCATCATCGATATAAGCAGAAATTAAAATATTAACGTTGGGGATGACCAGTGGAAGTAGCTCGTTGAGGCCAGTGTTTAGGAGGTAGGTCAGAACAGTATTTACTGCATTTTCCGGAGCTAAAAATATGTTAAATTTACCCGTTTTTAAAATTGAAACTGAGTTCAAGTTGATTGAGCAGCTTCCAGGTTCCTCTCCGTCCAGCGTAATTTGTCCTTTAAAATTGAGAGTGTTTTCACTATTGAGAATTCTTATTTTGGTAGATCCTTTATAAAGGAAACCAATGTCGAATTTGAAGGCCAGTTGTCCTACCAAGTCATTAAAACCCAACGTCAGATCGAAATCATAGAGAGTCGCTACATCTATAAGAGTCTTCTTGAATTTCTGCTGAGCATTCCTGAGGGCTAGTGACGACAAATTTCCAATGACAGCATCCTTTACCTCCAAAGTGCCGATGAAGAAGTTGATCTTGTATCCTGGAATTCCTAAGTAGTCCATCTTCATTTCCCTCAGTTTGTAGCTGGTGTTCTTGATTAACTTTTTAACGAACTCTATATTATCCTTATTGCCTACTGCCGTCGAAGAATAGCATCCTTGTAGATGTATTAACAAAAAAATTACTACAGCGAACGGAACACATGCTTTAGCCATTTTTAAGACTTGAATGTCTCACATGAAATGGAAAATCTAAAACAATGGCTATAAATACTAAAGTCAAGAAGGATTTATAATAATGTTTTTATTGAAACATAATACCATCATTAGAAAATTTACGATTTTCATATATAATCTGATAATCTGTCTTTTTATTTTTCCTGAACACGTCAATAGCTTTTTATGAAAAGCACTCAGTATAAAGTGAATCTTTTTATCAGCAAACGCTTATAAAAACAGCTTGAAATATTTATTACATTTCAGATTTTAATTCCATTATTTAAAATAATTTTGCATACCTGAGCTCTGGGAATAACATGGACTAATACAAATTTCTGTCCGTTGCAAGTTCTCTCTTTTTTTTTATTACCCCACAACAAAATACTACTATGCCTACCATTGAAAATGGAATCTAAACTGTGGAGTTTCCAGTGCCATGTATACAATCTTCCTAACGAGGAGAGCCATAAAGAAACAGATCGTGGAAATGTGACCAATATCTTCGTTGAACAGCGAATAAATGACTTTTATTTATTTGTTTCAATCTACTTGTTTCTGGTTTCATATTAAGCACACGAATAAGATTTTTCAGGCGGTTAATAACTCGATGTACCTGATACTATCTCAATGTTATTCTGAACACTTGAAGATTACTCTCCGTTGTATTTTGGAGTACAACGGAGAGCTGGCACACTTTCATAGAATTCTTAATCTTCTATGAAATTTTCGGGATATCTATTTTAGTGGATCACTTCATCCATTCACATACCTTCCAGAGGTCGGTGCTATTGGCAACATTGAAAACGACGAAGTCTTATCTTTCAAAATTTGTTTTGAAGAACCTGTAAGCATTTGCCCGTTAGCTTTAAAGAGAGAGGCACTTTATTGAAATGAACAAAGAAGTGAGACTACTCAACTTAATTGAGATGCTACTTATCGAAGGCTCATTTCATTTCAGTTCTACACACATTGAATTAAAATGTTACCTGTCCATTTTAGAATTTCATACAATTTTGTATACTGGTAGTAAATATTGAGAATAAGAGTGATATCAAATTTTAATTTTTTATTTCAAACGTAAAGTTTTGAAAAATTTTGCCCAAAAACGCCGGATTGGCTTTTAATTTTTTTAATCGCTCTAGACTCTTTTTTAATGTGGAAAATGTGGGAGTGGTCATTTTACTCTTTTAATCCTGGCCTTTCTTATGACACGTAACACACTATTGGTTATAATATAAGTATTCAGCTCTTAACTAATATTAGGTTATTATGTAATCAAGTTAATTTAATAAAAGAGACACTCTATTGATTATGTTTGTATTAATTTAAGAAGTCAAATGCTTAATCAAGCCACGTTTTTTGAGAAGCGATTCAACCAGGCCATAACTGTTAAGGGCACTCAAGAATTCCATGCTTTCATAGCAGAGTCAATGTTAAGGTTTTCTGGGAAAGTCAAGCAGGAGATACGGTACTATTTCAAAAATCCACAGACAAACTGGAAATAATAGAAATAAATGGATATACCACAGCAGTATATGATGACAATTGGTGGGTTGTATATGTTTTGGAGAAGAATAAAGAAGATGATGATTTTAAAATTAACATTTTTATACACTCCTGGACCTGCGGCTTCTTTCTTTTCTCCGAGGAAGCCACATTTGTTATGGACAACAGTAACTGACGTCCTCTGCAAAGTTGATCCTACAACTCCTGCTGGAAAGATTTCCAGATACTCTGGTCTCTGAAGGGACTATGAAAAGCACACAGTGACAGTTTTACTTAGTAAGTAGTCAAATGGTTATCGTGTAATGAGTTATTGTTTCATAAGGTTTTAGAGGGCAAAACTATTTTTCCTTTTTTTTTTATCAAGATACATATATGAACTCACACTAATATACAATTAAGTATACACGTCATATTTTGTTTCGTATGTAGACTTAAATTTCATCGTATCGTATAATATAAAATACAACATAAAGGCTACCAATTTTCTAACGCCACGCATATTAAAAATAACTGTTACATATGAGCTCATTATTATCCCATTTTCAAACTTTGACATATGCTAAATATAAGTAGAACCTACACTTAAGAATTTTTTAAAAAGTTTTGGAAACACACTTTTCAAAATATTCAATATCAAAACTTAGATTTTGAGTTTTGGAAAAATCTTTTTATTATAAGCCTGACACCACTCCCATCTTCCTAGCTCAATTTTAATAAGGCATTGAGCGATTTGAAAAAAAATGAAAAAAAAAGGCCGTCACACAGGGGTTCCGTAAACTAAGCAGATTTTCCACGTAAAGTTATACAATAGAGAAATCTCCATACGAGTGCAGAATAGTTACGGAAACGGCCGAACTAGGTTTCAGCGGGAACAATTTGAAGCGACCGTAGCTCGTCCTTTACACATAATAAAAATGCAAATATCTCGGTTAATATTCAAAATAGAGAATTAATGTATAACAATAGTTATAGTAAGTTTAATTATAATTATACAATTTTCTCCCCTCTAAACCCCGCCTCCCACTAGTTCGATTTCAGCCGTTAACGAACTTGATCTTCCTTTTTACATAAAACGATTAACAAAAAATTAAAGGACAACAATTTAATTGTTACCAAGGCCGATAAGGGACAGGGCTCGGTTATAATAAGTAAAGCTGAGTATGAAAATAGATTAAAAATTCTCAACTGGAACGAGACCCTACTGATAGCTTTAATAAGAAAATAAAAGAAGCCATTTTACAAGCCCCCAATTTATGTAAAAAAGAGGACCTCCCTTACCTTGTTCATATGAATCCTCTTCCCCCGTTATTGTATTGCCTACCGAAAATCCATAAAGATGATTACTCGTTTAGACCTATAGTTTCTTTTATATCGGCACCTTCGGAAAAGCTAGCGAAGTTTTTGGTGAAAACATTTAAGAGGCTCACGAATTTTAAACCCAATTACACCGTGGCTAACAGAGAAGAGTTTATATCAAAATTAAGTGCCTCTAAATTCGGGGAGAACCGTATTTTAGCTTCGTTTGACATAATTAACATGTTCGGAAATGTTCCCCCCACACATGTCATTTGGGTTTTTGAAAAGTTTTTCGAGACCAAAAATTTTAATCCGGTGGTGGCAAAAGAATTTATAAACTTATTGTCGGCCTGTCTGAAACAGAATTATTTTAAGTTTGGCGGGAAATGCTTTAGGATGGACCGGGGATTGATCATGGGCTCTGCTATTAGCCCACTTGCCGCAGACATGTTTATGAATTTCTTTGAGGAGAAATTCATTTTATCGGCACGCAACCCATTCTATAAGTGCATTGATTTTTGGGCCCGGTATGTTGATGACACTTTTGTCAGTTTTAGCGGCACTAGGGACGATTTGAATGGGTTGCTTTCCTACCTAAATAGCTGCCATGAGACAATTAAATTCACCTTGGAGAACGAAAAAGCTAAGAAGCTATGCTACCTAGATCTGGAGATAGAGAGAGATGGAGGGGGTCATAAATTCGGTATCTATAGGAAAGCCTCATCCACCGACTTATTGATACCTGCCGATTCATTTCATCACCCATGATACAAGATGGCGGGATTGCTTTATTTAGTGGAGAGGCTGATTAGTACTCCACTAACACAAGAAAATTACGCCAAGGAAGTGGTCTGCATTAAGCATATTGGTAAAGCAAACGGGTACGAGGAACAGTTGGTGGGCAGGCTTATCCAACGCCGATTGAAGAGGAAGAAAAATAAGTCGTTCCCTGTCTCCATCCCGTACTTGGGCCCTGTTTCAGAAAAGATAGGATCCAGGTTGAGGAAAATTGGATTGGCTACTGCCTACAGGAGCAAGCGGTCCCTGAAAAACTGTTTGCCCCGTGTTAAGGACTATGTGGACCCCCTGGATAGATCTGGCGTGTATAGGATCTCGTGCACGGGATGCGATGCCTCTTATGTGGGGCAAAGTGGTAGAAAGATAAGGACGCGTCTTAAGGAGCACATCACTCGCGACACTGAGTTTTCCGCACACGCCAGAAAAGAGGGCCATGACATGTCCACCATAAAGTATCAATTGCTGTATGAGGAGAAGAAGGGCAAAAGATTAAATACGGCTGAGGGGCTGCCTATATGGCTGGACAGACAGGCGAATGGAGATAGGAATATTAATAAGAAGGAGGAGGCGGTAAGGCTGCGACATGTCGGTGACGGGGCCCTGTCTTCTCTACGGGGGCAGAGGTTCAGTCGCCCGGCAGTCGTGGTCCAGGCAACGCAGCTTTAATCAGGTACCTCCTTCATCTTCTCTCTATTATTAGTATGGGGTTTTTTGTTTATTTTTTAGATGTCTCTTACAGTTCCTCTGGGTGGTTTTTTCAGAGGTTCTCACCCACTGTGATATGTTTTTCCATATAAATCTGAAATTTAGGTAGTTTTTTTTTAGTTTTTAATTTTATTTATAGTTTTTGACATATGCTTATCGTTGTTTGTTTTTATTATTTGACTTGTTATTAATTTTTTTATTGTTTTTGCTTTAATTTTTAGTAGGTGACTAGTGATTAGATTTTATATTTTTATTAGTTGACTAGTTTTAAGAATTAACATTGTTTTTACTATTTATATTGTGTTTGTTTTTATGACTGTTGTTTATTTTGCCTTTGGCCATGCTGTGAATGTTAAATTAACTCGAGGTTTGTGTTTGTCAGCAGGCACTGAGGATGGAGCGTTGACTCCGAAAGTGCACTCTGCATTATATTAAAAAACAGTAGAGGACTTGGCCTTCTTATTGATCCTGATCAATTGGTTCCTCTACCATCCAGCATATTCCAGAGATATCAAACAAGAATGTTTTACTATCTTTTACCAAAGGCATAGATAAATGTATGGGCTAAAATATTTCTGAACATCTTAACATCTGTGAATTAAAAAAATATAAAAAATGTCATTCCTCCCTTATGAAAATTAAAACTACATTTAAATACAAAAGGATAGGGTTGAAACAAAATAAAATTCGCTAATAGCATAAACAATATATTTAATGTACTTATACATAAGGTTAAAGTTTTCCAGATTTTTAAATAACTGCGACATATTAAAATTAAAACATTAGGAGAGAATGATGTATAGTATTCTTTGAGCCACGGACTACCATGTAGTACCAACTTTATGGAAAGGAAAAATGTTAGGTACTTACTTTCTTAGTATAACCTCAAGTCTTATCCGGGTTAAAAAAAAAAAAAAAAGATGGTAAGTTTTAACCAGTTCCAATTAGTCTAAGTTACATATATTAGGCGTTTTTATAATACATAAAAACATTATACTTTAAATAAGCCATCTTTGATATATAGAAAAAAACATTACAATATAATTATATAACCTTTAATTTCACTTCAAATATTATTCTTATTAAAAGAGCCGTCTCATAAAGAACGCTGTGAAATTTGGAAACATTATTATTTGTGAAACATTATGTACTTAATGAATCTTTAAAAATTATTAAAAACCAAAAGACAACATTTTCAACAATTCTGCTTACATATATTTTTTTTAAAGTTCCCTTAAAAGGTGTTATACAAAAATATAATTAAGAACCAAATATGAAATTCACAAATATTCACTTTTGTCAATTACTCTGGGTTTCATTATGTAAGGTTATTTGAAATTTTGAGAGACCTACATATGAATTCACTAAATAAATTTTGAAAGTTTAGTGTGTGGATGTAGCCAGAAAGTAAGTGATTCAGATAGCGCAATGTCACGGGAATCGCACGGTTAACCCCGACTTCTGCTATATAAGTTAGAACTGAACTCACTAAATTTTCTGGTTTTGCATTAAAATTGATTTCACCTAGCTCCAATATTTCTACATCATTTAGTCGAGCTTCGCAGCTGCCTTGTCCTTCATTGTTTAAATAAATGATTCCTTTGGTCCTTAGGTAATCTTCACTCGCAAATACTTCAATTCTAGAAGAACCGTTAAAGTAATTTCGAAAAACTAAATTCAAATCCGCACCAGCCCTAAACTCGTTGAAACCAACAGTCAAGTCGAAACTATATTCAGTCTGATCAGAAAAAGTTGACTTTATGAACTTTTGAGTACCTTTTCTTAAAGTCAACGATGACAAATTCCCAATGTAGCCGTTACGAACGGCGAACCAAAGCAACTGGTATTCAAGAGTTATTTCACCTATTGGAAATGATTCCATGTGATCCTTTTTGATCTCTTTGGTTAAATTTTGTATGATCTTCTTTGGCAGATCGAGATTATCTTCAGAAGCAACTGATCCATCTTTAATAAGTGAAAACAATACCACTCCAAAAATAACTGTTAAAACTCGGTTCATGATCAACTCAAAGCGAACACACTAGCTTTGTGAACAGATAATACTAAATCTATGTTCTTTATAGCATTATGACTTATAAACGATAAAGAAAATAAAAAAAATGCTTTTATTAGGTTTGAGAATAATACTGTATAGTATTTGAATTATTTTTGTTCGATAAGGTATAATTTATTTCTTACTTTGCTCTTTAAAATCATTAGTAACAGTTTAAGGATTCCTTTACTTAACAGTTTTAAGTCCCGATTAGCCTCTGTAGCCAAGAAAGAGGACTTTTATTTTTACTTTCTTGTAAGAAGTAAATAACGTATTGTTATTGCGAGAATTTTCAGAAATAACGGAATAATCCCTTTTTTACCTTCTCTTGACCCATTTTGATTAATTTCAACGTCTTAGATATTAAAATTGAATAATTAAATTTAGAATATTGAAATTTTATATATAGGACTGTTGCACCGTCTACTTCGGTACCTTCGTTTTGATTGAAATCGACTAAGGGGGAGGGTGAACTTAGATGGCGAAAATATCACATTGAAAATTTGTCGGTAATTTGAGATACAACAAATTTTTTCAGGATCTTTTTTATTAATCATAAAAAGATATATAAATTATATATAATACCATGGAATGGAGATATTGTATATCACTTTCAAATGAAATAATTTTCAGTGAAGTGAAACCAAATATTTTGATTATTTAATTCAAGAGGAAGTCGTGTGGTGCCCACATCAGATTATTGAAATAATAATATTAGGTTTAATTATTTCCTTTAAAAAAAAAGAACTATATGCATACGTTTTTGAACCAGGGATTGAGAAAAGAAAATGTACAAATGCCCCTTTAATGAACGAACCGAATGCACGATGGCTTATATTATAAATCCGTCGTTAATTTCAAAACCTACATTTAAAAGGTTATCATATTAATTGTTAACCTGCCTCTAGAAACGAACAAGGACAAAAAAATAGTCTATTGACAAAAAGGAAAGTCAACCACGCAGTAGATGTGTAAACCAAGCAGATTTCCTATGTGCAAGTGTATATAAAAACCCCAAGAGTATTCTAATGGGGTTTACTAATGGCTGACCACAAAAAAGGACAAATAACTCCCTTCATATTATAATAATAAAAAAAAAACCTTTTTCTAGTTAAGAACGTATAATCTTAATTGATGATGTTATCACACGACGAAAACAACATTTTTGAATTTAAGTTTCAAATGTTTCATCAGATGATTGTTAATGTAACACGAGTTGGATTGGGGTTTTATTGAGTGCTAAAAATTCAAAAAATGTAAATATCTTGGTTAATATTCAAGGTAGGCAAGAAATATATTTAACAACATTTATAGGAAATTATATTCCTATAAAATGTTTCAATCCAACATAGAGTCCAGAAATCCTTAAATTTCTGAAATTCCCCCCTTCCCACTGGTGTAATTTCAGCCAATAACGAACTGGATCTTTAGTTTTACATAAAACGTTGAAATATCGAGTTTAAAATATATTTAATCTTGCATGGACCTCATTTTCGTCATCTCTAAGGCATTTGGGAAAATGTTTCGAAAATCGTGCCATGGTGTCAATAGCAGATTTCCCTTAAAGGGAATTTGCTAAAAGAAGAGGGGGGGAGGGTTGAGGTAGAGTTTTTTTGCCGGGTAGGATAGCAGTGGCAAGCATTAGCCTTGCAACAGACATAGAAGCCAGAATGATCGTTCCAATGCTTCTGTGCCCAGCTCAACACGCGAAAAGTGTATTAGGCCAACAGTTACAAATAACACTGGAACGTAGGCTAGGTCTCCGAGACAATGCAGAGACGTGATCCGCAAGTTGGTCCGACGCAAAATAATGGGCATTCTAATACTAATGAATTTATACAGCAATACGAATATATTATAAAGCGCTAAACCAAATGGATGCTGTTGTATTATCCTTTGAAAGGGTGAGAGAAGTGGGAGGGGCATGTCCCGGTATATATCACTGGAAATCATGATCGAGTGTTATGGAGCCTGTTATTTATTTCAATACATGTTCCATTACAATAAGACATAATACATGTATGATTATGTTTAAATACATTTTCATTTTACAATATATACACGTTAATCAACTATCTACTCAAACATAATATAAAAAAATAATAATAATAGAATAAAATATTAAAATAAGTAAGATAATTACAAATAAAATTAATAAATGAAATGAAAAATAAATAAATAAAATAAGAACAAAAAAATAAACAAATCAATTAAAGTTAAACTCAACCGATGTTTAATTTGCGAGTCTATGTAAGGTAAATATATTGAATTATAATTCCCATTCCTCACAATCAACTTTACATTCTAATGTATTTTTGCTACATCCATATCTATACTTTTGATAAACTTTATAAGTTCTTTGTTATATTTGTTAAATATAATATGAGGTGATTCTGGCAAATTACCTCCTTTTAAAATTATGTTCATTATTAAATTTAAAATTATATTCATTATTGAAATGTTATGGAGCCTTGGAATTCGTAATTGGAACATTCAAGCTGCTGACCTTTCTGAATGGTATAAGATATTTATAGAGACCCAAATACTCAGTGGACTTTAATGACCAGAAGTTAGTGCTTCAGAGAAATACATTTTAACTAAAAATTAAATGTGCTACTTTAGTCATAGCCTCTTCTACCAATTCTCAAATATCTTATCAAAGATTATTTATTTTTACTGACGAACTGTCAGTCAAAAGGTGTACCGACAATCCTCGATAAATCTAACAGGATATCGCTGTCCGACTGATTAATTTCAAGTGTGGCAGCTTTAATTGTGTCAAAAACAATTATTCTAGATTGCCACGAACAACACCCATACTCAACACAAGCAATTTCAATGAGTAATTGAATCACATTACCATTGACCTTGATAAAGTCTTCAGTTTGTGGCTGTAGAGTATTTAAAATCATTTCTTGCTCAATATTTTACTCCCATAGTTATGCTAAAAGATTTAAATTTTATGACATTATGGCGATGTTCTCTGCAACCCAGGCAAGACTGGGTATCCTCTACTGCGGCCATTTTAGCAGATTTCCCTTAAGGGAAATCAATTATTAAGGTCGTACTCATGACGCGATTATCGGGTAATTTCCTCAAATGTACTTCGATCCTACCTTGGAGATGATGAAAATGAGGTCCGTTCAAAATTTTATATACCTTCGATTTGATTAAAATTGACTAAGTGGGAGAGTGGACTAAGAGGTTGAATTAAAAAAAATGAAAAACTTTTCGGTACCAATTAGAGATACAACAAATTTGTACAAAATCTTTTTTATTTATCATATAAGCATCTATAAATTATGTTATATAATTCATTGGAACGGAGATATCGTACATCACTTTCATATGAAATAATTTTAAGTGAAGTGAAACCAAATATTTCGTTTTTTTTAATCCAATAGGTGCCCGCATCAGATTATTGAAATAATAATATTAGGTTTAGTTATTTCATTTTCCTTTAAATATATATATATATATATATATATATATATATATATATATATATATACACGTTTTTAAATCAGGGAATGAGAAAAGACACTGTATAAATGCCTCTTTAATGAACGAACCGAATACACTATAGCTTATATTATAAATCCGTCGTTAATTTCAAAACCTACATTTAAAAGGTTATCACATTAATTGTTAACCTGCCTCTAGAAACGAACAAGGACAAAATAAAATAGTCTATCGACAAAAAACCAAGTCAACCACGCAGGATCTGTGTAAATTGCAGTAAGCTCTGTAACCCAGAAAAGACTGGGTCTCCTCTACTGCGGCCATTTTAGCAGATTTCCCTTAAGGGAAATCAATTATTAAGGTCGTACTCATGAAGCGATTATCGAGTAGTTCCCTCAAATGTATTTCGATCCTACCTTGGAGATGATGAAAATGAGGTCCGTTCAAAATTTTATATATACATATTAGTCTGTTAACGCTCTAGCGGTCTTAATTTTTGTTTGTTGGTTACCAAACTCGATATCTAAACGTTTTATGTAAAAATAAAGATTAAGTTCGTTACCGGTTGAAATAAGACCGTAGGGAGGGAGGGGGGTTAGTGCGGGGTACTTCGGAAATTCGAAATATCTCCTTTATTATGCGTCGGATCGAATCAATCTAATTTCAAATGTAATGTTCAATAAATGTTGTTATGTACAGTTTTTCACTACCATGATTATTAAGAGATATTAGCGTTTTTTAATTTTAGGACTTCTGTAAGCCCCAATTCCTACTCGTCATATGAACAATAAGCTGTTGTATTATGAAGCACTTTATTTGGAACCTAAATACCAAATATTGATCTCATTGAACTATTACGTTTCGAGATAAATACAAATACGTGAAGCACGTTAGAAATCTGCTTAGTTAACGCATCCCTGTGCGTGACGGACATTTATGTCTTTGGAATAGTATTAGGGTTCTCCCAAAATCTATACTCTGTGGAAGGTGCCTTTTCCTAAAACTGTCGAGATACACACGAGATTGCCATGAATCTACTCGCATAGTATAAGGAGCTCTAGTCTAAGTGATCAGATGGAATACCGGTCTATGGATCCAAGAGTCATATCAAATCTACGCGAGGCAAAAAAATGTTCACAAGAGTATCCTTTTTGAAACGTTTTGATCTGTGAGTTCCTCAATAAGATGAAACTTTCTCGGAGCAACTCGTACGTGAGTTGCTCACTCTATGTCGACATTGTATGACACTTCCAGTTCTACTAGTCCTGGCATTTCCTACCAGGAAATATACACATGTCCATCCCCTCATCAATGGACATGAAACAGAGGTGCCCTTGTCTCTAACCACCTTGTCTTACACTGAACACTATTTTCACTAACTCATCAGATTTATTTTAATGTTCTCTAATTTTTGTAGATGTCCCAAATTATTCAGTCTTTCCAATCTATTTCCTGTATATATATATGCGAGTGTTTGCTTCTGTATTTATTCAAGTATATTTCAATCCTCTCTTTTTCTTTGACCAAATTAAAATCTCCCAAGAAAACATCTTTCTGAAATGTAGATAAAAAAAAGGTAAGTGTTTGTAGTTCTCTTTATTGAAGTTTCGGATAATGAGATGACACCGTATGATGCAAGACAGGAAAAGATAATTGAGCCAATTGTTGTTTTAAATAGTAATGATCACAGGCCTGACAATTGTACCAAATGCAAAGACAGGAATAACACTCAAATATAGTAAATACTAATATGTCCACTTAATTAAATAATGTTTTATATTAAATCAATTATATTCAATCTATATTTAATTAACCATATTCAATTTTACGTATCGAACAACGAAAATTTAATTTAGGGTAAAATTTGAAATTTAGGTTCATTATGTCAATTCCAGATAAAGTTTTTGTTTTATTCTGGGCAGTGTTTAACACGAACTAAGAGTTTTGGCGTCCAATACATAATGATGTCATTGTTATTTATAAACACCCACTTTGTGCCACTGTAGATAAATGGGACGGCTTATCTACAGGTTACCACCCTTTTCTAGCTAGGGGTGAGACTAAGGATTTTATTCAATGAGCTCGCCACTAAATAATGAAGACCTATTCCCCAGGTGAGAATAGAACTCAGGACTCTAGGCTTACCAAAGATAAGACCAACACTTTAACTCACGTGTCTAACCTGTGCGTGCCCCTTTACAATGATAGTGAGTCACTTTATCTATATATATATATATATATATAAAATTGTAACCTCTGTCTGTACATTGATTTTTTTTTCAAAATTTCACGATAAATTTTCGTTTTACATGTCTTAGACACCATAACCATGCATTTTGTTTCTTTCGTGTTTGTTTGTTACCTTCTCAAGCATAAACGGCTGAACCGAATTTAATGAAACTTGGTATGTATATTACTACTAACCCAACTTAGACTTTAGGCTATATTAATATCCTCTGAGTCGAACAGGAGTGAAAGCTCGGTATATGTATTAGCACTAACGCTTTCATTATAACAAGCCATACCAACATTTCTAGGGACGGGCTGGAGTGGGGGTTGTAAGAGAGGCCTGAATTTAAAAATAGCGATATTTCCTTTTATATTCGTTTTTAGGCAAATATGAACATAACAAAAGTTGTTTATTTTGTTATTTAGAGTAACTTTTGTAGTGTTCATTTTTGTCTTTTAACAAAGTATAAACGAGATATGCACTATAAACTAAAGCGGGAGTCAACTATTTTATTGGGCGCTAACGACTGAACCGAACTTACAAAAACTCGGTATGTCAATTAATTCTTCCATGATTATAAGCTATATTACATAAGAAAAACAAATTTAATAGCAGACCTCCAGAAACCCGAAAATGCGGGTAAACCTTCATGAATTGCCCACCAATAATAAGGTATTAGGGTGATACAAATTTTTGATAAGGGGGGGGGTGGTTACGAAAATCTCTGAAATTGAATGAAATGATAACAGGCTTGAAATTTTACAAAACTTCGCATTTGGGCTCCTTCCTCTTTCCGAACAGTAAAGGAATAAATTTAATTTTTGAGTTTTTTAAAGTTGTCAAGTTTTTTTTGTGAATAGAAAGTCATCTTCAAAATTTTAGCAGGACTGGGGCTAAGCAGATGCCCACTATACCATAGTTAAATGGCTCACATATAACGGTGTCTAACACTTAATACCATATTTGTCTATTAATAAGATCGCGTGAAGACGTGAAATACTAAGCTGGGCATGCGATGTTCAGGGATTAAATAAATTAAAGTTATAGTCGCCAGATTTGGAGTGGAGCCTTACAAAAAGCCCACAAATAACCAATAGCTCTATTTACATTCCAGTATTTAACAAGTTTACAGATTAAAAATTGAAGGATACTATGTATTTTTCGATCCGAAGCTTAGAAGGAAAGATTTTGTATCCTACAACCAATCAAAAGAAACGATTATTTTACATTTGCTATTGAAATGTAATTTATCAGAAGAATCTGGGAAAATTGATAATATGAAGCATTAATTGATGATGTGAGGCAAATGAATATGGACAGTAATTTAATTATTAAATATTCATTCCTGTCTTTACATCTCTGCTGTATTCTGTGCTTAAAACTAATAAAATATAGTTAATATGACAAGATTTGATGCAACAATAGGATAAAAGAAAAACAATTCGCATAATAAGGTGGGAAAGATTAACTACCACAAGCTGAACACTTTATCAGGGAACGTGTTCGTCATGGCATGATAAAACTCGTCATTTGTCTTATCAGCTTTTAAGTGATATTTGCCACTCAAGGTTAAAATAAGATAATAATGAAACATCTAATAAAGAGAATATAAAATAAATAAATTACTAAAGGATAAAGAAATCGAATTGTGAAAATTGTACAGAGCTAAACTTAGTTATCAAGAATCTAGAGTCGAAAACCTTAAGAGTTTTCATAACTGCAGGTATGGTAACTAAATAATCCAAAGTGATCTCAAGGCAAACCGTCTTGGTTTGGTAAATATTGGTAGATGGAAAATTGAATGTTTTTTCCCTTAAGAGAAATCAGCTATTGAGGTTGTACTCATGACGCGTTTTTTGACAAATTTCCTCAAACGTCCATTGTATATGTTTTTGAAAATGGAGAATATATGTTGAAATGTGATTAGTTGTGGCCGATTTCTGTCAATATCAAATATTAGTGTTGACCGAAACGTTTAAATATTGAGTACAGTATATTATTATTATTTTTATTTATTAACGTCCACTTTTTGCACTTAACGCTAATTGGGATGGGTTATCTATAGGTTACCACTCTTTTCTAGCCAGGGTGGGACTTAAGATTATTTATAGATCAAATACATGTTACCCAGACAATATCGTAAAATCTTTATTGATGACGTCATCATACAACGAATCTCCAAGTATCTAGCATAATAAAGATCTCATCAAAACAATATCCTGAGTGAGAGAGAAGGAATTTGAAAATTCAAAATATCTTCATTATTATGGGTAGGATTGATAAATGTAATAAGACAAATCTTGTTAAACTAGTATTGCTCTACAATTTTTGTTATTTATATTTATTCCTAACTCAAATATTAATTGTTATTCGTACTTTCTTAATTTCTATCTTCAGAAAAATCCCACACTCATCGGATTTTCATTTCGAAATAGAGAATATATTGTGAGGTGGGGTCATTAGTCGACAAATAGACACGCGTATTACCAACCATCCTCTTTGGACTATACAAGCAAGTTTGCGAGATGATACCTCATCGTGTATTCGTCTGCCAGGCGAATTCTTGGTGGAACACAAGACGACAGATGATCCACACATTCTCTGCTGAATGACAATATTCGAAGACTTCGACCAGCCGATTATAGGGCGAGCACCGGCAAGACCTTTGTTCGCAAGGAGTTAAAGAACTGCTCGCCTTTATTCGTCAGAGAAGACTGTGCCCAACGTCCTTTGACACCGCCTTACTCCGGACCACACAGAGTTCTTCCGCGAGGTGACAAGTTCTTCGTAGTGCAACTCCCAGGCCGCGATGCGACCACATCCATAGCTTAAACCAGTATGCCTATACTCCAAAAAACCTCTGGACAACACTCTACTATCTAGAACTCAAACATCGCAGCCACATACCTTACCGTCCTGCCTGAAGGCACCAGCAGCAGACCGAACACCCCAAGAGCCTTACACGACCCGATCCTGACGAGCAGTGAAACGAGTACGGTAGCTATCATTGACTTACATAGTGAGTGATTACGTGGGGCGACCGCTAGAGCTGTAACAGATTTTACGAAAATCGCGTAATGAGCACAACCTCAATAGCTGATTTCCCTTTAAGGAAATCTGCTAAAAGGATCCTAATATGTCCATTAAAACACACAAACACAGGCGCCGTCACACTCATACGAAGTTTCATCGAATTCAGTTATGGCTGGTTAATGCTATTTTAATGAAATACTATTCTTACTACAATAATAAACATATTTATTGTGGAAATAGTGATATTTCAACCTGTGAGTTGAACTTGTTATGGCTGGCATTCATTATAATCGAATTGTGCAGAAGATAATAGTTATATATGTCTTATCTAGGCTCTATTCCATTATATCATCTAACAATAAAACCATTTGTGATGAAATAAGTAATTTTAGATATCTCTATTTACTATGATTTAGTCTAATCTGAAGTAGATGACGACAAAATATATATTATGAAATCGTACTCGGGTTTATACAGCAAATATTGGAGATTTAATCTTGGCTGATTGACTTTTAAATATAAATTATCATATACACTTCAAACCTGATAACTTTTTGACCTGAAAAGAAGAAATATTTAATAGACCCTATATTTTATTGATTCCTCTCGGCAGGTGTAGCCATTTTGTTTTCCTTTAGTATAATAAATAAGTAAATTATTAATTTAAAACTACCAAAAAATTATTTTTTTTCGGTTGGCATTATAATCTAACCTCCCCCGAGCGAGACTCCAGGAATTCGTGATCAGAGTTTCACGTAGAGTAATCAACTTGACATACAACCCCCGTTAACCAAGGAGGACCTGGAATGAGTTGTCTCCAGTAGATGACGGGCTCCATTGTATCTGGAGGGTCCTGTGGTCAGTTCATCCTGTCAGCCTGCCTGTGGACGTGATCTAAGAGTCATAATCGTTATTAATCCCGAAAGGCTGTATATACTCGTTAGTCTCCCGCTCATCCATAACCGCTGCGAGTTTAGCGCACTCTGGTAGCGAGGATCGAACCTCCACCTATTTTTACCTTCAGCTTACTGACGGTAGTGGTAGATGTGCCCACACCTTAACTCGCACGGTCACCGGGGCAGAATTAAAATAAAGGGTGCTGTTAAGATTTATGAGAGAGAAAGTGTGTGTGAGAGAGAGTAAAATGTAAAATCTTAAATTTCGTCAATTATATTAAGTGTATAAGTTTCAAATCTATATGGTCTTTTACAAAGCAAGAAATAGTTAATTCAAAGTAATGTGTGAGTTATTTGCGTATCACTCCTGCGTATGGAAAATCTGCTTTTATTGCTTAGGTTTTTCTCTCTTTTTTCTAAACTACCAGAAATGATTTGAACCCCTCATTTTAGGGCCATCACTGCCCCCGATGATGAGAAAAAGCGTGACCAGAACCATTTGTAACCAAGAAACATTTATATTCCTTCCAGATTTTTTTTCATCACAGGATGTGCAATTACTTATGTATAGTCACTTGTACTAAGTATTGAGTGTTGACTGTACATCCAGAATGAAAGATAATCTGGAAGGAAAATAAATGTTTTTGGATATACATAAAAAAAACCTATGAGTAGAATAACTAGCATAATATTTGAGTTACGAAAAAATGAATTGAACAGCATTATTTTATCAAGATTGGTTTTATAACATTTTTCAAAGCAACTCATAATAACGGAGATATTTTGAAGTTTCGAACTCGCCCCCCTCCTCTCTGACCCCCCCCTCCCCGCCTATTCCATGTCGGCTTTCGGTCACAACGGTTAAATCTTGAGCAGTTAAAATCTTAATTGATGACGTCATCTCATAACGTATTTGCATCCATCTCAAAAGGTTCAATGAAATAATAGTTCTTATTTAAGCTTAGAATAAAGTAGGTCATGATATAACAGCCTATTGTGAATATGAGAAGAGTTGAAGTGGGGGTTTGCTGATGGCCGAAAACTAAAATATGGAAATATCTTGGTTAATAATCTTGAGAGCGAAAATGTGTAAATAACAACTTTTATAGAACATTACATTTGCAATAAGATTGATTCTATACAATCTTTAGATGCAACGCATAATAACGGAGATATTTTGAATTTTTGATATACCCCTTTTCAGCAATTAACGAACTTGATGTATAAGTGGCCCTTGCGGAAAAAAACGCCCAGGCGGGAAGTGCTGTTGTATACATTGAAGCCTTGCCAAAAAAAATACTATCATCTTTCAGCCTCTAATGTTGCCGAGCGAAGCCGGGGGACCTTAGCTAGTATTCGATATAGACAAAACATATACATCACAACATATATTGAACATTTAGTAGTGCTCAGGTGTGCCACTTCAAGCCACTGAAATCTTTTAATTAGGTTCCCTTGCACTGCCTAATAATTGAAATTTTTTTCACACGAGCCATCTATCCTTCATCTTATTCCTGCACTCTAATCATTAATTAAATAGTCTTACAGTTAATACTTACTACGTACTCATCGTTTACTTTTGCTTTTTTTTTTTTTTTTTTTTTTTTTGAAAAAAACTGTATATCAAGCTACAATTTAATACTAAACTATTAAACATGCATCAACATGTACTAAAGTACAGTTTAATAAAAAAGTTTGATGAAGGAAAGTACGAAAACCTAAAACAAACTAATATATCTAATACCTAATTTAAAAGCCATGGTTAAAAAGAGAAAGAAAATCAGGTATACCAGAGTAAATGTCTAGGTGAGGGGAAAAAAAACCATAATGAAACCCAAAATAAACGAGAGAGAGAGAGAGAGAGAGAGAGAGAGAGAGAGAGAGAGAGAGAGAGAGAGAGAGTATTATTTGAATAATTTAAATGATATCAAAAAGATTTTTTGTGTCAACAGGCAATGAAGATGAAGCTGCTGCTCTGAAAGTGCATTCTGTCTTAATAAACTCATTTTGGAGGAAAAGAGACTTTACTCTGTACATCCAGAATAACAAATTTGTTTGAAACATTTATTACACTACTTTCATAAGAAAAATCCAGTCCTCGGTCACTAGAAAACGTTCGTGACGAATGGCTTCACACCTTAAGGAAAGACACCCAAAGACGCCACTATGAATTACAGCACAGATGACGTCTTCAAAACATTTTTATCTCTATTTCTTCCTATCTAAATACCCTTTGTAAACTAGGCTTGTAGTTTAAGTAGGACATAAAACGTTTAATGAACCAGAAGATAAAAGTGTAATTATCATGAACTGGAGTTAGGATTTATTGAAAGAAGAAATAGCAAAAATACAAATAACTCACTTGAGCCAAGAAAAAGAAGAACATGTAATCCAAAAATTATAAAAGATGGACATAGCTTGTTCATGCACAATTTCAATATACATTACTGTAATATTGTCCTTGGAATTTAATTTCATTTTTAGATACTCATGGGTATATATCTGCACTTTATATTAATAGTTTCAATATCAATAAATAATGAATATCCTGTGAGGAAAATAAACAAAATAAATATGTTATTGACATATCGGCAGCGCAGTTTGTTTCATAACAATTTATACGTCTATAAATTTAAGTATTAAGATCGTGTCACTTTTCTTACGTATCCAATAAACCCAAGAATTACATGTATCGTCTCGCCTTATTTAAGACTGATTTTTTTTATAGCGTTGAGATCTTATTCAATTGCTCAAGAGTTATGAGCTGCCAGCAAGCAGTTATTGGAACAGCTTTGTTTCTCAGTTTAATTATTATAGGTTCAACCGGTGTCCGGCAAGAATATATGGACGATGAGGAAGAATTCGTTACTAAAGTTCTGCACAATGTCAGTAATATTATTAAGGCAAGAATATTAGACGAATTTGTCGTTCAAAATGTCACTTTCGGCTTGTCTATCGGTTTTGCTGAGTTGAAAACTGGAAGTATTGGTAAGCTTTCTTCTCTCGTTCTTCGAGAAGTCCATCAGCTGACGGTAACCCAATCCAATAGTGTTAAGTTGTACCAGTTCGATTTGGACTTGGGCCTAAGTGATTTTCGGATATCGGCCGAAGTACTATATAAAATAGTAGGAACTTTTGGCAGGATCAACTCTAATCGAAATGCTGACGACTGAAGACGCCGTGAGACTCGTCGGAGGCGTGCGTATCCACCTTGCTTCAGGGAGGTGCAGGGCATATCTGGATAATGCGTCCATTGTTGAACTTGGCAGTGTCAAAATCAATCTGTCACCAATGACCATCGTAAATTCTTTATTGACATACTTGGCGGAAGGTTTGACAAACCACTTCTCGCCAACTATTATACCTTATATAAATTATGCAATTCCTACTTACATCGTTAGATTCAATATTCCGACAGTATTTAGTGAAGTTATTTGTAGTGCTCTAAAAAAATAGACACTTCACATTTTATTCAATTAAGTTAAACATTTTAGTGGTTTTTTTGTTTGTTTTTTTGGTTCTTCTTAAACTGAGATGTAGAAGGCACAAGTATTCCACGTAAGTATTTATACGAGATTAAGTTAATGATAACCAAATAAAAAAAACAATTTTCCTATAATTTCTGCGTCTTCATTGAATTACCTAAACATTTGTGAATGAACTAGAAAAATACTTCTATAATAATAATAATAATAATAACGGAGCATAAGTATAGCATCAACCAGAGAAATTCGGCAAGGAAGAATTGTGGCTAAGATCCCCAAACATTATTAGAAAAATACAATGGTTTATTAATGAATGTAGGATGAAAAAATTGTTGGCTACGCTTACACTATAATAATTTATTATAACGGCAGAGCGCTTTCGATGCTGTGCATCATCGTCAGTGCCCGAAGGTTTTCGATGTTGACCTGACGGCTCTTGTGACCTGATACACCAAATAAAACGTTTCGAGTAAAAAATGTAAAATCTTAAAGGAGATGTTATCACACGAAATAAAAGTTCAACGAAAACAATATTTGGTATTTAAGCTTCCAATAAAGTGGTCCATTATATAATAGCTTATTGTTAATATGGGATGAGTATTTACTCGTGGGGGTTTACTAAAACTGAAAACTAAAAAGTGCAAATATCTCAGTTAATATTCATCATAGAGAAAATATGTATGTAACAACATTTATAGGCAATTCAATTTTCAATAACATTAGTTTTATTCAATGTTTCAATCCAACGTATAATAACGATTTTAGCTCTTAACGAACTTGATCTTTAGTTTTACCTAGTTCAAAGCTTTGTTAGCCCTTAAGGAAAATATATTATTTCGAATAAGAAGTAGTGGCTCCGGTCTTGTTAAGAACCATTCGGGTGAGAAAGAAGAAGTGAAACAATTCTGGAATATGCTTTCTTAATATTTTTTCAGGTGAATTCAATTATGATCTTGTAATATATCTTCATGCTATTCCGTTTTGGGAATATTTAAAGAAGTTGTCGTTTATGTTTGGTGCTTCTTAGTCTTAAAGAGGTTAAATTTGATTAGTAGTAGATTTTCTTTTAAGCGAAATCAGTTATTGAAGTTGTTCTCATGGCGCGATTTTCGAAACATTTCCTCAAATGACCTTCAATACTACCGAGATGACGAAAATGAGCTTCAAAGTTCAAAATTCTCTCCCTCTAGACACACAAACGCGCGCGCGCAACTACTACCTATCTAAGAACAACAATATGCAAATAGACCATGAAACTTCATATTCTATGCTTAAATAAAACACATTGTGTATTATTTTTTATTAGCAGATTTCCCTTAAGAGAAATCAGCTATTGAGGTCGTAATCATTACGCGAGCTTTGAAAAATTTCCTCAAATGTCCATCGATCCTACCCAGGAGATGACGAAAATGAGGTCCGTTCAAAATTATATATATATATATATATATATATATATATATATATATATATATATATATATATATATTTGTCTGTTAACGCTCTAGCGGTCGCAATTTTCGTTTAATCGTTACCAAAATTCATATTTAAGCGTTTTATGTAAAAAGAAAGATCAAGTTCGTTAATGGCTGAAATCGGACTAGTGGGAAGGGGGGGTTTAGAGGGGGGATTTTTAAAATTCGAAATATCTCCGTTATTATGCATCGGATCGAAAAAGTATATAGAATTAATCTCATTACAAATTAAATTTACTATAAATATTGTTCTATACACTTATTCTGTATCTTGAATATTAACCGAGATATTTGCATTTGTATTCTGAGTGTGGTTGGCACTATCCGCCGATGGCTCTGACGGCCGTTTTGGTTACTATTCCTCCCTCGTGAATAGGTCTAGAGATACCTTCCTACTACTGTTATTATTAGGCAGATTTCTCTATTGTAAATCTTCACGTGGGAAATCTGCTTAGTTTACGCAGCCCCTGCGTGACGGACTTTTTATTCTAGAACTTTAATATGTTTGATACTTGTACAAATTTTCAATTGTGCGTGATAAATTATATCTCAAAGCCTCAGTTTTTATTTAATCGATACCTTACTCTGCATTTAACGGTTTCATGGCTCACTAAAGGCCATGCTCGTCAATAGAGGAGATTACTCTAGTAGGCTTGTTTGAATCTCAGCTATTTAGGTTGTGCGCATGACGCGATTTTCAAATGATCATCAATCTTAACTATATATATATACATATATATATATATATATATATATATATATATATATATATATATATATATTGTTGCCTCTTCTTTCTTCTTTTCTTTTTTATTTATTCTACGTTTTGTTTTCATTTATTAATTTTGTTAACGACAACTAACTGTGACAGACATGTGAAAGAGTAGATCGCCAATATAGCTTTACTCTTTTAAATTAATAAATAATATAAATATGCCCGGATTATGAAATGGATCTAAATATCTAATACAACCGATCTTTTAGGAGATTTACTTTTCTAAAACTTTTCGAGTTTGAGAAATATGTTGCCTCTATCTCGAAAATTAACCTAGTCATCAATATTTTTCGGTTTCGCCCTTCAGTATATCTTGACTTCAACTCATCCATTTCTACTTTGAGTAATAGTGTCTCTGAACTCTCGTCTTTAAATCTCAATTCCCGTTTAAAAAAAAAAAAAAGGTCTTACTATGGAAGAACTGGAGAATCCAGCGCGTTACTCCAGCATAAGGGAAGTCTGCTAGTTTAAGCAGCCCCTGTATGACGGACTTTATATTGATTGTGTTGAGTTCATTCCTCTTATGTTATATCTCTGGAATATTCCGGATGGTAGAGGAACCAATGTATGAGGATCAATAAGAAGACCTTGTCCTCTACTATTGTTTTAGCAGATTTCCCTCAAGGGAAATCAGCTATTGAGGTTGTACTCATGACGGAATTTTCGACATTTTTCTTCAAATGTCCATCGATCCTACCTAGTAGATAACGAAAATGAGGTCCGTTCAAAACTGTATATATATATATATATATATATATATATATATATATATTTGTCTGTTGCCGCTCTAGCGGTCGCAATTTTTGTTTGATCGTTACCAAACTCGATATTTAGTCGTTTTATGTAAAAAGAAAGATCAAGTTCGTTAATGGCTGAAATCGGACCATTGGGAGGGGAGGTTTAGAGGGGAGGATTTTCTAAAATTTGAAATATTCCCGTTACTATACGTCGGATCGAAAAATTGTATAGAATCAATCTTATTGCAAATTGAATTTACTATAAATATTATTATATACATTTATTCTCTATCTTGCATATTAACCGAGATGTTAGCAATTTTATGAAATCGGGGCGGCTAACAGATGAGATTGAGTTTCCCGCCAAAAGCTAAGTCGGCCGTTTTCTTAACTCTTCGCCTCTCGTGAAATTTCTCTATTGTAAAACTACACGTGGGAAATCTGCTTAGTTTACGCAGCCCCTGCGCGACGGACTTTTTTTTTAATTTTATGCAAAGTGCACTTTCGGAGTCAGCGCTCCATCGTCAGTGCCTGCTGATTATAGCTGTGTAGCCTGGACCAAAAACTCCCGGGAGTCGCCCAGCGGTTTTGGTCCAGGCTACACAGCTATAATCAGCAGGCACTTGCGATGGAGCGCTGACTCCGAAAGTGCACTTTGCATAAAATTAAAAACAATAGTAGAGGACAAGGCCGTTTTATTGATCCTTACCTCTTATGTTAGTTCCTTTGTTATTCACTAAAACTTAGGCAAATGTCCAATAGGGAGTCCACATGCAAGAATGACCCCATATTAAACCCATTAGAAATGCAATTCCTACAAATGAAACTTCTATAATTTGGTCTATTTTTCTGCTCTTGATAAAATAGATATTGAGGAGTAACCATTCTCAGATAATGATTGTACATTTATATATATATGAAGTAGTCATAATCTTATTAGAAGTGTACACAACATAAGTGGTTTGCCACTCCTTGACTCTATATATCGTCGGTTGGAAATCACAGTGTTCAGTTCTACCACAGCTACCATGAAACTGTTATTGGCTCTGTTGGCAGTGACGGCCGTGTCCTTCGCCGATGGCTTTTACATCTTCAAGGCAGGAGACGACCCAATAGATTTGCTTACGCAGCTCATTGACGGATTCAACTCCCAAATCACTAAGCAGCAGTTTTCTCAAATCCAACTGCCGAAGTTCTCTTTCGACTACAGCTATCTCAGGTTCGGTGGCGAGGGTGGAAGCATCGGCAATTTCAACACACTTGCTCTGAAGGGAGACAAGCAGAAGTTTGAAAAAACAGAAACTGATGAGGGTTTCAAATTTGATTTCGACATTTTAGTCGGCCTAAAGGAAATCAAAGTGGAATACAACTCATATGTGTCTATCTTCTACTTGATTTCTCACAGCGTAGATGTATCACTTTCAGTTGGTGAAGACTCAATAAGACTTGCAGGAAGCATAACAGTGAACAAGGACAAGACCTGCACAGCTGTTCTCTCAAATGCCGGATTCGAAGATCTTACTGATATCAAACTCCGTGTTGCCCCCAGTGGTATGATAAATTCATACCTTCAACTAGTTGCTTATAATGTTGTTTCTGTCTTCCTCCCTAAGGTAACATCTGAAATTAACAACTTTTTATCCAATGCCTATAGTTCTCCAAGTTTCCAAAAACAATTTTCCGATTTTGTATGTATCCCATTCACTCCTAAGTAATTTATATAATAAGCAACGGATGATCTAAATCCTTTGGATCATAACTAGAAAAACAAATTTCTCGCTAACCTGGTTATGTTTTCCTGCATGTAATTACAAGTCAAATGGTTATTTAATTACACTTATAAGGATGTTGATTGTCATACAACACATTTCATAATAATATATTAATATGTTTTGTATAAATGAATTAATAAATTTATATTCAGATATTTACTCTCATTATTCACCTGTGTTTTTAACCTAAGGCCAGAGAAAAGAAAAACTTATTAGTTTGCAAATTACGCTCATATAAGTATCCATTTAAAGACAGTTACTTAAGATAGCCCCAGGAAACTAATTTGAAAAATTTAAAGAATTTCAATTAGCCAGAGCAGCACGTATTTACTACTTTAACGTTAGAACTTCTACAAGTCACCTGAGCAATAATAGGGAAAACGAAAACAAGGAACATGTACATTGAACTTCAAATTTCACTAATAGAGGTAAGTATTTAAGAAAACACCTACCTACTTGACGGATTCCTCGTGCTAGTGTGGCAAGGCTGGCTGTACAATAGATTAAACTACCATCAAAAATACTACACAATCTGGATGTACATACGAAAACTAATAAGGTAATATATATATAAATATATATATATATATATATATATATATATATATATATATAGATATATATATAAAGAAACATCCTGAGAAAAGAAAAAGTCCGTCACGCAGGGGATGCTTAAACTAAGCAGATTTCCCTCTTGAAGACAATAGATATATCTAAATACTGGTGAATATAAAGTGAAGAAATACAAACGATAATAAGAAATCTTTCAGTCAATTTTATTAACTTCCAGATGAGAAGCGTCTGAAATGTAGAAAAACAGGTCTGCCAACTTCTCATAGAAAAGAAAAAAGCAATTACGGAAACATATTAGGGTATAACATATTAATTTTATTGAAAACTATTTACGATATCTACTACTGTTATTTATAATGAATGATAATGAAGGATAACTTTTATCTGGGGCTCAGGTTAGTCATGTGAGCTAAAGCGTTGACCTTAATCTCACATGGCCAACCTACAGTGACGAGTTCGATTCTCGCCTGGGCAATAAGAATTTATTTAGTGACGGAATTGATTAAATAAAATCCTTCGTCCCACCCTGGCTAGGAAAGGGTGGTAAACTGTAGATAACCCGTCCTAATTAGCCTTAGTTGAAAAAGTGGACGTTAATAAATATTTTTTTTTTTTTAATTTTGATCTCAATCAATCAAATATGTTAGTAGTCCAAGAACTTAAGACGGTGGTGAGCATTTTCTCAAAACGTAAAATTTCAATGAGAACAATATTTGGTATTTAGGCATCAAATTAAGTGGTTCATAATATAATAGTTTTTTTTCAATATGACATGAGTAGGAGTGGGGTTTACTGGAGACCGAAAATTATAATATGGAAATATGACGGTTAATATTCACTTTAGAGAAAACATGAATATAACAGCATTTATAATATATCACATATGTAATAAGATTGATTCTATACCATGTTTCGATCCGACGCCTAACAACGAAGATTTCGAAATTCTCCTTAGCTTATACTTCTAAGACTAACAAAATAATCCAAAACCAATTTGAAACATCTATTTCCACTTTGTTATTTCAAACAAAGTCAGATTTCCTTGTTTTTCACACACCTCTCACCCGAAAGCCATGCCATAAATTGATCAAAATCTGCTTATATCTTCTTTATAAGTGTGATCCATTCTTCCACTAGGGGCTCAGGTTAAAGCTAGGCTTTAATCTCACATGGTAAACCTAGAGTGGCGAGTTCGATTTCTGCCTGGGCAAATCGGATTTTATTTAGTGATGAACTCATTAAATAAAATCCTTAGCCCCACGCTTGCTAGAAAAGGGTGGTAACCTGTAGATAGCCCGTCCGAATTAGCCATAGTTGGATAAATTGGACGTTAATGAATAAATTACAATCTTCCAATGATCTTTCCAGGCTATCATCAAAATTTCATTATGATTAATATGAAGGGGGGATTTCGAGCATTTTTTTTCATTCCTGATGTTCTTGTGTTCCTTTTCTTTTTCAACCGGTCAACGACGGGTTATAACAACCCGTTTTCGTTAATAATAAACAGCTTTGATTTACTAATTTCGAAAAGTTTTCTTCCGACTTCACGTGCTATTTTTCGTTGTTTGCAGTCAATGACGTCAAAAACTGGTAACACAGCTAGTGTATGTACGTGTTAGTTTACATTTGAAGTAGGCAAAATCTTAATGGAATTAATCACAACAAAAGGGGAGGATTTTTTTTTTTCAATCTGAACCAGAATACTTCTCAAAAAAATAAACTTGCTAAGAAATGGATGGCCTTGTAATTCCTGCGTGGGTTTGGGCTGATAGGCACCTTTTGCTGAACTCAAAAGTTCTATTTTAAGGGGGTTTATGAGTATGGATGGACGTTAGAACGTTAGGTTTGTGAGTATACCCGGTATCTAGCGGTACTGGCTAGGTTTATAATTGGTTTTGGCCACTTATAGGCGTCTTATATTAGTCGCAAGGAAATCACACAGCTCAGTTCAACACCACAACAAACATGCAACATATGTTGGTTCTTGGCAGCCACCACGGTGTCCTTCGCCCATGGTTTTCAAATTTTCAAAGACGGAGACGGCTCAATACTCTGCAACAGCTGATCGATGAATTGAACGCACGCAGTGTTCCTGATTTTCATATCTCAGAGTTCCCTTTAAGCCCATTTTATGGAATTACGACGGATATATTGGGTGGTCCCATCGGAAATTTCAATACTCTTCAACTGATGGGAGACAAGCAGAAGTTCATAAAAAATGAAAGCATCACAGTATGAATTTGACATTAGCGTTGGTCTAAAGGAACTCAAGCTGGAACTGCAGACACAGTTTTCTTTCCTCCACATAGTTTTTCACCGAGCAGATGCGTCAGTTACATTCGGCCACGCCATTAGACTTGCAGGAAGTGTTGAGGTAAACAGAGACAAGACTTGCAAAACAGCTTTCCCGAAAAGGGATATAGATATCTCCTCCATTTATGTCAGTATCACTTCAGGAATTGTAAATTCAGTTGTGGCATTAGTTCTTAATACCGCCATTCCTTTCGTCCTCCCTCTCGCAAAGCCTCAAGTGAGCGATCTTTTTTAGCAGATTTAGCAGGAGATGACAAAAATGAGGTCCGTTCAAAATTATATATATATATATATATATATATATATATATATATATATATATATATATATATATATATTGGTCTGTTAACGCTCTAGCGGTCGCAATTTTTGTTTGATCGTTACGAAACTCGATATTTAACCGTTTTATGTAAAAAGACAGATCAAGTTCGTTAACGGCTGAAATCGGACAAGTGGGAGGGGGGGGGGGGTTTAGAGGGGAGGATTTTTGAAAATTCGAAATATCTCCGTTATTATTTCATCGGATCGAGAAAATGTATAGAACCAATCTTATTGCAAATTAAATTTACTATAAATATTGTTATATACACTTATTCTCTATCTTGAATATTAACCGAGATATTTGCATTTTAGCAGATTTTCCTTAAGGGAAATCAGCTATTGAGGTTGTACTCATGACGGAATTTTCGAAATTTTTCTTCAAATGTCCATCGATCCTACCTAGTAGATGACGAAAATGAGCCATATATATATATATATTTATTTGTCTGTTACCGCTCTAGCGGTCGCAATTTTTGTTTAATCGTTACCAAACTCAATATTTAGTAGTTTTATGTAAAAAGAAAGATCAAATTCGTTAACGGCTGAAATCGGACCAGTGGGGGGGGGGGTTAGAGGTGAGGATTTTTGAAAATTCGAAATATCTCCGCTCCTATACGTCGGATCGAAAAATTGTACAGAATCAATCTTATTGCAAATTAAATGTGCTATAAATATTGTTATATACATTTATTCTCTATCTTGAATATTAACTGAGATATTTGCATTTGTATTCTGCGTGTGGTCGGCAGGAGTCGGCTATGTTCGAACTTCCGCCGAGAGCTCTGGCGGCCGTTTCTGTAACTATTCGTCCCTCGTGAATAGGTATAGAGGCTTCTTACTACTACAGTTGTTATTAGGCAGATTTCTCTATTGTAAAACTTCACATGGAAAATCTGCTTAGTTTACGCAGCCCCTGCGTGACGGACTTTTGTTTCTTTGGTGTCTTGTTTGTTTTATTGGGCACTAACGATTGAACCGCACTTAAAAAACTCGGTATGTGAATAGTAATTACTCCCCCATGATTATAAGCTGAACCAAGATTGCTATGAACGAGCAGGAGTGGGGGTTATAAGGGATCCCTGAAATAAAAATTCGCGATATTTCATTTTCTATTTGTTTTTTGGCAAAAATGTACTTATGTTTTGTTATCAAAAGTTGTTTATTTTGTTATGTTGAGTAACTTCACACTAACTTAATGTAACTTTGTTACATCCACTTTTATCGTAATTTTATTAGAACTTATTTAAGGGGTTTCAATATATGTATATTATGGCAAACGATGTTATGTGTTAGTCTTATATGATTGTTCTAAGTATGATTCGGATTAGTGAAGTTATCGAAATGTAAACTATAAAAGCATTTCTATTATTTAATTTGTATAATGTATTATTTAATCAAAGCCATGCTGAATTTGCACTATACTTAAACTATATGCACTCGGATTGGTTTTTGACAGAAATGTACATTATAGATGGTACTTAACTATAATAAATGCTATCCATGGATATGGTTTGAATTATTCAAAAACGGTGTGTCAAAAAGTAGAGAGGGATTGATTAGGAACACATTTTCTTTTATTCTTCAAAACTAAAATTCCTATTCTATTAGTCCCCAAACGTTAACAGGCCCTTTCGAAAAAGCAATGCGTCTTGAAAGGAAGTGTAATTGAAGTTGTGTGTACACATTGAATTCTTGCTATAAAAATACTATCATTAGTCAGTCAACAATGATTTCCCATCGCCGGGTACCTTAGCTAGATTGTTTATATACAAAATACATACGTTTTAGATGACATTTAATTATAATAAATGCTATCCATGATTATGATTTGCGACGAGGGAATGATTAGGGACTTACTTTCATTTATTCTTCAAATCTAATTTTTTTTTCTATAAGTCGCAGAACTCACCCTTAAGGGAAAACAATGCGACCAGACGGGAAGTGTAGTTGTACACGTATAACCCTTGCCAAAAACAAAATAGAATCTTTCCGCCTCAAATGCTTTCCCGAGCGAAGCTGGTTACCCTAGCTAGTATACACACGCACCCACCCACCCACCCACACACACACACACACACACACTATACATTTTTCGAAAATCGCGTCATGAGTACAACCCTCAATAGCTGATTTTCCTTTATGTAAATCTGCTAAAACGACATAACACAGAATATTGAAATTTCATATATAGGACTATTGTGCCGTCAATTTGTGCACCTCCGCATTTGATTTAGATGGAGTAGGAGGGAAGGGGGAGTTAGAGGTAATTGTAAATTTCTAGCGCGTTTTAGAGATACAACAAAGTTGTATAGGGCCTTTTTTGTTTGTCATAAAGGACCTCTAAATTATTTCTATGGAATTTTTCCTTCCAATAAATTGGAACGGAGATGTCGTGTATATCTTTAAAATTAAATCAATTTAAATGAAAAGTTACAAAACAATTTTTTTTTAAATTTAATTGGAGTTCAAGGAAGGAGCAAGGAGGATGCTCATATCAGATTTTATTTATATTTTGTGCATTCCATTTGGACCAATCGAAAATGAGTGATACAGATAATTGGAAAATACAGTTACCATGACCACTGAATGAGACAATGACCTTCAAAAATATCATTTTAAAAATACGCGCCAAAAATAAACCAATCATGTGAAGAATGTGTTATCTTAAATGAGTTGATTAATCAATCACTCCCGGCACTTGGGGGAGGTTATGTAACCTGACTCGACCACTTGTTAATTGTTTCACTCATTCGAATTCTCCCTTTAACTAGGTAACTTTGCATTATTCAGTTTTGGTGTTTCTTTTACTAAACCTAAATTATGGCTGGAAACACAGTTGCTGGTAGTAGATTTTCTAAATTAAGCATTCAACCCCCCATTGAAGTGTTTAATCTTATGAAAGCATACCAGGACGACCCTTATGAAAAAAAAGTGAACCTTTCAGCAGGAGGTATGTAAAGAAATCAGTGTTTTGTGTAGAATACAAAATAAAATAGTTTAATTGAACTTCTTCTTTTTTAAATCATTTTTAGCCTACAGAACTGATCAAGGAGAACCTTGGGTTTTACCCTGTGTGCGGAAGGTAGAAGCAGCTATGGCTGCTGATACCTCTTTAAACCATGAATATCTTCCTATTCTTGGATTGGAGGCCTTCTCGCAACAAGCAACTGCACTTGTTTTAGGAGGAGACAATCCTGCTATTGTGAATGGACTGGTCTGTAGCAGTTTTGTATAACATAGCTTTCCTAATTTACACTTTTTCAGTCAGATTAATACTTTATATTTTATATTTATATTTAGGCATTTGGTGTTCAAACTTTATCTGGCACAGGTGCCTTGCGAGTTGCAGCTGAATTTTTGTGTCGACAGCTTGGTTTTAATGTGTTTTATTACTCCGATCCTACATGGGGTAGGTTCAAAAAAATTAGTACACTTTATTAGTAACTTACTATTTTAACATGTCTAATAGTAATAATTTTCCTTTCAGGAAATCATGGTCTTGTGTTTAAGTCTGCAGGTTTTACTACAGAAAGGAAATATAGGTATTGGGACTCAGAAAAAAGAGGCATAGACTTTGATGGTATGTTTTATTATTTAATTCATTTTTAAACTTTCCATCTAAGCTTGTTGTAGATCATTAAGAAACAGAATCTCAGATTTTGCTTACAACACTTAAGAATAGTTTATATTATTTACCAGAACAATTAAAGCTTGTGGTGCATATTGTTTGAGTAATCAAATATGATGAATTGTACATATTCAATTTCTCTATGATAATGTGTAAGATCCTAAAAGACACCTTAGGTCTTTAAACTGTGCTTGACATTGGGTACTTAACACCATACTTTTTACAAATTCTTCAAATGTTGAACACTCTCTATGCTAAGAACATTTATATAAAAAAAAGTCCGTCATGCAGGAATTGTGTAAACTAAGTAGATTTCCCATGTGAAGTTTTACAATAGATAAATCTAGATACGGGTTACTCTTAACACCACAGTGAATATTAAATGAATAAATACAAACGGTAATGAGAAATCTTTCAGTCAATTTTAATGACCTCCCAACGGAAATCATCTGAATTGTAAACCAATTGGGGTACCAACCGCTCAGAGGTGAATAGATACATAGAAATATTGTTCATCAGGGAAACAAAAACCATTACTGCAATATATCTGAATTTAACATAGTAATTATATTGAAAACTATTTACTATAGCTAGTGCTGTAATTTATAATGAATCAGAACTGAAGGGAAATCTGCTAATAATTGTTAACATAAAATACATTTTTTTTATACTGAATGAGAATGTGTTATTTGATGTAAAATGACCAATCTGTTGCCAAGCTTATGCCTTTAACAGTCACTGTTGTGATGTTTTATTTGACATTAAGTGCTAAACTTTGGGACATATTAAGTAATTTACCAGATGTTTCATACATTTTAAGAATTTTAAAATATTTTGGTGAAAGTGTATTTTAGTCCCCCCCTTGGTGGCGCACGATGATGACTGTGGCCATTTTGTTTTTCTACCCCTATCTTTTTTAACACTTTAAACATTTCCAAAATAGCCATCGACGGTTAACACCGAGGGTGGGGGCTTATTATATACTCTAAAAAAAAATTAAAAATTTTTAGATATTTATTTTTTCAGTTTATATTCGTCAGTACATAAAACTAGTAATTTGGGTTCAAAATTTTAGAATTTACACGGAACACTTTTTGGTTTTTATTATGAAACAAGTCATCAAGAATTTTTATAAGAAGAATTTAATTATAATTTATTCCTTCCCTTCTTATCTTTATAAGTGGGTCTCATGAAGTTAATTTGTCTGTAAAATAATTTTTATAAGTGAAAATAAACATCTTAACATGTTATTAACACTTCATATTTTCATGATTTTTTTTTCAGGAAACAATACATCAGCATGCATTGACATATAAAATTTTAAAGTTTGTTGTAAAGTAAACTATTACTTGGCTAAAATTTGTGTAACAATGATATAATATCAAGATTTCTTTGTCATTAATCCCTTAATAATGTCCTTTTGGAATGATGTGACAATTACTGATAAGAATCTAATCAAAAGAAGAAAAGATTCCATTGTTGTTGGAAAGTAAAGGATGCTAATTGGGTTCCAATAAGAAGTTTCAATATTCTCCTTGACTGTTTGGTTAAGTGCTAAAACTAGGCTTTCTCGTCCCCTGTTGGTAACCTGCTCCCTAAACTGTGGGAAAAAATAACTCACAATGGCTGAGAGCACCTCTTACAACTGACTGAGAGCACAGATATAAGGGGATAAACTCAAAATACTATGCATTAAAAATATTTAAGTAAATATCAAGGTGTTTAATTTTAACTTGAAAATATCACTGACTTTACAATTTCAAATGATGTGAATTTGCGGCAATCGTGGCCTGAAAAATATGCAAATACTTGACAATTAAATACTGGTCATTGATAAAGTGTTGGGGAAGAGGAGGAAAGAGTATTCAGATCTATCGAGAGTACTTTGATAGAAGTGTGTATTATGAGTTTGATGACTCTTGGCTTGGCTGTACTAGGGTGTCCTATCTGTATGATGCCGTACAATACATAATTATGAGTAGATTATGCTTCTGAATAGTTTACCTTCAATGTGGAACATGTAGAACAATAAAACGATTAAGAACGTTTTGGTGTTTAGTATTCACCTGTTGTCACAAACCCCAGTATATTAACGTCTTTTTGTAATGCCTTATAAAAGTCCTTTGATCAGACTAGTAGACTTAAACCTGTGAATAGATACTTAGGTATCACACTTGTGTTTGATAAAACAATAGGGACTACTTCAATAGATTGAATTCCATATTCGGGAGGTTCATATTTCAACTCGAGTTTTTTCCTCTGTGAAGGTTGCTATCAATCAAGACTGCTATATTGGTGATCAGTGCTTTTTTTTTTTTCTTCTCTGTGAAGAATGTTTGATCTATTGCCCATTATAACTATAGTTCCAATTAGCTTTTGTAGCACAAAGAGGATGTTAACAGATAACACTTTTTTATTAATCAAATAATCATAATGTAAGCACAAATAAGAATATTAAAGTATCATTTTATCAGCAAAATGATTCAATGTTACACATTGAATGGAGGTGATTTGGAACTTTATTTAAAGAACAGAGAAGATATCAAATAGGTTGAGACAAAATCACTAATTTACTTGCAAAATGTAATATAAGTATAATTTATTATTTATATTACCCCCCCCCAAAAAAAAAATTTAGTGGTAAATGAGGTAATGGAGAAACAGTTATTGATTAATGAATGCATGGACTCACACATGCTGATTACAGTTAGGATTTGAATTCCACAGATCTCTTAGTTGTGACGAACAGAGACAACCAGATGCATTGTATATTTTACCTCTAATCCTGTTTAGAATCTTCGTTAATTGTAATACTATACTTAAAAGTTCTTAAACTTAAATGTATATTATTCAAGTGAAATGGGTAGCACAAAAGTCTATAAATTGCTGGGTAAATTTTTTCCTCACTTCTGTTAAAAGTTTAGTAGTCTTGTGTTGAAGTCCTTTTGGCATTGAACTTTAAATATATAGGTTTATTTTATTATTCTTTCAGGAATGATTGCTGATTTGAAAGATGCTCCACCAAATTCAGTTATTATTCTCCATGCTTGTGCTCATAATCCTACTGGATGTGATCCTACTCTAGATCAATGGAAGCAAATAGCACAAGTTATAAAGGTATATATGTGTTTAATGAAACATTTCTTTTATTCAGTTTAATTAAAAAGTAAAAGCAAATACTTTGTAATTGAAATTTTATTGAATTATTAAGTATTATGGTTGCATAAAAATAGCTAAGAAACATTTGATACTAAATATTTTCTGAAAATTACATCCTTGTATATTATTTATAAAACTAATACACAACTTAGTTATAATGACAGGTTATTATATCTACAGCTTCATTGTACACAATTAAGCCCTTGCTGGATGTATTTTCTACATTTGTTGGCTATTTACATTTTATTTTTTGTTTAAACATTTTTTTTTTCTTTGCCTCATCTGAAATTTGTCAAAATTAATATTCCTTAATAACTGAAGGGTCAGGGGGAAAAAAGATGAAAGTGGCCAAAAAGTGATTTCGAGAAAAATGAAAAACAAAGTTTGATTTCTATTAACTCCTTTTGTAATATAATCATACCTTTTTTTTTTAGTGTATCAATTCCTAATAGATATTAGTAATCAATATATGCAGTTCCATGTAGCTCCTAGGTGAAATGATGAAGGTGAAAAAAAAAAGTTAATGAACAACTTATATTTTACGACAATGACCAAAAAATTTTATGAAAATTTATTCATCTGGGAAATCCAGGTATACATCTTCGCTGTCATCTTGAACAGCTGCTGGATTTATGCTGGGCAAATTCTCAAAGAACGCCTTCGCAGCAGGGTTAACCAAAAATTTGTTTAGTTGTTGCAAGTCGTTGAACTTTGGTTGAGAAATCGGCAGTGGTCCATCATACAGGTTAGTTAAAGCTATACGTGGAGAAGGACATTTTCTTGCGTTTTCTTCTCTTTTTGGTGGTTTCCAAAGGATTTCAGCGTCCATGTAACAACCAGAAAAAGTGTTTCGGTGAAAAATTTTTGAAGGATGTTCATTCATGACCTTTAAACAATGCACGGCCCTAGTGGGAAAGGGACAATTTTTCAAGTACATAGGATTCAAGAATTCTGTTCATGTCTTGAAAAGTTCTTGCTGGCAGTTGATCAGATCAAAGAGCGACGGCCTCTCTCTGCTATTTCTTATAACATCCCTCCATTCATCGAGCAACTCAACGTAAGTCTGCTGGTTGATATAACTCATGTTTTTATCACATTCGAGGTATGAATGCTCTCGAATGGGAAAATATACTTCAACACTGTCGAAACGATGCTTCTCAGTCACTAAATGATGGAGGTAACGAATTAGGGTATAATTTTTATTCTGCATAGCACAGGAATCGCAAACTATCGCTTGTGACATTCATCTATTTTCCCCCTTACCCCGAATCTTTTCATGCACATTTCTGTCGATTCTCATCATTTTCCCCCCTTGTTGTTCTACCAGATGATATTACTCCTTCATAGCCCCTTGATAGCGCTAATATCTTAAAATCGACGAAAAAGTGACTTTCATCTTTTTTCCCCCTGGCCCTTCAACTTTATATATGACTAAAGTTCATTACTTCTTATTTAAAGTACTTGATAAATAGGCTAGTGATACTGAAGAGGCATAGAAGGATGAGTAGGATCCCAACCCCATTGCCCTCAACTTTTTAATTGTACATCTGAGTAAAATTATAAATTTTATTTATTTTCTGTTATCTCTGGGTTCAAACCTGTTTATTCTTTAACAGAAATCCATCATGCAATAATTAGGTTAAGAAGCCACTCCTCCCCCTCTCATCAATAATATATATTATTAACAGATGCTATGATTAATAGTAAATGCTTCTCTGTTTTTGGTCATTAATTTCGTTGTGTAATCACACAAGTATGTTGTTCTGTACTTTGTCTCCCAAAATAGGGGAAGACTCATAGAGGGTATATTAAAGAGGGGTTAAAATTGAAATAAAGGTCACTGAAATGCTTAATTGTTTTCAATGTTAATAAGGTTCAAATAACAAAACTGATAGGGTGACCAATTGATCATCTGGCTGTTAATGTCTAATTGGCAAAACTTGAAATACTTTTGGACAATTAAAAATATGGCTAAGAAGCCACTAAATTTATTTAATTTTACTGTTAAAATTGTTCGAATTTGATTCACACTGTGAAATTTCATGGGAAAAAGAACAAAAACAAAAAAAAAAACTTTGACAGCTTCAATAGGCATTCTAATTTTTCTTTCATCTAATGGCATGTGCCATCAGTTCAATTCTTCCAGAAATAGCGCATGACTTTATATGACCATACGCGTTTCATATAGTTTATATTCAAAAATTACATTATTATTATTTAATTTATAATAGAAGTGTTCTTTTTTTTTGTATTTAACTCTAATATATGCTTATAATATATGGATTCTATGTTATATTTTAGATACATTTTTACATTGAAATTGAGATATCATCTGATCATTTATCTGATTATCATATCAGAAATGTTATATATCTTTTTAGATAAAGGTTTCTATAATTAGATCACAATTTTCTATCAAATATAAACTCTGGTGTGTGTGTGTGTGTGTGTGTGTGTGTGTGTGTGTGCGTCTTGTTTTTTCATGAAAAGAGTTATTCCAATATATTTACATTTATGTTCTTATTTTATTTTTTTTCCTTCCTCAACATGTTTTATTTACGAAAGAATTTAACAATAAATCAAAATTTCATAGTTTGCATTGAGAATCTTTTTCTCGAGAACAAACATTAACAGTCAATATAGATCTTTTTCCATTAAAATTAAATAAATCATTTTTACTGAAATTTCAAAGCACTTTTACACATGGTATCCTGCTGAGGAGATAACAAAAAATAACATGAACATAATATAGGAAAATATATATAATAATTGATTACACACACACACACACACACACACACACATATATATATATATATATATATATATATATATTAACAGTCATATATATATATATGACTGTTAACAGTCTTGCAGCTACTATAATAGTGCCCCACAATTCCTGTTCTATACATTTTTCTCTAGCTCGAATATTATTAAGTTATTTGTACTTTCAGCTGAATACAATGCCTTCGTATATATATATATATATATATATATATATATATATATATATATATATATACTAAAGTTTCTAATAAAAATCGTGAAACTCCATTTTGTTAATTCTATCATTACTGTTTTCTTTAATCATTATTTTGTTACAGGTATTATTGGTCTTATTTTCAGTTTTTTATTTATTTCGCAGGAAGTAGGTGTAATTTTAAATCTAATTGGGGGCACTAGATTATTTTTTTTTTCAATTATTGTAATATACCAATTTATCATGCATGGATCAGAGATCCAAGCATAGAAACTAATTTCTAATTAATAACAATAAAAATAGTAAATTAATTAATAGGTGGTTGTAGTTTAATATTGCATTGTGTACTTTTTTTAGGAAAAGGAGCTGTTTCCTTTATTTGATATAGCATACCAAGGCTTTGCCTCTGGAGATGCAGATAAAGATGCTTTGGTGGTTCGTTACTTCACCTCATTAGGATTCGAGCTGATTATATGCCAGTCTTTTGCCAAAAACTTTGGTCTTTATAGTAAGCTTACATATTTCGTTATAATAATTCTTTTAATAAAACAAGCATTTTTTGCTAGTTTTATTTAATCAGATATTGTATTTCTAAACGTTTTACCAAGATGAGTATTTATATGTAAACTAGTGTAATGATATTTATTATTATTATTTATTTGTGTTATACCATATTTAGATGAGAGAATTGGGAATCTTACATTTGTCGTGAATGCTCAAGAAGTTATTGCTCCCATCAAATCTCAGCTCTCTATAATAATTCGAGCAATGTACTCCAATCCTCCAAACCATGGAGCAAGAATTGTTGCTACTGTTCTTTCTAACCCTGAATATAACCAAGAATGGTAAGCCACTAACATACACTATAATATTATTCAATTTTTTTTTAATATCAAAGTCTAGAATAGGCCCTTTGACATTACATTGTGCTATTCAAATTAGTCATTTACATTATTTTAAAAAAAAATTGTTTCCTAAAAATGATTACTTTGAATTAAAATACAATAGAATTCTAAGAAACACATGCACACATACACACACACACACACACACCGCACTGTGTGAATGAGAAGTGTATCTTGTTCATAATGGTGTAAAATTAAGATAGGCTTTTATTAAAACTTGGTGCCTATATGTTTTGGTGGTTGTATCTTAATAGTAAAACATTGGCCTAGAACATGAAGACATGGCCAAATCCTGAAAACCTTATTAATAATACTTTTGGTTATCGTTTATAAAAATGTGGTCATCATAGCTGTGGTAGCTGATAGATTCACCTGTTCCTAGGTATAGCAAAAATATTTTTAATGTTTTTTGCTTCTTTAGTTTTGACACGTTTTTACTATGACAGTAAAAACTGAAGGTACATAAATGTAATTCAAATTAAGGGTTAGAACCGCCAGTATAAATGATACTGTTGTCATACCTGTCGGTGGAGACCGTCGTCACTGGCTGATGGTCGAGTACAGCTGGCAAGAGCTTTCCAGTACAACTTTTCGACGGGCTTGAAGATGGTACCATCCCTTCGAAAGCGCTTGCCAGATGTATTCAACTATCAGCCAGTGACGGCGGTCTCCACCGACAGGAATGACAACAGTACATAAATGATGTGGTTTGTGTGATCTATTGGCTAGTGTCTATCATTAGTCATGTTATGCAGGCTAGTGAGTAATCATGTTAGTCTCTGATTTATAGTTTCTCGACACTTTCCAATGTCTTTATTGTTGGTTAGACTCATGAAATTGACAGACATCCTTTTAACTCTTCCCTTGCTTCTTTTCATGAAAATTAAGAAAAATATAAAATACAGATGCAGGCTATACATATAACTAACCCTGAAGATGTATTTGATTCATGAAACTGGCAAACTAATAAACAAGTTTTTGATAGTGGGTTTTATTTCCTCTGACTAGTCAAAGTATTATATTTTAGTATTTGATTCTGTATTAATTATGTGGTGTTTTAGAAAGACACTTGTGAAATAAAGATGCAGTTGACAATTATAAGGCATTCATTATATCTTGACAATAAAGTTCCCATTACAACGTTAATTTATTTTTTAGTAGTAATAATAATAATAATAATGAAAAACTAAAACTGGTATTTTAAATTCACTCTTTATTGTTTTGTATTGCAGGAGAGAGTGTTTAAAGGTTATGTCAGGCAGAATTAGAGAAATGAGAGAATTATTAAGAGGCAAACTGGAATCTTTAGGTACTCCTGGAACATGGGATCACATCACCACTCAAATAGGAATGTTTTCCTATACAGGATTGAACTGTAAGAAAAAAAAAATATTATTATTATCTCTTGATACGGATACTACATAACTTCCTTTTACTCCTATTAAATTAAATATTTTGTTCCACTTCATATATATATATATATATATATATATATATATATATATATATATGTTTTAAAGTGATGCGTGATGTCTCCATTTAAGTGCATTGTACCAAAACATGTAACAGAACATTATTTACATATAATTTTATGATAAGCAAAAAAAAAAATAGTCATATACAATCTATCTCTATATAATCTCTAATAGGTTCAGAGAAATTAACATTTTTTATTTGCTCTCCTGTAAGCCCCCTCCCCTTTAGTTAATTTTCATCATCACAGTAGTTGCAAGGTATAAGTTTTAGGTATGAAATTTCAATATTATATTTTTAAGCCTAGTTGGTTTTTTTTTTTTCATTATACAAACTCATATCACACAAACTAGACAAGATGGATTTAGACAGACTTCAAATGGATAATTCTGTTGAAATCGGAAATTCAAAATTGTTTACAAATACAATACTTCCTTTACTTCATACGTGGCTATAAGAAATATAACAGAACTTATCGGATAACATTTGTAGTATGTCAAATGTAAGTTTGGCATGAGATGATTAGTGATACTATTGCTGAAAAGTAAATACCCATGAGTGAGGGTTAACCAAAGACCCCTACTCATGGGCTGTGTAAACTAAGCAGATTTTCATGTGCTTATGTGACACACTAGTGATTTCATTTCACCATATATTCTCTATTTCTAAGTAAGAATCAGATAACTAGAATTGTAAGTCCTACTGACAGCTGAACAGAATAAACGAGTTCATTTCTCGATTCATCACAATTTTTCATCTGGCTCGTAATAGAGATATTTGGATGTTTTGAATCTCTCCCCCCTCCCTACTCTCTATTCCAGGTCCGATCTTTGCAATTAACAAGTATGATCTCTAGTGTTGAATGAAATGGTTAAATGTCAAGTATGGCACAGATCAAATATACATTTTTGAGTCCAGAACGTAAAATATTTATTCATGATCTCATCACACAACATATTGGGTTGGGGAAAAAGTAATTTCGGTTTATCCCAATAGTCGCGTATCTCTTGTAATCCTTATTCAGTGAAGCCATACTATACCACGCTTGAAAGGTCATAGTCCATAGAATATTCCAAATATCTCTACAGTTTCATTCATTTACTCAGTCAAACGTTATTGCGCTTTGAAAATGGAGATTCCAGAAGGCCATTTTCGTCATGTGTTGCTATTTTACTTCCGAAAAGGGATAAATAAAGCTCAGGTTCATCGAAAATTGTGTGGTGTTTATGGTGATGTCTGTTTAAGTGAACGTCAGTGTCAGAACTGGTTTGCTCGATTTCGTTCCGGAAATTTTGACCTTAATGATGAACCTCGCCCTGGCAGGCCAATTGTTGAACAAGTTGATGAAACTCTTCAAAAAATTGAGGTAGACCGAGACATTTCACCTTGTGACATCGCTATGGAGCTAAACATCGACCATAAAACAGTTTTGGCCCATTTACATAAGAATGGATACCAAAAGAAGCTCGATAAATGGGTTCCACACGAATTAACTGTAAAAAATTTAATGGGCAGAGTTTCCATTTGTGAATCGCTGGTGAAACGAAATGAATTCGAGCCATTTTTGAAAAAAATGATCATAGGTGATGAAAAGTGGATCAGGTACGCCAATAATGTGCGAAAAAGACCGTGGTCGAAACCCCGAGAAACTTCACAAACAGTGGCAAAGCCTGGATTGACACTAAGGAAGGTGATGCTGAGTGTTCGGTGGGATTGGAAAGGCATTGTTTATCATGAGCTGCTCAAACCTGGCCAAACCATTGATTCGACCCTCTACTGCCAACAACTAATACAGTTGAAGCAGGAGATTCAAGAAAAACGGCCAGAATTGATCAATAGAAAAGGCGTTGTATTCCATCACGACAATGCTAGACCACACACATCTTTGGTGACTCGGCAAAAATTACGACAGTTTGGCTGGGTCGTTTTGATGCATCCACGATACAGCCCGGACCTTGCACCGTCTGACTACCACTTGTTTCGTTCTCTTCAGAACTCTCTTAATGGTGTAAAGCTGGAATCAAAAGAGGCTTGTGAAAATCACTTGGTTCAGTTCTTCGCCCAGAAATCACAGAACTTCTATAGTGAAGGTATAATGGTTTTACCGAAAAAATAGCAAAAGGTCATCGATCAAAACGGCGCATATGTCATTGATTAATATCTAAATTTTATATAAATAAATGCGCTTTGAAAAACATGAAAAATGCCGAAATTATTTTTTCCCCAACCCTATATTTGCATGTATCATACATAATATGCCCCTTGAATAAAATATTTCACATTTATTCTTGGAATAAGACATAACATGTGTAATGACTAAAATTTGGTGTCTACAAATGCAGAAAATGTTAAAAATGCAAATATGTCGGTTAATATGTGAACAAGAAAAAAATTGTTTAGACCAACATTAATATAAAAAGTAAATTTGCAACAATATTGGTTATATAAAATTTTTCAATTTCCCCTCTTAATCCCCCACCCCAGTCTGATTTCAGCTGTAACGAACTTAATCTTTTGCATGAAACAATTATATGTTGTTTGGTAACCATAAAAACAGTTGCTTTTAGAGCGATAGCAGACTAATAGGTCTGTGCGCACGTGCTTGTGTGTATATATTTGATTTTGAACAGATTTCATTTTCATCATTTAAGCAGGGCGAGTGGACATTTTTAGAAAATCACGTCATGCGTTCAACCTCAATAGCTGATTCCTCTTAGGGGAAATCTGTTAAACAATACATATAACTTTCTTAATATTCAAATTAGAGAAAGAATGGATAGAACATCAATTGTAAGACATTAAATGATTACTAAGATTGACTATATAAATTTTTTGGTCTGACTTGAAGTCATGGAGATATTTCAAATTTTTATATAATATAATAATATAAAAAATTTGAATATTTCAAATTTTTTATATTATCTAAACCCACTGTCCTCTTGGTCCAATTGCAACCATTAACAAATTTTCTTTTTAGTATGATATGAATCGTTTAAATATTGACTATGGTATTGATCAAGTAAATATCGATCTGACTCAAAATAACGGAGATATATTGGGCTTTCAATTTCCTTCGTTCTAAGCCCCTCCCCTATCCCGCTGATTTGATTTCAGCTGTTAACAAAAAAAAAAATGTAACCACAAATTTGAGCTAACCTCATTTTCGTCTTATCCTAGGTAGGATTGTTAGACATTTTGAGAAATTTAATAGCTAATTTCTCAAGGAGAATCAGCTAAAATTTAGAGGAGTTCATGATTTTCTTTTTTCAAATTAGCAAGCTTTAACAAGTTCAAGCATTTCATATTGGTGATGAGTCAATAGAGATTTAATGTGAATATAAGTATGAATACAGCCATTTCTTAAATGAGTTAAAATCATTTCCACCATTCACCCAATTTTATTGTTCTTTGGCATAAACAAAAAATCAATGTGGGATGGTGGTAAAAAACAAAAAGACCATTGGAGAGGATATATAAGCTCGACGTGGTGTCTATTATTTTTCTTCCTTTATGCTGGACAGAAAGAACTTAGAAGTAAAAAAAATGTACAGTTTCTGCAAAAATTTCATTTTAAAATTGATCTTACATAGTTTTAGCAGATTTCCCTTAGGGGAAATCAGCTATTGAGGTTGTACTCATGACGAAATTTTTCTTCAAATGTCCATCGATCCTACCTAGTAGATAACGAAAATGAGGTCCGTTCAAAACTGTGTGTATATATATATTTGTCTGTTACTGCTCTAGCGGTCGCAATTTTTGTTTGATCACTACCAAACTCGATATTTAGTCGTTTTATGTAAAAAGAAAGATCAAGTTCGTTAACGGCTGAAATCGGACCAGTGGGAGGGGGGGTTTAAAGGGGAGGATTTTCGAAAATTCGAAATATCTCCGTTACTATACGTCGGATTGAAACAATGTACAGAATCAATCTTATTGCAAATTAAATTTGCTATAAATATTGTTCTATACATTTGTTCTCTATCTTGAATATTAACCAAAATATTTGCATTTGTATTCTGTGCGTGGTCGGCAGGAGTCGGCTATGTTCGGACTATCCGCCAAGAGCTCTGGCGGCCGTTTCCGTAAGCTTTTTGTCCCTCGTGAATAGGTTTAGAGATCCCTTACTACTACAGATGTTATTGGGCTGATTTCTCTATTGTGAAACTTCAAAATCTTCTTAGTTTGCACAGCCCCTGCATGACGGACTTTGATGTTTTATAGAGTATTCTTATATGTGTTTCATATGTGTATTTATAACATAAATAATAAGCATTTCTTATTATTTCCCACATGTATAATAAATATGAAGGTTTATATATTACTTATTTCATTATTATATAGGTTTTATTTTCCTAATATCCCCCAATTATAGAATCCTTAAACCACTGCTAATGAATATTAAATTATTTGTACCCAGAACAACATTTTTACTCACCACTTCACTTTTTTTTCTTATGAAAATTAAGCCTGTTTCTTAAATCTGTTAATCTTTTTCATATATGCAATACGTTACAGAGGAAATATAAAACTTTATGAAATAGACTATTCTAATTTAAGAAAAATCTCACCTGCTAAAGTATATGAGTGCTTGTTGTACTAAACACCACCATAATTGAGACTACTAGCAGAGTATTTCAGCCTATTGCTCTAAAACATTGTTTTAAGATGTTATTTTTGTTATATTCATAAAGTGTTCTTTATTATTTTACAGCTAAACAAGTGGAAACTCTTGTCAAGAAATACCATATTTATTTACTACGTTCAGGGCGAATCAGTATGTGTGGATTGAATAGAAATAATATTGATTATGTCGCAAATGCTATTTATGATGTAGTCGTGGGAGATTCTGGAGCTAAACTGTAGTTTATCTCATTAAATATTAAGTAATTTATTACTAGTTGTATTATTTCTGAAACTAGATGTATTTTTAAATTTCATTTCATTTAGTCTTTTTCTGTCATTATTAAAATTGCTTCATTGTCCAAATGCTCAATATATATTCATTGCAAATTATTGATAAGTATCTCTCATGAAGGGAGTTAACAAATTTTGTTTTCTTCTTAAATTTTTGTACAATAGTTTGTGAAACCAGCCACAAATATTTTGTAGCATTCTTCATTTCTTCAAAATCTATTATTACTTACTTAACATTTTCTTGGGGTCTTATTATTCTTTCATTTCAATATCTAACTCCTAAAGTCTTGCATTTTATTGATTTGCTGTTATCAAAAATATAAAACATTGGGGGGGGATGAATGATTACATTCATGAGAATAGTTCGTATAACATCCTTCTTTAGTTAAAATAAAAATAAAAAAGCCACTTTACATATATTTTTTAATTTACATTAGCCATAGAATGAATATGGATGCTCTACTTCAATGAGCAATTGAGTTAATTCAATTCACATTTTATTATAATAAAGCCATTACTTGAGTATTTTTACTACCATTAAAACTCAGTATTTATAAAAACCCTGTGTTTTCTGTTACATAAGATAATTATGTTCCCATTAAGGCAATAAAAATATCACTATTACATTAAATATATTTAAAACCAGACAAAAGTAATTTAAATACTCGTTTTCAAAATACTGAGCTCTTTATTTAAGGCATTTTTATCAAATTCTCAGAAAAGAATATAAATTGCATAATATTTTAAATTTTATATAGATCCTTTCATATCTTTACAGATTCAATATATTTATATTTTAAATTAACAAATTTGACAGAAAAATATGGCATTCTTGTATGAATATTGTGGCTGTATTTTATTTTTGTCTAGTGATGTATTAAAAATTCATTTTCATATGTGTATTGGCATTGAGGTTACAATCATGACATTAAGATTATGACATATAATGTCAATCATGATATGTAGCATATACATGCTGCAAACTGTTGCAAATTGTGGTTGCAATTATTAGTGGTATACTCATATCAATTCTGAAATTGGACCCGAAATTCCTATTTTCTAGAACTTAAAAAAGCTTTGGCATAAAAATTAAGGCTGAATATAAACCAGTTTGTAGTGGTAGTTTATGTTCATTATATGAATTTATGTGACAAATCTAAATATTGATGATATTTTTGATTGAGTTGTGAAAAAAAAGTTGAATTCTATGAACTGCATTCTAAAACCTATTGCCTTTTAAAGAAGTATGTTGACTGGATATCATGTGAATTTAATTTATTGTTATAAAACACACCAATGTGTGTTTGGGTGTGTCTATGGATGGATACATATATATATTTCTCAAATTGATTTTTTTTCTATCTTATCAAAAGTTTTCATTTTTTTCTTCTATTTTTAAAAAAAAATCAATTTCCTTACGAGCATTATTCATTACTCAATAAAAACTGAAATTAGTAACTTCTCCATATTAGTTGAAATGAAACCTATTTCGTTATTCTAAATTTTAATATTCAAATTGTACTAATGCTTCGTCATACATATAACTCCGCAGTATTCAAGTATATCTAGGACAGTTTGTCAAATTTATTTTATTTTTAGTTGGGAAGAGTGGGGAGGGAAAACAATAAGTAAAGACTTATTTTCCTTTCAGTACTCTTGAACATTCTCAAAATGTAGTTGTTATGCTAGATGCTGCTTTTTGAAATACCTGTTGTACTTCTTTTAATTATTCTATCAGAGCTAGAGTGACGTCATGAACTCTTTAATGAATTTCATATTCTCTCACATTGTTGCATATTGATCTGGTTCCTGCAGAGTTACTTCGTTTCGGTTAATTTATTTAAGGTTAAATAATTTTTGGAATATGAACAGTATTTTCTCACACATGAAATCAATCAATATTATCATGTTACTAAATAAAAATCATTAAATTTTTAACTCAATGAAATAGAAAACTATTGAAGTATTTTTTTACTGTTGAAATTTTCTAATTCATAGTATTTCAGCTTTGTTCTAGCCATAAATGTATAATTATCTCAATTTACGAAATGCCTTTGAGAGCTTTTTATCGTTCATAATATTGCTTTATCCAAGAATAAATTGAGTAAAATGTATCAAAAAGACTGATGATATATATTTAATTGTGATAGCATAAAATAAAATTTCTATTTTTTATTGTTGTTATATTTGTTTACTGAAAATAATGTCTTCTGGGGTGCTAGAAGGTAGAAAAACAAATTGGTTCCGATTAACCAAAAATATGTTTAAAAATAATGATAATTAAGATTGTATGAATGCATCAGTTAACATATTTATATTTTGAAAAGAGATTATAAATTATTGTAGAAGTAAGATATATTTTTGAACTGATGAAGAAAATAATATTTTGAATCATGTATGAATTGTAGAAGAAATCTCTCTAAGTCAAATTCTGATAAGTTCACTCTCCTAAACTATAGATAGTGTGCTGATATTATGTTTTCATGCTTGTTTTTGTTGTTATATTAAAAATTATATTATTTCATTAATGCATTGTTGGTATTATATTATTAATTTTATTACATGTTCATGTAGATTTATATCAATGCTCTTCCTGAATATTTTGTTGTTTAATTATTTAATATGTATTAATAAAGAAGAATTTGATTGTTGTATTTTTTTTTATTTTTTTATTTTTACAACTTTCTCCCATATGGCCATCCTTCATCTCATATTCAAACATTATTCAAAGAAAAAAAATGTCAGAAAGGCCAGGGTGGACAGGCTTTATTGTTATATTTGTATGAGGGCAAACATTGTTGCATTTAATGAAATAAATAAAAGAATTGCCATATTGATTCTAAATATTTATAAAAGCACAAAAATGACATTAATTCAAGAGTATTGCCCTACCAGTGAAGCCACAGATCTAAAAAAAAAATTGTTTTATTGAAAACTAGATGAAATTATGAGAAATCTATACCATAAAAAAGTCAGTCATGCAGGGGCTGCGTTAACTAAGCAGATTTCCCACGTGTATTTGCATTTATCTCAAAACTTAAAAGTTCAATGAGAACAATATTTGGTATTTAAGCTTCAAATAAAGTGCTTCATGACATAATAGAATATTGAAAATATGAGATGAGTAGGAGTGGGGCTTTGCTGAAGACCCAAAACTAAAAAAATGCAAATATCTCAGTAAATAATCAAGATCGTGAAAAAATGTACATAAGAACATTACATTTGCAATAAGATTGGTTTTATACAATTTTTCGATCCGACACATAATAACGGAGATATTAAGAATTTTCGAAATTATCTCCCTGTAAACCCCCCTTCCCACTGGTCCGATTTCAGCCATCAATGAACTTGATCTGTCTTTTTGCATAAAACGTTTAAATACCGAGTTTGGTAACGATCAAACAAAAATTGCGACCGCTAGAGCGTTAACAGACAAATATATATATATATATATATATATATATATATATAGATATATAGTTCAGGGCTGAATGGGAAGCATTTCTTCAACACCTTAATATTTACCTGACCCTCATCAATAATAATAACGACTATGTGATGGCTTCAAGAAACATTGAAGAAGAAATAGCCCAATACTTCAACGGTTTGCATGTAGAAAAAAAGGTTAAAATTGATGTGAGAAAAATTCGCCTGGAACTCAGGGAAAACTCTTTTATCGAATGGAGTTCCCTCCCATCCAAAGGGAAAGGAGTCATCAATTTTAAAGAATGGAAGCCAAGCAACCAATGGGTATCTACGAAGGGCCTTTCCTGTTCAGTGTGGTCGACGGCTATCAAAATGAATGTCAACCTCATTCCTGTGCACTTAATCCCTGGTAGGAACCTAGGATCAATCCATTGCAGTGAGATTGAAACCCTACCTCATGTCCTAGGTTCTTGCAAATGGGGAGAGTTGATGCGCAACAGCCGTCACCATAAAGTAAGATCAGACATAGCCCAACTAATAAAAAGATACCACAAAGATTGGGAAATCTATGAAGAGGTTGCGTGCAAATCATCTGATGGGTCGCCGAAACGGGCAGACATCGTCATTATCAAAAGAGTAGCAAACGAAGGAGTCATCCTAGATCCCACAGTAAGGTTCGAAACCAATATCAACCAGTCAATAGAAGTAGACGACGAAAAGAGGAAGATTTACGAACCTTGCTGTGGGTACTTCAAGGAAAAATACTCAGTTGAAAAATGGAGTGTAAAAGGCTTACTGATCGGTGCAATATCCCAAAGGACAGCCTAAACTCTAAAAGAACTGGGATTATCCACGAACGACCTCCAGAATTTGTCTACAACCATTATTAAGCATTCGGCGAGAATTATAAATTATCATTTGTACAAATAAAGACATGATGCAATGCTACACTCCTTTCCACATGGCCCATCAAAATTTAACAACAAATTTCTTGTTTTAAAAAGAAATATTAAAAAAAAAGAGTGGTATTTTTTTTTTAAACATTACCCAGTTGGGTCGATTAGGAGGCTGTCCCTGAAGGAAACCCTCAGTTTGTTTTGTTTTTTTATATATATATATATATATATATATATATATATATATATATATATATATAGAGAGAGAGAGAGAGAGAGAGAGAGAGAGAGAGAATTTTGAACGGACCTCATTTTCGTCATCTCCTGGGTAGGATCGACGGACATTTGAAAAATGTTTTGAAAATTGCTTCATGAGTAATTCCCTAAAGGAAAATCTGCTAAAACTCTTGATCTCAACCTCCTTGTCAGTGATAATCTCTATGGGGAATAAACTTTCAAGTAAACAATGGTGTAACCTTCTTACACTGACGTAATTAGTTGAAGGATGATATGATATGTTTAAAGTAGAATGTTTTTGTTTCACTTAGAATTCTATAATTCTTGTTTCAGTTTTTTGTGATTAAAGAATTATTTCTTCATTTATCTTTATTAAGTGCTTCGGTTACTACTGCAAACTATCAGGTTTGAATATGTCTGACTCGGAAGATCTAGACCAGGCTAGGGACTTGGAGTAAGTATATTGTCATTGTTCAGGCAATGGTATTTGCAGTGATATCATTCATGTATTTATTTTTATATTTAGCAGCTCCAGTGTGAGACAGTGTTGGATATGTTTTGCTACTGAAGAAGATGATACAACAGCTCAATGGATTCAACCATGTAATTGTAAAGGAACTACTAAGTGGGTTGGTATTTTTTTTAGCCTATAGTAATGAGTTTGGATTTAGTGTTGTCTGTGCTCTTTATTAAAAGTGTACCTTAGTTAAAACACATCAATATCATTTTGTTATTGAATGACATTAAATTTTAACATTAACGAAGAGCTAATCTGAGAACGAAAATAGATCTCAAACTTTATTCTAAATATATAGCTTATTTCTATACGCAGAGGATTTCAAATTTATCTTAAAATTGTTTACATAGATGAAATATCAAATTATTTCTCAACAGTTTCACTATCACTGGAGAAAATCCTTTTTCACATGAAAGTTAGCCTACTATAGTTCAAGTGTACAAGACGTTTTCCTTGTAAACTTTATGTAAATGTTACTGCAGACATCCCAATTATCAAATTGAAATATCAATGTCTTTATAGTGTATAAGTTAATTATACTTCTCATTATATATTTCTTATTAATTTTGAGAACTGTAAATTATTAGGTTCATCAAGGATGTTTACAGCAGTGGGTCGATGAGAAGCAGAAAAGTGGCAGAGATGTTAAAGTTGCATGTCCTCAATGTAAAACAGAATATATTATATTCTTCCCCTCTTCGAGTAAGTATTTTTATCATTTATATGTGATTTTATTTATTATTATAATTGTAGAATGGCATTACTCAGAGTTTATTCTTCTTTATGATTAAAGAACTTCATTTCTTTTTCATTATTGTATTAACCATGATACTGGAGGAGGTGAATAACTTCATGAGATAAGCAAGAGAATTGAAACTGAAATAAAATACAAAACAAAATAAATTTTCATTCCAACAGTAAACATAATTTGGAATAATTATTGTTAATTATTTGTAAAAATAAGATATTCTTTAATTTCAGTGTGTATCATTTCATTGTTTTAATATCAAATGTTACTATTCTTACTGAATTACATTTATTTATTTCTACTTAAAAATCATGTTTATATTTTACTTGTTATAAAATGGGTTTTTAGGTCAGTTAAAAATGAGTAAACCGTTAGTATAAGTTAATTCTTGAACATATCCCTTTATAATATTTTATATAAATGTATGTACAACTCATACTCTTCTCCTTTTAATCCAGAAACTCATATCAACTCAATTACCAGATCATCTTTCATCCTAGTCAAATTCTCTCTAGTAGCTAGAGCATCAAACCATATAGGGAACCATATAGGGGGGTAGAGGAGACTTTAAATCTTAATTATCGTGACCTGTTGGAGTTTTTTATGTGGTGATTTAAACCTGGGTTCAAAAACATTTTTAAGCCTTGAATAAAAACTACTTCATTGAAATGTATATATTTACAATTGTTTTTCTTCAAGAGAGTTTTCAGAATTCCAAAATGAAATAGTAGGTCCTAGCTAGTCCAAAAGAAGCTCTGTTGGTCATTAACTCAAGATTATAAACTCTTCCAGTTCTTCTCCTGTGCACAACTGGTAAGAGTTGCCCCAGTTATTCAAAAATAAATAATGTTGAGTCCATCAAAACGTTCAGATATGAATCAGATTGAAAATGTAGTTTCCCAAATTATATCATAGATATAATTCTAAAAATTCTACAATTTATTGCAGCATTTAACACTAAAAATATATGCCATTTATTGTTTCAATCATTTTTACTAATTTAAAAAGTACTTACGTACGCCAATATATCAATGTGTTGTAAGATATCCCCAATTTACAGATTATTTTATATATTAAGCTTCTGATATTAGTAATTGAAATTACGCATCTTGTTGAACATCCCATAATGGAGCAGGGCCTTGCCTCGTGGTATTTTGTGCGACTTGTGGCCCAAGATTGTGGACTTCCATGGTTGTGACATTAAATTACAATATTCACGTTCCCTTAATTCTGCATATGACTTGGGGAATTTGAATAAAGTTTTAATAATTATAGCTAAAGTAGCCACTAATTAGCTCATAATTTTAATATGTCAATTTTTTTATTCCAGATAAGCTTGTAATATTTTTGGACAGAATTGATGCTTTGGTCTACAAATCATGTCCCTTCATTGCTGCTGGGATTATGGTCGGATCTCTCTACTGGACTGCTGTCACCTATGGTGCCATCACTGTGATGCAAGTGAGTAAGGTTACTATAATACTTTAAAGCAAGGATTTGGTGAAAGGGGGTTTCTTTTGACTCTGTTGTTGAGCTAAGAGTTTTATATTGTCAAAAGATGGCGGCTAATATTCTTGAGGGGCACAGCCCTAGGTCCTTCGAAGACTGTAACACCTGATAGTAAGTAGAAGGTGGTTATTATGTATACGGATTTTTATAGCTTATTTCCATAGATGCAAAAGTACTATTGAGGTTATACTCATGACATGATTTAAGAAAAATTTCTTCCATTGTCTATTAATCCTACCTAGTAAATATTGAAAATGAGAACTATCCTAATTTATATGTATGTAGGGTATGTGTCTATCTGTCTATTATTTCTATATATACCACAACTGAATAAAAATAGGTGGTTAACTCATATTTAGGTGATCTAAGGAGTAGGAAGCAACCCATAGAAACAATTACTTCTTGGATGCCTTTAAGAAGGCCTCATATTAATTGATAATGTAACCAGAAATCACTAATTTATTGATTACAGTTTACTGTCTTAAAAACCATTTTTTTTAAATTTTGGAAGCCCAATATGTGAATGTAGAATATTCAACTCTCTATTTCATGAAACAAACTGAATTATTTAAAAATTCATTGATAAAATTAAGAATGTGGAGAGTTTCATAATTTCCATGGATGTTCTTCTATATATATTTTCTGTATCATGAATATTATCCAGTTATTTGGATTTTTTTGTTTTCACTTTCAGTAAACCCCTCTCCTACTCATGTCATATTAACTGTAAGTTCTTATTCATGAACCACTACATTCCAAGGTTAGCTACCAATTGTGATTTTCATTGAATTTTTAGCAGATTTCTCTTAAGGGACATTAGCTATTGAGGTCGTGCTCATGACGTGATTTTTGAAAAATATCTTCAAGTATCCATCAGTCGTCCCTAGTAGATGACAAAAATTAGGTCCGTTCAAAATGATATATAACTAATGGTTAAGTTCGTTAATGGCTGAAATTGAACCACTGGCATATTTCTGTTATTGTATGTCAGTCGAAAAATTGTACAGAACCAATTTTATTGCCAATAGAATGTGCTATATATATTGTTATATGCATTTATTCTCTATCTTTAATATTAACAGGGATATTTGCATTTTTTAGTTTTCAGCCTCCTTTCAGTAACCCAAACTCCTACTCTTGGCATATTAGCAATAAATTGTTATATCATGAATCACATTATTTCAAACTTAAAGACCATATGTTGTTGAACGTTTACTGTGTGAGATACATCAAAATATGTAGTGCGATGACATCATCAATTAAGATTTTGCGGTCGTGAATTGAACATATCGAATATTTATTTCTTCTATACTATATTCGATATTTTTCTGAAAACTCTAAATTGTAACACCGAAGATTATATTAGTTGTATTAGGTTCAGAGCTAGGGATTTTGAAAATTTAAAATATTGCCATTATTATGAGCTACAAAATGTTATAGAACCAACCTTGTTAAGCTATTGTTGCTCGACAATTGTTGTTCTATACATTTTTTCGTAACTCAAGTATTAAGGGAGTTATTTCTACTTTCTTGCTTTCAGCCTTCAGTAACCCAGCCCCACAACCCTTTTACTCATTTTTTTTTTTTTTTTTTTTTTTTTTTTTTTACATAGAAATGAAGAATATGTTGTGAGATGATATCACATATGTTTTATACCAGTACTTGAAAAATCTGCTTAGCTTACACAGCCCCGTGTGACGGCCTTTTTTTTTAGCTTTGTAAGGCCAGTGAAAGAACTATTTAATGAATGTGCCATATTCTTCAGCTTACTATGTCGCAGAGTAATAACCTTTTTTAAATTAAATCTTTGAAAATAATATTCAATATTTTACAGTGTAGGTCTGAAAAAAAAAAATTACCAATTTTGATTCTTTACAAAACTGATCATGGATTCAATCAACATTTTAGTAAAACATATATCACATCTAACAAAGTTACTAGCATCAAATTATAAAAATGTAATTTAACATGGAAGCTATGATATTATGCAATTTATTTGTGAGGGCATGTATTTTACCTTTACCGTAATAACGTTTTTTGTTTGCCTAGGTTGTTGGACAGCCAAATGCAGTTGAGGTTATGGACAGGTTTGAGCCTGCATTACTTCTAACAGGATTGCCTTGCATCCCTGTGTTCCTTATCACCTTCAAGATGGTTCAGTGGGAAGACAGCCTTTTAGAGTTCCTGAGGAAAGCTGGTCCACGTCTCCCAGTCCTGCGACACTTTCTCCCTGCACCTGTGTATGTATACTTTTCTTTTTTTTATTTCCCATGAGTGCTTTTATTATTTGCTATAAATTCCAACATTAATTGTCAAAATCCCTTAGTTTATCATTAATCTTTGGTAGCGATGCATTGTAATGTGCTCTACTCTATTAGTTTTATAATATATATGTGATTCATTTGAGATTTAATTTATTAATAGCAATTTATGAAGGCTGAAATAACTCTTGGCTTTGTCATAATCTTTTAGTAGATGACTTCTCATTAGGAGATATATTTATGCTTCACATAGTCCTTTGACTGCTGCCTTTTTTCTGAAAGCTACAGGAATAATTCAATAACCTTTGTAGTTCCCTTAAGAGAAATCAGCAATTAATCTTGCGTTCATGACGTAATTTCCTACAAATTTCTTTAATTATTGGTCGATCCTACATATATAAAAAAAAACTAGTTATATTCGAATTAATATAATTTGTATATCATTCCTCTAGCTGCCACAATTTTTGTATAATCGTTACCAAACTCTATATTTAAGCGTTAAATATAAAACTAAAGATCAGGTTTGCTAATAGCTGAAATAGGAATATTAGGGTTAGGGTTGGAAGTTTAGAGAAGAGGCAAAATAATTAACAAAATAAAAATGAAATTATCATCGTTAATTTGAGCCAAGTTAAAAAATGTGTATAATCAATCTTATTCAAAATTTAATTTTCTACAATCCTTGTACTAAAACTTTTTTTGTACTAACTAGAGTATTAATCAACCATCAATATATTTGCATTGCATTAACCAGACACGTACTTGGGTCTCCTCAATATCTAGGCCAGTAAGCTATCAATTAGATGTACACATTGAGAATATGTTCTTCACTCATAAGCTAACCCGGACACAGGAGAACAAGATTCATGTTTGGGAAGTTATGATAAATTTTATTTTCATGAAAAAATAAATAAAATTTTAATTATTTATTGATTGTGTATTCACTTTATCATGAAAATAAATTATCTAACAAATTAATTGGGACTTCAGTCCAAGTAAAATGCTTTATTATTTGAGCCTCCCCCTTCCTCCAAGTGTTTCTGAACATGTAGATGCCCATGACTGAAGTATAAAATCTTTTGAGTTTTGCATTTAGAGCTCTGCTAACTAAAATAGTTTAGACATTTTTATTATACGAAGATATGATCAAGTTAGATTTATTTATTTCAAGTTTAGTAGTTATCCAAATTAAATAAAGGAATAGATATTTGTTCTTTTATGCCATGAATACATGTGGAAAACTAACAAAATTATTTCTAGGGCCAATGAAAGTGGAACAAATAATGAAACAGTTGTGACTGAAGAAATGTCATGCACAAGAGTGTTCACTGGTGCACTCCTTCTCCCAACTATTGCAACTATCACAGGAGACTTACTATACAAGAACACTATAAGATCATCTGTACAGAGGACATTATTAGTAAGTTACTATTTTAACATTTTTATTTATTTATGATTAGATTTAAACTGTTCTATTTTTTCATTTAGTATTTCTCTCATAATCTATAATATTTTTATAAAAGAAACATGAATATTTTACAACTTTTAAAATAGAAAAGAAAGTAGTAATTAATTTACAAAAATGATGAAAACCCAAAGAACCCAATGAATTGAATTATGTCGAAGAGTACATTGGTATTATTCAAGGAGGGATGCCAATTACTCCAAATGTATATAATAACTGCTGCTTACTAAAGTAATTTGGATTTTTTTATTATGTTAAGTAATCTGTTGATTTATGTATTGATTGCATTAGAGAATTATTGAAATAATAAGAGATATTTCTTGAGCAACAAGTAGGCTGTCATCCACATCATGAGGTAGATTCATAGTTGTCTATTTTTATTCACGACAAATTTATTCTTTTTTTTTTTTGCACTACAAAATGTTTACCCTTTTTCTTTGACCAAGAATGAACACGATTGGCCAAACATGTGTTGTATCCTACCTTAATAGTACCTTTATTGAATCCTAAAATTCCTAATAGTGTATATCTTCCGGGGTTCATGGTTCAAATTTAGACTCTCTAAGCATTTCAAAATCTCTATTACCTAAATTTTCAACATAAAGCAGATTACCAAAAGACTTTAGTTTATATGTACGCATGTTTATACATATGTTTGTATGTATGTTGCGCTGGAAGAATTTTTTTTAAGTTTCTTCATTTTTTAGAAATTTAACCTGGATCATTAAATAGTGTTATTTGGTTGTGCAAGTTAATGTTTAATAGTTTCTGTATGGTTATCTTACATTCTGTATTTCAGTGATTTGTGTAGTTTAGATTAATATATTCCAATGTTTTATTGCAAGAACGTCTGCCTGATTATTTTTATATAAACTATTTAGTGTCAATATTTTAATATACTCATAAGAATATGTTTATAGAAGGCAATAGAAGCAAAACCTGGGTGCTATAGAAATCATGTTGTTGTTGTGTGTGTTGCTTTGATTGAACATAATCACATTTATAGTAACATGTGTTTATTGTGATAAATTTAAAGGTTTATTGTGAATAATTAATAAGTAAGATGTGTTTATTGTGATAAATTTAAAGGTTTATTGTGAATAATTAAAGATGAATGTATGGTTCCTATGTGTGTGCTTTCTTGAAATAGCAAATGTTGAAAATGGTATTGTTTTCACGTTCTAAATGTACAAAAAATGGAATGATTTGATTTACTGTAACGATTTCATTACTGACCGAAGATTTACAAATTTATATTTCACCAATGATCAAGAATATTAAATTTGGTCTTATGGTTTAGACTCAGGTTTTCACTTATTTAGACTTTTATTGTCTACATATTTTGTGTACAGACATGAATTATTTAACTGTATCTCCAATTAATAAGTATATCTTCTAGTAATTTGATTTCAAGGCATAAGTATCCTTTGTTTATTTACAATTTTTAAAAGTTGCTAATTGTGTTTTTGTTTATAGGGAGGTCTGACATTTATCATAGTACGTGGAGTCATTAAAATGTATCACAAACAGCAGGTCTATAAGAGATTAAGAAGGCGACGGATCCTCGACTACAGCCCTTCTATCGAGGAAGAGTTCAGTCAGTAGCTGCAGTTCTTATATTCACTTTTGGTTCCTGCCTTTAGAAGAAGAAGCAATACTTATGAATTTATTTTTGAAACTTAGTTATTAAAAAATACTTCAAAGAATGAATCATAAGAAAACAGTTGTGATATTAGAAAAATACTTTGTTCTGTATTCATTCGCTCTGTATAATCATCACATTAAATAAATCAACATTTGCCATGTATGTTCTTGCATTACAGTTAATCCTAATCTTGCTTTAAAGAGGTATTGTATTCTGTTATGAAAATGTTAAGTGCAAGTAGAGTTTATTTTTAAAACTTTAAAATCTAGTTCTTATTTCAGTTTCATAAAAGATAATTGTGAACGATCTGGTATCAGTAAGATGTTAAACTTTTCTAAGAAATTAAATTTGGAGTGAGAGTAACTTTTTCATAAAAACTTTCATTTCTTACCAATCCCTTTTTTTATTTATTAATTTTATTCGAGAATAAAAATTTTATTGTTGTAGTATTGTACATTAGGGTTGTTTGTGTTTGCCAACCTGAGCACCTTGCTGTTAGCTACTTTTAGTAGCAATCAGATTAAATATTTTGTTTCAAGTGATATATTATCAGTTTGTAACTCAAATTTATGAATAATGCTACCAAATTCATAGCATAATTATTCTATAATTAATTGTTAGGACCCAAATTTTAAGTTGATTTAGTCTTAGATTATACTTGAAGTCGATTTCATATTTGGTATACCAGTCAGTCTCTGATATATTCGTACTATTTACATTGGTAGAAAAATGTGGGTACTACTATTCTATACTTTAGAAACACTTCGTTTTCATGGTTTTAAAATAATGCCTCAGACTAATGTTTATTTACAAAATTATTTTATTCTATTTTTAGTAAATCTAAGTATCTTTCTTAATTCTGTGGTTAGCATTTTTTGAGGTCTGTGAAACTATTGCACTACTATTTTAATTCATCCGTATGCATAAAGAGTACTTAGCTATATTCTACTTGGTATTGATTATCTTGTTAAATTGTAGTCACAAATATATTACACGGCTCCTCGAAAATTTATCATTTATCACTCACCCAGTTTGGTACTACAATTTTACTCTGATACTCTTTTAGACGAATTCAATGTATTTAGCTTTAAAGGTTCTAAAAATTGTTCTCCGTGTTGGTTATCTCATCAGTCTGTTCTAACTTCCAGATGTTTCAGTCCTATTAGGATTTTGGTCTGTGCCACCATCTTTCAATATTGAGTGATGATCAACTCCAAGGACCGCTAGCCTCTTCCTTCCTTTGACCAATTAGCCACATTTACCTGGACCAGCCACTCCTTGGTACTTAATGTATAATATATGATTTATTCATAGAGTATCCTTTTTGTGTTATATACTTTTAAAAGGCCCAACCATTGCGAGTCTGCCTTTCATTCACAAATGATATCAAGTTCGTCACAGTTGTGTTGCTGATTTTTCATTTGTATTGCTCTTTTACTGTTTGAAATATCTCCTTCCCAGACCAGGAGAGCTCTTTAGAGCTGTATTTCAGTGTCATTCTCAACGAGTTTGTCTGATGACTGTTTTGCAAATTGGAACCATTGCTTTCTGGGAGGCATCTTTAAGGTGGACGGCTTTGTCCATCCCTTTGACCATTCTCATTTTTCTTAACCCAGAACCACTCACTTTTATACTTGGTATATCTTGAAACTTTTTTTTTAATATTCTAAACAAATCAACCTTTTTAAATATGCTTAACTTATACGATTACTATTTATGCTGTCAGTTAAGCCACATCTGCTGATTTTGATTCAGCTATTGTAATTATTCAAAAGTTCAAAAGAAATCATTCAAAGATTCTTCTCTCCAAGACTACCAGATACTAAATGATAAAGGTAGAAGCATATGCATAAGCTAAATGGTTCCTCTTTTATTTTAATCTCTTTGGAAGTACTTGAGTACTGTCTAGGTATAAATAAGCAGTATTTGTAAAAATAGGTATACTGCCACTGCATGCAATACAGTTTTCACAGATGTCAATTCTTATTCTGTTTTTTTATACTACCCTTCATAGAGTCATGTTTGAGAATCGTATAACTAGTGGATGTAATAATTTCAACATGTGATCTCGTCCTAATGGCTATTGCACAAGTGAAGAGGCATTCTAAAGTTCAATACTTAAAGTGAGAACTGCTTAGTTAGAACCTTAGTATTACTTTATTTCTTACCCTCGCTTTAACGTGTAAACCAATATGACTTGAATGATGAAATAAGATGCCTTGCATCTGGAATTTTAAATATAATATCACTGTTGCTTAGCAGGGTTTTTTACTAGTTATACTGACTTTTTTTTGTGAAATCATTTTAAATTTCATTGTTGTTTTTACAAAGGTAAAAAGGTTATGATTACTTAAAAAAAGAAAAGAAAATAGAAAACAAAATATTTATTGACTAAACAATAATTGCTATTTATTTAATTTTATTTCATTGATTAAGTTGTCGCATGCAACCAGTTCTTAAACATCAAGAAATCTTTAATATATTCATATTTTATCGGTTCATAAATTAACATAATGGATTACTTCTCTTCTATTGTAATAAATTTAACATATTGTTTCAAATTCATGAAATAAATTACTTTTAATTGATTATTATGAAATCAAAGGCTGTTTTATAGATATAATAATGTAATATTTTAATAAGTTGTTAATAATTTATTGTCATCAGTTATTATACGAAATGTATTATAAGATAATTTTCACATATACATAGAGAAAGCATCTTGTATCTTGTAAAAGAGAAATGTAACTACTATTAGATAAGCATACAGTTTTTCAGATGATGGTTTTGAATTCCCTTTGTTTAATTAACTGATATATATTTTTGTTTAGCGAGTTACCTAAAAATTAAAAAAAAATATATATATCAAAATTCATTACACAAGCTTTATTTTTTACTATACTACCTATTTCCCTGATATCCCAGTTGTCTTCCTGTGTTTCTCTGAGACTCAATGGATTCCGGCCTATCCTGAACTGCATTTTTGTAGTTCGGTAATTGTTATTAATGAGCTCCAATAGCACTATTAGAAATTTAAATAGTTCATAACTCATAAATATTATATAGCTTATGTTTTCATTAAATGCCATTCGTGATTTCTATCTGGTTATTTTGATTAAAGAATACTGACTTAATTTAAATACTAGTAACAAAATTTTCTTAATTGTTTTAAAAACTAATATGAATAGATATGTGTGTGTGTGTGTGTGTGTGTTTAGAGGCCAATAACGTCAGTTGTACTTTTTTTGTTTGTAACAATTAATCAAAATGAGGCCGCTAGAAGATAAGCAGATTAACTGGCAATCATACATCCTAGAAGTTTCAGGTTCAAACTCCAGGATAGAAACTATTATTAATTTAGCTGCGCATCATTTAAGGTTAGTTATTAAGTTGAGAGGGAGAGACTTAATTTCTCTTATGTTTCTTGAAACCAGGACTCATGCTAGCCACCATTAATACATGAGTATTTTAAGTATAAATTGGTAACCATCTAAATGTGCTCTGCTACTTAAAATTATTTGTAATGGAGTTTTATTTTATAGTTAAGTTTTAAGTTTATATAACTTTCAGCGAAGTTAAGTATTCACTCAACACAGATAGAAAGAAACTAAATACATTAGAGTAATTTTAATTCCCTTTATACACTGCTCTTTTTTGTTTTAGCAGATTTCCCTTAAAGGAGCTATTGAGGTCGTCATGACACAATTTTCAAAATTTGTCTTCAAATTTCCATAGATACTACCTAGAAGATACCATAAATGAGGTCCATTCAAAATTGTCTGTGTGTGTGTATGTGTATGTATGTATATATGTATATATATATATATATATATATATATATATATATATATATGTCTATATGTCTGTTGTGGAATTATTGTTACCAAACTTGATATATAAGAGTTTCATTCAAAAGTAAAGATCAAGTTCGTTAACGGCTGAAATCCGACCTGGGGAGGGGAGAATTTTGAAAACTCGAATATCTTCGTTACTACATGTCAGATTGAAAAGTTATATAGAACCAACCTAAATGCAAATTAAATGCCCTATAAATATGATATACATTTATTCTCTATCTTGAATATTAACTGAGATATTTGCATTTTTCAGCTTTCCGTAAACCCCCACTTCTACTCATGCCACATAAAAAATACTGTTATATAATAAACCACTTTATTTGAAGCTTAAATACGACAGACGTTTTTAATGTATATTATTATTAATTATAAATTATATTTTTGATAAATTTTTATGATAAATATTTTGTAGTTTTATTAAAAACGATAAATAATATCTTTGTTCCAAAACTGAAGATGATAATTGTTAATAGCTGAAATTGGTCCGTAAAGAGGGAGAGTTTAGAGGTGGGGAATTTGAAAATTCCAAATATCTCAGTTATTGAGTTTTATCTAGAATCATTTGCGTTTAACGTTTAATGGTCTACAACTGTTGTTCAATAAGTTTTCTTTGTAACTCAAATATTAAGAAAGTTATTTGCAATTTCTTATTTTCAGCCTCCAGTAAACCGCCCACTTCTACTTATCTATATATATATAAAATTTTAACCTCTGTCTGTACATTGATTTTTTTCATGAATTTTCATAACTTTTCGTTTCACATGTCATAGACACCATAACTGCATTTTGCTTCTTTCGTGTGTGTCTGTTTGTTTGTTTATTTGTTTGTTACCTTTTCATGCATAAACGGCTGAACCGAATTTTATGAAACTTGGCATGTATATTACTACTAGTCCAACTTACACTTTAGGCTATACTAATATTCTCTCTTTCCTATTACGGTTTCGGCAAATATGCACATAACAAAAGTTGTTTATTTTGTTATTTAGAGAAATTTGCTCAACACTTCTTTTCAATATGAACTACCAGGTACCTCACCTGAAAAAATTAATTCAAATGTATGTCAATATTTTCTTCTTAATAATTCAAATCTATGCATAATGCACAGGAGACGGGAAATATGACAATATGCAGGACAGTGAAGTCTTACATAAAAAAAATAATTTTATTCTTAACAAATGCCAACAACAATTAACCTTAAACACTGGAACGGGTAAATGTGAAAATATTGTGCAATGTAAAGCCTTGCCAAAAATATACCATCACCATTCGACCTCAAATGAATTCCCGAGCGAAGCCGGGTATCTGAGCTAGTTGTATTTATACTTTGAATAACTGAGTCATCTCATTCCCCTCTTACTTTGGCTTCTTACTACAGGAGAAAATAGACGTTAAGATGAGATCACTAATGGGTCTTATGAATTGACACATTGGGCGAAAAACCTGTTAAAACATACTCAAAACTAAATTTTCGATTCGGTCCAGTCATTAAAAATACAGTAAAAGTACAAGTAAAGCTTACTAAAGGAATTAAAATATAAATTTGGTATATTAATGACCTTCTGGCCATTTGTGGTGTTTTGTAATTAAAGATTTTATACAAAATGTACATTATGTAGGCAAAATGAATTGTTTGAAAGAATATATGGATTCTAAATTTAAGGGGGGGAAATGATAATTTGAGAATGAGGAAGAAAAAAAAACAACAAAAGGATTTGTCACAGATTTTTATTTTGAAAATGAACTTTCAAATACTGTTTACAATTTTTTAATAAATGTATATAAAAAATAAATCAGAGCTCTTTATATAATTAATAACATTTATATTTACAATATGCCTGATAAATAATATTAACACTCCTTCTCTATAAACAGGATGCCCATTATTCTTTTTCTTAATTATTACAAGACACACTGATTTTATGTTCTTTTTTTAATTTTAAATAAATAGCTTAAATTAAATCTATACAACTGAAACTTCACTAAATCATAATGCTTGCATAAGTTGTATATATGGGTAATTATACAGAAAAACAGCTATTTTAACCCTTTTTTTTTCTTTTTCTAGAACAGTCTGTGAAATTGAACTTGTCGATGAATCACTTGGTATGCTTATAACCATTGATTTTCAAATATTAAGTGATTATAAATACTCAATTCTCATTTTAGTTTGTTTCACTGATGTGGTATATAGTGTAAGTTATGAGAGATAGAAATACGTTTTAATTTATCCTAGTGAATTGCCACTTTTAAGGACCAGAGAAGGGGAAAAATATTTAGTATAAATTTTACCAGAGAAGAATGATATCCATAAGATTTTAAGTAACAATAAGAGCGTGTAAGATAAAAATAGAATAGATTTATTTTAGTTTATTTGGTTTTCACTATTTGTGTAGTTAACAGCTTTCAATGTTAAACATCTATCATTTCCTAGATGCCTACTCATCCACCATCTTTTGAATAGCTACTTGAAAAAAGAAGTAATCACTATTAGCCTGGAATGCCTAATAGTGACATGATCTACCATGCCATGTGATAGGCACTGGCTTTTCATTGACTGCTTGGCCAAAGATAAAAAACAATATATTGGGTTGTAAGTGTCCGATTTAAACCCTAATCTTTATAAAGGATTAAAACGTTGTGTGTTGATTCCAAGCAAAATATTTACCATCTATAATAAACATTTGTTAATCATCTAGTCGCAAGCTATGTTTGTTTTTGTCCCAAATAGGCTTTCATATTTTAGTTTAATATCAATCGGGAACATGGAAACACCCGATTTCCAGATAATTTTCTTTTACGAGTATACACTTGGTCATTCCGCGGCCCAGTCAGCAAGGAATATTAATCATGCGTTTGGCGAAGGAAGTGCTAATGAAAGAATTATTCGTCGTTGGTTTTCAAAATTTTCTTCAGGAGATACGACTTTAGAAAATCAGCCCCGTGGACGACCTCACTCATCAGTGGAGGACGAAGATCTTAAAAAAGCTGTTGAAGAAGACCCTCATAAAACAGTCAGAGAACTTGCGTCAGAGCTAGGCACAAGTCATATGACGGTCTCCAGGCATTTAAAACCGATTGGAAAGGTGAAAAAGCTCAATTTCTGGGTCCCGCACGAGCTCAATGAATGTCAGCAGTTAAAACGCCAAGAGACGTGTGTTTCTTTGCTTGCTCGTCAAAGAACCACCGACCACATGTTTCAATATAGACAGTGAACAAATTAAAGGAGTTGGGCTATGAAGTCCTACCACACCCCCCATATTCCCCTGATCTATCTCCTACAGACTACCATTTTTTCGGAGTTTGGACAACTTTTTGCGAGGAAAATTTTTTACAGATGATTTAGACGTTAAAAATGCATTTTCTGAATTTCTTTCAACACGTGACACAAACTTTTTCAAAAGTGGGATAGAAAATTTGGTAAGTCGTTGGCAGAAGTGTATTGAAAATGATGGTAAATACTTTGAATGAATAAGATTTCAGATTCGATCTCAATTTTTTATTTTTTTCCTGATTCTACAAACGGTCATTTCATATGTTACAACCCAATATATTTTATGAACAACATATTTTTTACAGATGAGAAGCAGAAGTTTCATCCTGCTCCAAATCATCCAATAAAAAAATAATTTTGGGCTGAAGTTTTTCAAATGAGTGCGATTTGGTTACACCCATACATAAATATTTAAAAAAAAATCATTCTTTTTCATTTTCTAATTATTTCTATTTCAAAACACACACAAAAAAAAATTTTGCATTTAAATTTGTTTTTAAATTTCAAACTATAATAATAATGATAAAGAGAATAAATGTCATGCAGAATCAGTTTATTTTTCTATGACATACGTTTTTACCCAATACTAAAAATAGACATTTTTGATATTTCTATTTTTTTTTAAATTATTAAAATGTATTATTACATGTGATTTAACATGTACTGGGTATAACATAGAGGTTTTGATAAATTTTTTTATCAATCAACCAACAAGCCTTACAGTCCTTCAAGCGGTTAAAAACAGTCCCTTGCTATTATAAAACACGTTACATAGAAACATGCATAGTAAAATTGCTTCTGTATAAAATTAAATAAAGTATTTACCTAAAGGTGTTCTAATAAAATGATTAATTAAAGAGTTCAGTCTCTGACAATTCATCATCATATTCTTTATAATCCTGAGAATAATAAAGAATACGATTTGTAAGAATCAATTACATTCTCATCAAATGAGAAGAAATTATCACCATTCAAATATATTCAAGAATTTCTCTGGTCATGATGTGAATAAAATCTAAAATATCTGGAGAAGCAGATATTATTAGTCCATTTCATACTTCATTAGAAACATAAAATTAAATCAAAACCCTAACTACTGATTAAGATTTCCTTAAGAAGGAGTAATTGCCCATCTAAGTGTATACACTCAGTTACAGTAACCCTAAAATTTTAAGCCTCATCCTCCATACTTGTGACAAGATATGTTACTATCACTAAATAAAAATATTAAAATCTTTTGTATGTTTAGCTCTTTTATTGTTTTAGTAGCTTAGAATCAATAATTGAATTCACAATAAGCAGGAAGAGCTCAGGCTAAAAATATTAAATTATAAAAATTGTATTTCAATCATTTCTTCTTATAACTAGATATGGAAGTTCATTTTTAAATAAAGCTTTTCTCTCTGCAACTTCTTTATTCACACACTCTACGTGCATATCTTCATTATAAACCTCTTGAGGTGTATCACTTAGCCTAACACAGAAGTTTATGGTAAGTAATACTCCTGGTAAACTGTGAAAAGCGAATCACATGGTATTTGAATAAAGAAGTTTAAAAATGATTGAGTTTCATCAAAAATATGCTCTATCTATCCATAAATAAAAGTATTATTTCTAAACTAATTTTAACAATTTGATGATGTCTGAATCAATATAAGCCGGTGGAAATACCAAAAGATATAATACTCAATAAAAAAAATCTTAAATGAAAACTAAACTAGACTATAGTTAGAAACATTTATAGGAACACTCAACAATGAATGAGTGATTACTACTATCACAAATGTCAAATGACATTCCTAATCAATAATATCAAATAAGTAATATTTAATAGATATATAAAGTCATATATGTAATAAATACAAACTGAATCAAAAGCATCAATAACTTCAAACTTAGGAAATTAAGATATGCATTAAAGAACAAAAAATTAATTATCACGATTCTTAAATTGAATAATATAACTTACATTTTATGATAACAGTAAATCTAAGGATTAAGGCCCAAGATATGGTGAAAAGTCTGTCCAGTAATCTTCTACTCTATTGACTTTAATTAATTCTGCAAAGCCTTTTAAGTGAGTTTTGACTTCAATGAAATAATGACAAGGTCTCGGCCCAAGTCCATCAATATTAGAAAGGTAAGGTGGAGCGAGAACATCTATGAATGCTGCCCCACCGTCCAAGGCTCGAATTTCATGTATATTCCCCTTCTTGGGAGTAAGCAGCACAGCCCCATCTGAGTCTGAGACGAGTTTCTCTGGCTCAATACGAGCTAACATTCTTTTACTTTCAAATGCCGAATTTTCAGTTTGCAGAGTGAAATTCCTCATTCGCACTTTGCCTTGGATCACTTTACAAATACCATGCATGTGAGGGTGATCATGAAGTGGTAACTTACTTCCAGGCCGTAATACAAACATATTGATAGTAAATTCAGGATGTTCTAAAATTTCAATATATGTGACAGGAGCAGAACTTGGAGAGCCTGGCAACAACAGCCCTCTATCCAGGTTCACATCATCAGCTGTCAAATTGCTCATGACACTGATTAACTTTTCTAATTTTTTTTCAAACACTTCACCCACACCAGGACCATTTCCAAACGTTTCATACACTTGTTTTCTTACTTGATCCATTTTCTTCATTGACCGAATAAGATGATGGAAACTTCTACAGAAGAATTTGTTCCTAAAATTAAAATTGTATTAAAGATTTCGTCTATTATCCACTAAGGCACTAATGGGATCATATTTCAAACTGACTTCGACATCAAGAAGTAATTTAAAAAACAATTCTTCACAGCTTATAAAATCCAATTCAAAAAGTGTCATTCAGCCTACCTTCAATTCATCTTAAATCGATGTAATTTATAATCGATTTAGGTTTGAGAGGTAGCAATTGGTTATAAAGCATTGTCAAAGAGTCCAATTGATTTAATTTCGAAAAATGTAATACACTGTCCCCAAAGTAATGAATTTAATTGTACTGTGCTACCCTCTAACTTCTGAGTGGAACACTCTGTCTTTTTGAAGTTATATTTAAATTATCAGAATTGCCTTGGCGGTCTAATATAAGAGTGTGAGTCCTCAGTGGGTATGCTGGATTACAATTAGAAAGAGGGCAGGTAGAAATCATGTGAAATCAAATTCTAATAGGATTCAGAGGACGTGTACCAAACAATTGGGAATAAAGTGGACATTCTCATAACTGTAGTATTGGTTGTAAAAGAGTTACCTATTTAAGGACCTTTCGATGAAACGGTGTTTTTGGTAATAGAAACTTAATAAAAATCTCTTTAGATGGAAATTTAAAAAAAACCTCTTTTCGTTTCAAATAAAACTTCTTCGTGATGAGTAACCGCTCTCGAAGAAAACATATTTACGATCAAGGTGGTACCTGAGAAAGGCAATAGGCATGCGCCGAAACATTACTTTCTTTTTATTCATATCTCCGACCTACGGCTTTCATAGGAAAACATAACATCAAGGATAACAATACACGTTTAACAATCTTCGTCAAAGCTATAGGGGTTTAGTAGCTGAAAGAGCAGTTCGAAGTTCATAGTTAAGATGAAGCTATTGCACTCAATTAAAAGCGGAACCTTCTCAGTAATATATTGGGTCTCTCGCAAAATCTTGTCTTCCGGGACAGAAAGACCTTTCTCATTTTGTGGTGTTGATTATTTTGGGCTGCTATAGGTAAAAGCAAGAAGAGCAAAGTTAAGAAGGTATGGGATACAGTTTACCTGTCTTACGACACAAGTAATACACCTTGAGCTACCGAATGCACTAGAATGGCAGTTTGGTGCTTGACTGGTAGAAGAGGATACTCAAATGAATTATGGTCGGGCAATGCCAGCTATTTCATAGGTCAAGATAAGGAAATAAGAAAGTTACTGGAACTAGACTACCATAATATTACTAGATACGTTATCTTCTAAAGGGATATCATGGAATTTCAGGGCCTTCATATGAGTGGTTCATGGGGGAGAATGATCAGAGGTGTAAAGAAATCATTAAAAGTTACTCTTAAAGAGAGATCTCAAAGATGTGACACATTTTATTCTTACTGGCTTAAATCGAGCTCTTGTTAAATAGTCACTCGTTACCTCGTAATTCCGACGATCCATCAGAAGAAGAAGCGCTAACTCCTAGAACCTTGCCAAATTACTTCCTCGTAGAATCTAGTTTAGGTTGTTCATTAAGAGGAAAAAAGGTGCGAAACGAAGACTCTAAGAAAACAAGGCCCAGAATTCCAAAACCCGGTCGTGCCTTGTCTGGTAACGCTGGATTCGGGTACATTTCCTACCTTCAGCGAAGAGAAACTGTTGGTTCGAGAGGAGAAATTCTCCATATATCGGGAAACCCTAAATACCCAAAAGAACCAGAGAAATATATTAGAGTAAACATGCACACTTACCCTCGGAAGTCTTCAGGATACTTAAATGCTTCACTTTTGACATTCAACATGGCTTTAAATAATGGGAATATGACCCTGAAGAATGTTTACTTTGTTTTTTTAAAACACATCTGTTTATAACTTACTCAAAAGATTTAGAGACTAAGAAAGTTTATTGCTTAATTAAGTAGTAATACGAATTGCTTCTTAGGGACTAATAGAAATTTTAAAGGTAGACACTCTGTAATGACTGATATCCCACAAGTTTGAGAGAGGGAAAGTTAGACGGGGAGGGGGGGAGGGGGGTTGAATATTCGAAAAAAAACTCGGTTATTGTAAGTGTATCGGAATGTCACACAATTAAACTAATTCCAAATTGAATTTTCTATTATTACTGTTCTATACATTCTCTTCGTATCTTGTATAGTTCTGATTCGGTCTTCAGCAAACCAATAGTTCGATATCTTCTTCGAAAGTCCTCTATTCTTGTTATATTTATTAGAAAAATAATAAACGTTGGTAATTAGTGTTCTTTTGTATTGAAAAATTAAATAGACAAACGAGGACGTAACATTCAAAGCGTGCTTTGTCCGGATGAATGTAATTTTTAGGAAACCATGTAATTGAATATAAAACATATATATATTTGTTTTTGTAATGAAAAATACTCCTATATGGTTTAAATAAATGTTTTGTCAATGAGATACATTGATAAAATAGTTTAGCGTAATAAGTATAATAAACATTAGATAATAAATTGGACCAAGCACACTTTGCATGAAACAAATGGACAAAGCACGGTTTGAATGTTACCTCCTCAAACATTAACGTTTTTATCAATTCACAATTTATTTTGCGGCACACTACATACTTGGTAAATTATTTTTCACTACTAAACACTATATAACATTGTTAACTTCATGTTATTTTTACACAACAATATAACTCACGAGTAACTGATCAAAGCACTGATGTTCACTAAAAACTGTCATGATGGTAAGCCGGCCGACTTCAAATGCCGGCTTCAGGAGGTTCGAGGCGCCAACTCGTCCGCTGATATGTCGGCGTTTATTTAATCTGAAGGAACTGATGTGTTCATTATTTCTTGTCTTCAGTTTTCTTCCAGTTTTTAATAGGCATTACTAGTTTTTGTTGGTGCAGTATTTTCAGAGCTGTTTTTATGGGATTGCCCCAGATCATTTTTAACCAATCAAATAGATTCCTTGTTACATGTGTATAATTTAAATTTGGCACAGATTTTTTGATTTACCTAAAGGGAAGATGAGTGAGACATTCTTTTCTTTGTGGTTTCCATCAGATCTCGTCCCTTGTCCCTTTCCTTTCTTCTCTCACCCTTCAGTGTCGTTTATCTCTAGGTAATTGCTTTGTTGGTAAGACTGATTTATTAGAATATTTTTATTCCGATATGTATTTGTACTTTATCCATTTTTCACTAATCTGATCTCACCTGAGCCAATCATATTTTTTGGGTTCATATTACTTTGTTCAGCATAAGTTTGGCTTGTTTTTTATAACTATAGCCCACAATATATGGTAATTCTGAGCTATTATCCGGTTAACTTCAATTCCCTCCATACTGTAATATTACATTAGTGTAGTGCTGAATATTAATATTCAGTCCTAATTATGTGTCGGAAAACGAAAATATATTAATAAACTTAATTTAGTAGTCGTCTGGCTCACTATCGGTATCTGGCTCATGATCGACGCGAGATAAATTTTGTAACACTAAAATTTCCAAAATACGCCATCGGTGGTTAAAACCGAGGGTGGGGGTTTTCTTGTTCTAACTTTAGTATAAAACAAGAGTACATCACATTTTTAGGGCGATTGGTCAGATCTACAATGGCGAGGCCGAGCAACCTAGCGTCCTTCATGAGCCAGATACCGATAGTGAGCCAGACGACTACTAAAGTAAGTTTATTAATATATTTTCGTTTTCCGACACATAATTAAGACTGAATATTAATATTCAGCACTACACTAATGTAATATTACAGTATGGAGGGAATTGAAGTTAACCGGATAATAGCTCAGAATTACCCAATATATAATGGCAGAACCAAAGGTTTACTTGGTTTGGCATAATAATATAATCTTCAAGAGCTATGAATACTTAAATTATAACATCTAAATAGTAAAAAGATATGGCAACCAAAAGGAAAAAAAAATGCACCAAAATGCATTAAATTAACTAATTCATTTTATCTATACATTTTAAATTAATAAATTAAATTTACATATTTCATAATTATAGCAAAAGATTTAACACTTATTACTGTAGCCTAAATGAAAACAACATTACTTAAATTTAAACATTTTAAAAATGTTATATTATATTAAATGAACATTCGAAGAATTCCATAATGGTATATTTCCCTAGTTGTATTTTTAATAAATACATTGTAAAAAATAATATAGTATCTAACATTTTTTTTTTTGTAATACCTAAGAAAGATTTGTAATTTACTCTTTAAAAACATATCATACTTGCAAAATTCAGGTAATTTGGGTCTAGAATTCAATATTCTAAAGCATAATAATTAGCATAGTTAGAAAAGGGTGTTAACCTATTGATAACCCCTCTTATTTAGCCTTAGTTGCATAAAGCAGGCATTTAATCTATATAAATACATTATATATATATATATATATATATATATATATATATATATATATATATATATATATAAAGTTTAATAAGCATATGTTCTTTCAATATTGCATTATTACTGCCTTAAATTCTCCATAGTAGCATAAAGTGGGCATTAAAAATAAATTCTCAGTAAGGACAATTTAAGCTATTTATTATTTCTAAATTATAATAAGTTGGTTACTGTTGAGTAATCTTTAAAACATATAGAAGTAATTAAATCTTTATATTTTAGGCTAATTTAAGTCCCTTTTTTTCACAAGAGTGTATATTGTTTCGAAAACTGCATATATGAAAAATTACACAGAGTTAATCATGTATTTAAGAAGTAGGAAGTAGACAAAAGGAGCCATCTGATGGCGCCCATGTAATCTTCTTGGTTGTGCCAGGTAGAACCCAGGGGGGTGCCATTCGGCAGGTGCGCAGATCGTGACTTTTTTGCGACTTTGGCGCATTACGTCATCCATTACCTAATTGAGCTTTGTTTACATAGTGAGCATCTCTCTTTTTGTGATTTATTTTGATTTTTTAGTGTTATAACTCATTTTTTTCAAAATGCCGAGTGATTGTGCTGTAGCAACATGTTCCCACAACCCTAGGAAATCAGGGAAGTCAGTATCTTTTTACCAGTTCCCGAAAAACCCAGAAATTAGGAAACAGTGGGTAGTCCTGTGTAGACGAGGTGATTTGAACTTTAATCCTGATAATTCACGGGTTTGTTCAGAACATTTCAACGACAGTGATTATGAAAGGAATTTACAAGCAGAATTGTTAGGCTATGTTCCTAATAGATTGAAATTAAAAGAAGAAGCTCTGCCTCACCTGAATTTACCAGTGTCGTCCTTAAGTAAACAAACTTCTACTTCTGACTCAAAAAGTGAAACATCTAGACAATGTAGGAGTGAAAATATATAAACGTGCCCTGTGTCACATTAATGAGATTTCTCCCAAAAAGAAGAAAAGTGATTTTTCAGCTAATACAGAAGACTACATGCCAATGACAGTTTTTAAAAAGGTAAGATTTAAAATGTAAGAAAGAGAATTATTTTCTTGTAATGTATCCTATAGAGCTCTATAGGAATTAATTTCCCATGGTCCATTAGTAATGATATTACATGTGTCTTTCACAGCAATTTATTCTATAGGCCAGTGCGGTTTAAATTCATACACTCCACATATATCAGCAACAACTGTTTTCGACAAGACAGACTACATGCCAATGACAGCTTTTGAAAAGATAAGATTTAAAATATAAGAAAAAGAATTATCTTCCTGTAGTGTATCCTATAGAGCACTATAGGAATTAATTTCCCATGGTCCATTAGTAATGATGTTACATGTTTCTTTCACAGTTATTTATTCTATGGGACAGTGCGGTTTAAATTCATACACTCCACATATATCAGCAACAACTGTTTTCGACAAGACAGACTACATGCCAATGGCAGCTTTTGAAAAGATAAGATTTAAAATATAAGAAAAAGAATTATCTTCCTGCAGTGTATCCTATAGAGCACTATAGGAATTAATTTCCCAAGGTCCATTAGTAATGATGTTACATGTTTCTTTCACAGTTATTTATTATATGGGACAGTGCGGTTTTAAATTCATACACTCCACATATATCAGCAACAACTGTTTTCGACAAGACAGACTGCATGCCAATGACAGCTTTTAAAAAGCTAAGATTTAAAATATAAGAAAAATAATTATCTTCTTGCAGTGTATCCTATAGAGCACTATAGGAATTAATTTCCCATGCTCCATCATTAATTTGATTTCATGTTTCTTTCACAGTTATTTATTCTATGGGACAGTGCGCTTTAAATTCATACACTCCAAATATATCAGCAGCAACAGTTTTGGACAAGCGAACTACATGCCAATGACAGCTTTTAAAAAGGTGAGATTTAAAATGTAAGGAAAGAATTATTTTCTTGTAGTGTATCCTATAGAGAACTATTGGAGTTATTTCCCATGGTCCATTAGTAATGTTATTACATGTTTCTTTCACAGTTATTTATTCTGTGGGATTTTAATGCATAGGCTCCAACATCAGTGCCATTCTCTTTACAAGGATTTAACTGGAACCGAGGCATCCCTGCGACTCGAAATATATGCATCTTTTTAGGACAAGAAGGATTACATGCCAATGATATACTTTAAAAATCTTGTACCTGAATGGACTAGTTGATGTTTAAAATAATTTACTAACATATTCTAGTAACTGGTATCTTAGTTTATTGCTTGGTTTGTTCAATGTCATTGACTTTAATTTCTTTGTATAATATTAGGCATAACTGTTTTCATGTTTTGAACATTTCATCTTATTATAGTACTTTGTATTGTGTTGATTATGTAGAAAAATTACGATTTTAAATATATCTCAATTTTAAGGAACTATTGTGTATTTATTTTTAATGGAATCTAATTTGTACATGGTTTATTTAAAGTAGAATATATTCAGCTAAAGTAATTTGTACCATTTATTGACCTATACCATTTTATAAATTTTGTATTCACCAAATTAATCAGAAAACAGCGTATTTTGGTCGTTTTTAAGCTGGTTGGGGGCGTGGCTAGGAAACGAGTGACGTAGCAGGCTCCCTGCATTTTGATTGGCTATTCGTCAAATGGCACTACCTTATCTTATACGTACCTTGGTAGAACCTAGATCAGTCAGGCCCTTTTTTGTTTGATCTCGATTTGAAGATCAGTGTAGTGCTGTTTTTATGGAAAGATCAGTGTAGTGCCGTGTTTATGTGAAGATCAGTGTAGTGCCGTGTTTATGGGAAGATGAGTGTAGTGCCGTGTTTATGGGAAGATCAGTGTAGTGCCGTGTTTAAAGGGAAGATCAGTGTAGAGCCGTGTTTATGGGAAAATCAGTGTAGTGCCGTGTTTAAAGGGAAGATCAGTGTAGTGCCGTGTTTATGGGAAGATCAGTGTAGTGCTGTTTTTATGTGAAGATCACTGTAGTACCGTGATTATGTGAAGATCAGTGCAGTTCCGTGTTTTGTGATCTTCAGTGATTTACGTGTTCGTGAGTTATTGTACACCCATAAGAAGTGAAGTTATCAGTGGATACTGTGAGTAGTTAAGAATAATTTATCAAGTGTGTACTTTATTGTCAAATAAATTGTGTAGCGATAAAAACTCTAAAGCTTGTGTGTTTAATTTTGCAATCCAAAAGAAGTCTAATTATCAGCGATTATTATTATTCTTGTAATACACGTAACGATATGAAATAAAGTCTTGTTCTTCCAAAATTATAAAGATTTAACAGGATGTGGTGGATAGTTAAACATGTAACTGGCGTTATGGAAATTTCTTCATAATTTGTATGGAACTTGTACTAGTTTCAGCTTTGGTTAAAACTCAAAAACAACTAGCTTTGAAAATTGTGAATGTTGAAATTTCATATTTACGACTGAAATCTAGTTAGGCATCTTCCTTTTTAATCGAAATTGACTTAGTTGGAGGGGGAGGGGAACTTAAAGAATAAAAATAAAATGTGAATTTAGTACCTATTAGAGACACAAACTATTTGTTTAGGACTTTTTATTTTTTTTGTTCATCAAGAAACAAATATATAAATTATGTTCCATGGCATTTTTTGATCTGATGTATAAAAACCTTATCTTAGACGACTTTCAAATGGAATAATTTTAAATGAAGTACAGCAAAACATTTAGTTTATTTAATTTTATAGGAGTAGAAGGAAAGTCATATGGTGATGACATCGCATTGCTTTATTATGTCTTTCCACTAATACAAATTAATAAATTGTTAAATAAGTGAATTCTAGGTTTAGAACTCTCGGAGGTAGGGGGCACCATTCTCATTGTCAATTTCATGCCTTTGCCTCCCTGATTCTGTTGATCAATATACTTCATTCCATGTATTTAAACATCATTGTTTGTTTGTTCATATATCTCGGCCACTTGTTTCGGATTATGCGAGTTTACATATTCTTTAACCTAATTTCCTCCCCAACAAACTACTTCTCTTTTTTTTCTCAAAAATGTTTTATATGTTACAAACATACTGGGTTCATTAAATATTTACACTAACAGTTCCCTTCAAGTCCTGGTTGTAAAGGATTCTTAATTTAGAAGAAATAGAGATTAAGGTAATTCAGAGTAGAGGTCATCTGCATGTTGTAAATCTTTTTAGTTTATCCCTGTGCGGCAGAATTTTTTAACTTTTGAAGAAATATAGGCAACTTTTATTTAGCAAAAAAAAAAAAGGAGCCATGCTTTTAAAATCATGAACTAAAAATATCTTCAAAATAGATGAGAATCAAAATACAGTAGATATGAAAAGAAGTTCAGCTGTGTTTTGTTCATCACCCAGTTTTGTTTTTTATGTTTTTCTTTCACAAAAAGTTTAATCTGTTCAAGATTTATATTTTCTTTACTCATGATATTCACACTGGGGTTGTCTAGTGTCAGTTTAATATTGCTGGAATGTTTTGCAGTAATAATAATAATTTCTGGTTTTAATGTATATCAAAAATTAAGTTAATTTACGATTATTTAGAAGTAACTAAATGCCTCTTTAATCTTCATTATACTTTTAGTGAATACAGAGAGAATAAAATTGTAATAATTATTTGTTTATAACTAACAACATGACCACAAAAATGAATTATAACATTTTTCTTGAAGTTCTTATAATTGATTTACTACATTGGTAAAAGTCTACTGAAAAAGTCATCTAGAGATACTTATATATTTCACCTCATATGAGGTAATTTATTTCTGAAACTCTCCTTTAAGTTCTATTTTGTAATCTCTTCCAATTCAAATAATAGCTTCTGAGTAGGAACCATGAAGAGACCAGTTGGTTTCATTTTTAAAGGTAACTTAACTTTAGGATCAAGCTTCAACTTATAGTGCATTAAAATTGTTGCAAGCCCCATTTTTATATGTAGTATTGCATATCTCATTCCTGAAATAAAAAATAAAGTCATTAATAACAAATTATAGGAAAAATTTAGCCAATTTGTCTATTTATGGTATCATATTTGATTAAATAACATTCAAAAAATGTTTCAAGTCTTCTTGAACGTATGTATTTGTTATAATTATAGTTTGAATCAGCTGTTCAGTCCAATAATATACTTTCAAGTGCTTTTCATCTCCTTTCAACAAGGGTAAAATTGAATTGATCTCACTTAGCTATTTATTTATTTAGGTAGTCCTCAAAACTCTAGATAATCATCCATAAGGTAATAAAACTCTAAAAATTCGAGATCTGTAATTGATTCTAAAAGGTTCAAGTTTATGAATTTGTATAAAAGTCACATGTGAAAATATTAAAAACAAATTGATATAATTTACATTTACAAATCTATTGTAAAACAGCATTTTAAAAAAGATGTTATATATTTTTATAATTATATATATTTAGAGCTTGTCCGAATAAATTAATTATTTTAAGCCTTTATTTTTGAACATGTTATGCATAATCTAGTCCACCATATTCCATATTCCCCTCAAATGTGTTTTTTTTTTTTGTCTTTAATATTGGTCAGTTCATTGTTAAAATCAATTTCCTTCAAAAATAAATTGATTAAGCTATTAGTTGAGTTAATTATGTATTTAAGTGAGCATCATTAAGATTGCAAATACTTTTTATAAAAGCTATAAATTTAAACGATTATTTCACAAATCGAAACATGAAGAACTTCATAAACTGAATTACGAAAGGAAATAAAAAAAAAAAAAAAAAAAATCACATTCTAATAATTGGTTTTAAATCTTCTAAATACAATGGTACATAATTTACTCTTACCCAAACAAATTCTAGGTCCATCTCCAAAGGTAAGGAAGCTTCCAGGTTTAGGAGGTAGTTCAAATCGTTCTGGTTTAAACAATTTTGGTTCACTAAAATAATTTGGGTTTAAGTGAACAACTGCTGTTGGAATTTGTATTTTTTCTCCTTTACGAATTGTATATCCATTTGGAAAAGTATAGTCTTTTGTACAAACTCTCATTACAAATGGCAATAGTGGATGAATCCTAAGTGTTTCTAGAAATTATATAAGAATGCACCTAATTATTATATTTTAATTTTATAATTTTGTGTTAGTAAATGTATTATACAAACATTATATATAATATATTAGTAGAGTGACTTTGTTCAAAGGCAATACATTATTAATGGCCTGTGAATAGTATAGTTCAATGTACAGCTCCATATATAACAGAAACATGGCTAATTAATAACAATATTAGAAAAACTAAACAGCAACAGAGTTTAACGTTCTTATGTTAAATAGATGTGTTAAATAAATGCAAATGTTCTAAACACAACACTATTTATATTTGTTTGTAACATATTTGAAGATTATCACAAGAAGGCAGAAGAAAACACACTAGCCTTCACAACTTCTGTTCTTCACAGCTGGCTCGCTCCTTGACTTCTGTACTTCATAGCTGGCTGGCTCCATTGTCATGGCAACGCTCACCACGTTCCCATGGCAAGGAATGGTGCCATTACAAGAGGATTCTACCTGAGGAATTATTAGATAGCCCTCCATGAGAAAAATGCTATGTTCATTCCATAAGAAAATGGCTAATACAGGAAACCATGGTATTTTAGTGTAAAAATATACAAAATTAAAATATGATGCAGATACAACTTCCTTTTATCTCTAATAAGTCTTCAATCAAAAGAGAGGTACATAATAGGAGGTTGCAATAGTCCAAAATCAGAAATTTCAACATTCTAGCCTAGATGACACATGTGGGAAGTCTGCTTAGTTAACGCAGCCCCGCGTGACAAACTTTTTGTTACTGCTTTTCCAACTAAACTTCCTTTGCTTATCTATGTGGACAATTAATAAATATGAATGTAAACACGATTATCAGTTAAATTCTAGTTTATGTAAATAAGCTTTAAGCGGTTAAAACAGAGAAGGAATATATGAACAAAACGAATCTATTAATATGTAAGTAATTTTAAAATGCTTATGAGTGATGCATTTAAAGCAAGATTTACCTTTTACAGTATTTTCTAAGTATATCATTCCTTTCAATGCCTCGTATGTCAGACCAGAATGTAATTTAACCTGGTTTAGTATTTCTGTGCGTGCTCTTTCTTGAATTTCAGGATTCTGTGTAAGTTCAAAACACGTATACATGATTGCTAAGGAAAGAAAATCAAATCCTCCAATCAAGAAGCCAAATGCTTGAACAGTTATAAACTGATCAGTAACTTCTGAAAATAGATTAGGTATTACTATTTATTATTAAAATTTAAGTATCATAAACTTTGTACATAACAAGATACATTTGCTATTATATTTATTTAATATTACTAACCATAGGAATCTGTTATCGGAGCTATTTCATCAGACTTTAAATAATCATCATTAGAATCCCACGAAGTAATTTCAATCCTGTTCTTTTCTTTCAGTTGTAACAGTAATTGAATAACATCATTCCTTTGAGTATTGGTTTTCCTTCGGTAATCCAAGGTCTCGTTCACAATTTTAGAGAAATAATCTATTACTTCCTGCTTGTTCATTGAAAACCCAAATAATCTAACAATAAATCCTGGCATGAAACTTATAAACATAAATCTAAGAAGGTCTAATATTCCATTATTAAACGCCTTCTTTGCAACTTTACAGTATTCTGAGTCAGGGTGCTTCATCACATTTGTCTCTAAACCAAATATCGATGAACTAAAATTAAATAAATAAAATATTATTGAATACAAGACTAAAACAGGCATTCTGGAGAACCAGAGTTTAATTAATAATGCAAATATGGTTTTAAGTCAATTTTTGAAAAGGATATAAAACATTTTAAAAGTAATGATGCAACTTACGCAATTACATCCAATGAAAAAAGCCTTGTTGCTTCATTGATTTCATATTGCTTGAGGGGTTTTTGTTTTAGAAATTCACAGAGACTGTCACTAGAAGTTTTCATTGATGTGAACATGCTTTTAAGCTTTCCTGAAGTGAATAAGGGACTCATCTTATGCCTTTAGTGAATGAAGGTATACATATATAAAATATTTAAATAAAGTAAATAATACAATATTAAAAATCAATAGATTAATACTCACCTAAATGCTCTCCATTGTGCTCCATTCATAGTGAAAAGTGACTCATCAAATGGGTTTCGAGTTTTATTAATAAAGTCATCAAAGCCATGGTCAGTAAAATGTGAGAAGTCTTTAATTAATATTTTTTCTATATACTCTGCATTTGTAACAATAAGAGTTGGAGATGTTTGATCATAATGTCTAGAAGATGAAGAGAATATTATTTCATCTATCTATATAATAAGCATAGATACATGCTTTGAATATATGTTATTTATTAATTCATTTATTGTTTAAATTGTGGAGTGTGTCTTTCTGTTCAGATAAATCTTCATCATAGTTTATAAACTGAGGTAAAAGTTGGCAGCTGAGTATTTATATTTTCGAATTTGTCACGACTCAATTTACCCATCTGTACCCTTGCTCTTCAGACCATGGTTCTCAAGTATGGTGAAGGCTCGCTTCTAAAACCTTTTTTGGGAGCTATGCTTTCCACCTCATCTTACCTATTGAGATCAGTCTTCTTCTCTGGCCCCATCTCCCCCCCCCCCAAGATGCGGGGATACATTATTCATGAAAAAATTCAACTTGGCTTGTTCAGACATGAAGCCATTAAATGTGGCCTGGGTGTCTGCACAAAATTAAGCCTCTAAAATTACATGTGACTACAAAGGTGTTTGCCGTATCGAAAAGATATTTAAGATAAAGGAGTGCATGGCATTTTTTACAAATGATGTGGCAGGAGACAGTTGAAAATATTGTGCATGTGGAAAAAAAGGCCTACAACAAGTTTTAATTCTAGAAGAAGCTTACTTAATTATATTAGGGTTCCATTCTCTCTCTACAGCCCATTGAACATTGTGAAGAAATATAGATGAGCCATTTACACAATTAAAGATGCAATCTCTGGTTAAAAATATCAGATTCAAAACAACAGACCACACATTCTTCCAACAAAAGCCTGTAGCTTTCATGGGCAATTTAGCAGCAAAGTTAAAAATTAATTTAAATAAATATAATATGTTAATAACCTGTTTTTAAAAAAGTATTAATTAATCCCTCAGAAGTGCTATTTAATTTTTTTCTTTATGAGAAACTGGTGTTTCAGAAGTTTTTGGAACATGTGCCTGTGTGAATTATATTATAAGAAATCTAACTACATACATCCCTTATAGCACATGGGTCTTAAACACATATTTTGTCCTATTTTTAAAATTATGTGCAATAAACATTGATGGATTATCCTAAATAGGACACGCCAAAGACTTCTTTTTTTCTAACTTCAACCTCTCTCAGAGTGTCTCTTATTTAGCTAAGAACAAACAGTTTTCAGAAATATTGATTAAAATCTCTCTTAACGTGGTCCACTTTTCTAAAGCTCCTATGGAGGCTCTTGCTCTATTTAACAAGATATGTAGACTCCTCACCCTTCACCTATACATTGTGTATGAGTGAGCCTCTTAGGGGGGGGGGGTCTATATTATTGTCACTCCTTCCGAAAACTCAAGAAACTAGGCTCAGAAAGTAATGGATATATTGTTTGAGGTGATAATGCCATGTTCATCATTCTTCTTTTTTTTCTAGGCTAGGGTCTCATATGGCTATGGTATAACTAATTATACAGCAAAATATACTATACTAGTCTGTTTTAGCAGATTTCCCTTAAGGGAAATCAGCTATTGAGGTTGTACTCATGACGGAATTTTCGACATTTTTCTTCAAATGTCCATCGATCCTACCTAGTAGATGACGAAAATGAGGTCCGTTCAAATCTGTATATATTTATATATATATATATATATATATATATTTGTCTGTTACAGCTGTAGCGGTCGCAATTTTTGTTTAATCCTTACCAAACATCATATTTAAGCGTTTTATGTAAAAAGAAAGATCAAGTTCGTTAACGGCTGAAATCGGACCAGTGGGAGGGGGGGTTTAGAGATTTTCGAAAATTCAAAATATCTCCGTTACTATTCGTCGGATCGAAAAATTATACAGAATTAATCTTATTCAAAATTAAATTTACTATAAATATTGTTATATACATTTATTCTCTATCTTGAATATTAACCAAGATATTTGCATTTTTCAGTTTTCAGCAAACCGCCACTTCTACTCAAGTTACGTAAACAATACTCTGCTACATAATAAATCCATTATTGGAAGTTTAAATACCAAAAATTGTATTCAGTGACCTTTATTATACGAGATACATGCAAATATGGCAGTGACCCCCCCCCCCCCATCTTAAAGTTATCTACTACTAAATTTTTATTGATTGAGATAACAATTATACTGAATCATTATTAATTACAGTACTAGACATAGCAAATAGTTCTCAATAAAATTAATGTGTTATATTCTGATATATTTCAGTAATTGTCTTTCTTTCCGGTGTGAGGCGGGACCCGTTTGTTTACATTTCTTACCTAACGCTTCCTGTCGGCAGGCTATTGAAATTGGATGAAACATTTCTTATTTCCGTTTGTATTTATTCACTATGGTGTTGTGTTAGCAGTATGTATATTTATCTATTACTAAACTCCACGAGGGAAATCTGCTTAGTTTACGCAGCCCCTGCGTGACGGACTTTTTTATATTTTTTTTTGTTTTTGTTTTTTTATCTGAGACCCAACTAGTTTCTATTTAGTTGGTATTAAGGTAGTGTAACCTACCAGGGGTGAGAATGATTGTTCCCCCTTTACTGAACTATTGTCCATTATAAAGGTGAGAGGATAATAGAACACGGGGTGTGTGTGACTCGATAGCTGGTGAATACCGGGTAGGTTGTGATGGGTAGGAGAAAACTAAAGAAGAAAGGATGGGGATAGAAGGAGAGGACATAAGAAGAAAAGAAGAAAGATGGCCACTACAGCAAGGTAAATGGGCCTAACAAATCTGGTAAAGGGGGTAAGGGTCACTACTATCTAACTAAGCTAAATCTATATCTAAACTAAACTAAACAATAAAATTAACCTAGCCTACCTACTTAACACTACTTAAGGCTATATAGTGGGTGTTAATTGGTGGGCAAGCCCTTGCTGTAGTGAGTTGGTCAATCCAGGGGCACTCTGGAGAAGGGTTTCAGCAATGGGTGAGATCAACTAGGGGCTCATCAAGATCAACCTGCAGCCATCTCACCACTTGCTGGGAAGGGGGTATGGAGGGGTAGGGAGAATTAACAATGTAGTTTAAGGAGACGAAGAATTCTATATGTCGTCGGGAAATGGGTTAAAGGGATAGTGTTTCATGAATTGCCCAGTTGGGTGCGCGCTGGAGGGAGGTGTGCCAGAATATCTGTTAGATATTAAAACTCATTTATACATGAATATGACAATTATTTTATTTAATATCTGCAATATAGATTAAGTAGACATTGGCATGTGTGTGCTGGTGCTCCTCAGCACAAAAGCATCATGCTGTGTAAGCAAATAAAAAGTTTTGTTGTTATAAGGTGTTAGTAAAATGCTATTTACATCCATATAGAACTATAGTATATCCATACCCTGTGGAGTGGAATTTTGCTAGCTCCATGGCCTCATAAGCCAAAATTAATAGATTTTAGAAGCATATATTAAAGAAAAAAATGTATTAACTAAAAGACTTGCCCTAAAAGTGGATCCTCTGGATGTTTATTACAAAAGTCTGCAATGACATCCCCAAAATGTTTAGTAAACATTGTATAAGGAAGAATATCTCCAGAAAAAATACCAGGTTTCATATATTTGATTCCTCTTTCTTGAAAGAAACGTTCAAATTTCTTATATCTGCTAGATAAGTAAAATAATAGTGGAATCACTAATAATGCTATATAAATTAATACCATCCTGAAACAAAGATTAACTCATGTTAGCCTTAGCAAGACAAATTGAACATTAATTTTTAACTTAAAAGTCTTTTCTTATATAAGCCTAAAATCAAACACTTTCAATTAAAAAACATACAGCTATTGATAATACTTAAATAACCACAACATGTCATAATCTACAATAGGTATAAGAAGCATATGTAGACACAACTTGAAATAAACTTTGGTCATAAGACACTTAGGGGGTGGAGTTTAACTGATGGCTGAAACAAAATAGTACCAATAACTCCCTCAATACTCAAGGTGAAAATGTGTAGACTTTTGTAGAACCTTTAGTGTCTAACAAGATTGATTATATAACATTTTTCGATTCGACTCAAAACAGAGACAGTTTGAATTATTGATCTTAACCCATTAATCCCTCTGCCACCCTGGTCTATAGACTATAGGAGATGATTAAAATGAGGCCCGTTAATGGTTTTATATATATATACATACATACAAACACACACACATATATTTATATATTTTTCTGTTTATGCTCTAGCAGTTGTAGTTTTTAGCAGATTTCCCTTAAAGGAAATCAGCTATTGAGGTCGTACTCATGACACGATTTTCGAAAATTTTCTTCAAATGTCCATCGATCCTACCCAGAAGATGACGAAAATGAGGTCCGTTCAAAATTATATCTTTCTATATATATATATCTATCTATATATATATATATATATATATATATATATATATATATATATATATATATATATATATATATATTTGTCTGTTAACGCTCTAGCGGTCGCAATTTTTGTTTGATCGTTACGAAACTCGATATTTAACCGTTTTATGTAAAAAGACAGATCAAGTTCGTTAATGGCTGAAATCGGACCAGAGGGAGGGGGGATTTTCGAAAATTCAAAATATCTCCGTTATTATGCAGCGGATCGAAAAATTGTATAGAACCAATCTTATTGCAAATTAAATTTACTATAAATATTGTTATATACATGTATTCTCTATCTTGAATATTAACCGAGATATTTGCATTTTTATGAAGTCTGTGGTCGGGTATAGTTTCGATTACGTCGGCCATCTTCATTTCTCGGCTCAGGCGGAAGCTTCTTCTAACCTGTCGTTTTTAACCTTACCTTACCTTCTTTACTTTGTGAGATTTATGCAAATACGTTCTGTTCATCCGCCCCCCCCCTTCTTTAGTTCTTGGACTACTAAAATTTGAGTTATTAAAATATAAAGTATTCTTACAATTCAGAAGCCGTTTCAGTTGGGAATTTATTTTAATTAACTGAAAAAATTCTCATTATCTAATCACGGTGGTATTGTGTTACCAGTGTGCAGATTTCTCTATTGTAAAACTTCACGGGGGAAATCTGCTTAGTTTACGCAGCCCCTGCGTGACGGACTTTTGTTTGATCATTTTCAAACTAACTGAACTCCTAATTAACTGAGATATTTGCATTTTTTAGTTTTCAGCTTTCTGTAAACCCCAGTCTCCTACTCATGTCATATTAACAGCAAGTAAATAATGAAGCACATTATTTGAAGCTTTAAATACCAAATATTGTCCTCATTCAAATTTTACTTCTTGAGGTAAATGCAAATACATGGCGCACGTGGAAATCTGCTTAGTTAATGCAGCCCCTGCCGGACGGATTTTTAAAATTTTATTTAGACTCTTGTTAACCTCTACGTCTAATCTTGAGATTTTCACGTAGAGCAACTGCTCAAGATACATCTTGTATCCCGCCTATATTTTAAATCCTGTTTAAGATGGTGTTCGAATAATAGCAAATAGACAGAAATATTTTGTTAGATAAAGTCATCTACGAGGCGAACCCTTTTTACTTCATAGACCTTCAGAGGACATCTGTGTTATGTGATGAGAAATAAGGGATTATCTAGTGCAAAAATTAACCCAATCTCTATGTTTAGAGGGGGAAACTTGTGCGCAGAGCAAAAGCTGAAACTAAATCCGAGTAAAACCAAAATGCTGCTTCTAAAGGGACACATTAAGCCTAGAAGAGCATTCAGTGTCACAGTCGATGGAGTGTCCATACATCTCTCTGAAAGTGAGAAGTACCTGGGCATTACATTTAGAGAAAGGTTGAACCATAGGGAAGATCTAACAGGCCAAGTATGCAGACGGTATGGCAATTTGGCCATCAATTGCGAGGAACACGTGGGAAATTAGTACCAGAAACAGAGTTATTCTGTACAAGGCTCTATATTTGCCAATAGTTGCAGCTCCTGCGTGGTTCTCGAACCCAACCAAGACCCAAGTGAAGATGCTAGTAAAGAGCCAGAGAAAGGTGTAGCAGCTGGCCTGCTCTATAACAACCCTTAACCTAACCCCTACTAGCTGCCACGTGGTCTCAGTGACAGTGTTGCCAGGAACTATTTAGCCTAAAACAATTAATCTAATTTTAAAGTGGCTACACTGCGAGCAACCTCATAATAACCTGTCAGTTAGTGTGTAAAATTAACCGCTTACTCTCGCAGTTGTATCTATTAGTGCTCCGTTCTTTTTGTGCGAACTCTGCTTCAATTCGTTATTTATTAATTATCCAAAGACTTATTATTTTATGTTGTTCATTCTTTATTCTTTGACAGTGTAAATTATTGTTGTTTTTTTTGTACAAATTATAGTGGACTTATTTCATTTGAGTTTTGTTATTGTACGTTATTAAAACCCGTACAAAGGCATTACTAATGGTGACCAGAGCAAAAAAATCCGCATCTACGGACGCACTTCAAGTGATTGCAGGGCAACTACCAGTGAGGTGGAGTTGCAGCCAAGAATAGCCAAGTACAATCTGTATCGTGGTATGGCGGCTAGAATTGGGAGTCGAGTTTTTATGGCTGGCACATCCAGAAACAATGAGTTGAAGGATACTTTATCGCGTTTATGTTTATTATTATTTACGTCCACTTTATGCTACTAGGCTAATCGGGACGGGTTATCTACAGGTTACCACCCTTTTCTAACCAGGGTGGGCTCAAGGAGTCAATTTAGTGAGTCCGTCACTAAATAAGTTTCTACTGCCCAGGGTGGGAATCGAACCCGCCACTCTTGGTCTACCAAGCCCTAACTCGCACGGCCAACCTGAGCCCCTTGTACTTTATCTAATTCAGCATCCCCTGGTACTTTATCTAATTCAGTAATGCTTCAGTGGCAAGAGAGGTGGCATAATTCTTCAAAAAAGGCAGAACTACATATGAATTCTCATTCCAGATGTACGTAATCCCATCAGTAGGTCTGAGTTCCCTCTCGAGCATGAGCTCTTTACAGGACAGGGAGACCTCAACTATAAGCTGCACTATTTCAAATTGAGGGCTGACCCGAAGTGTAGATGTTGAACAGTAGAAACGGTGAAGCACATTATTTTAGAGTGTCCGTTCTACTCCAGTGCAAGACTTCTGCTAGCGGGGGAATACTCGTTGCTCAATTGGTCTCCGAATTCACTTTAAAAGTCCGTCACGCAGGGGCTACGTTAACTAAGTAGATTTCCCAAGTGCGCTACGCATTTGTATTTATCTCAAAGCGTAAAAGTTCAATGAGAACACTATTTGGTATTTAAGTTTCAAATGAAGTGCTTAATAGCATAATAGAATAATGGAAATATGAGATGAGTAGGAGTAGGGCTTTACAGAAGACCGAAAACTAAAAAATGCAAATATCTCAGTAAATAATCAAAATAGTGGGAAAATGTACATAACAGCGTTTATAGAACATTACATTTGCAATAAGATTGGTTCTATACAATTTTTCGATCCGACGCATAATAACGGAGATATTAAGAATTTTCGACATTCTCCCCCTCTAAACCACCCCCTCCTCCTGGTTCGATTTCAGCCATTAACGAACTTGATCTTTCTTTTTGTACAAAACGATTATATATGAAGTTTGGTAACGATAAGTCAAAAATGGTGACCGCTAGAGCGGTAACAGACAAATATATATAAATACAGTTTTGAAAGGACCTCATTTTCGTCACCTCCTGGGTAGGATCGATGGACATTAGAAGAAAAATGTCGAAAATCGCGTCATGAGTACAACCTCAATAGCTGATTTCCCTTAAGGGAAATCTGCTAAAAGCTGATCCAGTCCGACGACGTGTTGAAGGCGTTCGTGAAATTCGCAAGAAAAGTGCTGAATAGGTATGATAGGTTAAATGTAAATAGGTTATACGTCTAATATATAGCAAATATCACAAGGACTCACTATGTGGGTGTTCGTGGGTCACGGACTACCTGGTAGATAGAATTCAAAATTTAAAGATTATAGAAATTGGATGAACCGTTGGTATGGACCCTAAGGTACAGCGGAGGGAAGAGAAGGATAAAAAAGGGGGGGGGGACTTTGCACTAAGAGAATAGAAAGAGTAACATTACAGCGAAATCTGCTTAGTTTACTATCACTTCGTGGTGGACTGTTTAATTTCAAATCACCAGAGTAAACATAGAGCTATTCAATATCCTGAGAGATTCCTCAAAGGCTAACACGCCAAATGGACGAAATCTCTTGCAGATATCATGGATTGGCAAATTTCTGTGGACAAGAACTCCAAACAGGTCCAATTTAATAGCTGGCTCTCCACCCAAGGTAATTGATTTAGAACTCTTCAAATTGTCAGACGTTCATCAATTTTCGGCATCCAATTCATATATGTTATCTCCTAACGAGAGTTAAACAAATAGCCAATACAAACATAGGATCGGCGATAAAACACTTGAAATCCAAAGAGTGTTGAAATTAAATTAAAACAGGAAACGAATTAATGGCAATTTCCAAGGGCAGTACCGAACCTTGAATGTGAGGAGCCAGTCAATAACCTCCCTTTCTTAAACACTTTTAGCAACAATGACGCGATTTTCGTTTATTTTCCTAAAACGTCCATCGATCCTACATAGTAGATGACGAAATGAGGTCTACTTAAAATTATACATTATATATACATAGGTACTAGCTAAGGTACCCGCGGATGCCCGGGAAAGCATTGTTGACAGAATAGTGATGATATTTGTATAGCATGGCTTCAATGTGTACAAGTATAATTCCCGTCTGGGCAAATTGTTATTCCGTAAGGGCCAGGTAACTGTAGGGCAAATTTTAGTTTTGATGAATAAATGAAAATGAGTTCCAAATCAATCCCTGATACGCCGTGAATAATCAATTCAATTCTTAATCTTGGATAGCATTAATTATAATTAAATGTCATGTATAATGTTCACATTTCCTGCTAAAAACCCATCCGAGCTCACATTACTTACGCATAGTTTTATATATATATATATAACATATATGCAGTAGTAAATGTGAGTACGGGCTCAGGTTGGCAGTGTGAGTTAAGACGTTGGTCTTAATCATACGTGGTAAACCAGGAGTGGCGAGGCGAGTTCGATTCCCGCCCTTGGCAATGGAATTTATTTAGTGACGGATTAAATTAAATAAATTCCTTAGTTCCATCCTGGCTAGAAAAGGGTGGTAAACTGTAGATAACCAGTCCTAATTAGCCATAGTAGCATCAAGTGGACGTAAATAAATAAAACATGTGAGTGGAACAGAATTTCAATAATGTCAACATGTCTCATGAAATACGTTTACACAATTAACTGTGCTATCCTCCCTACAACTTCCAAAACTGAAAGCTCCATATATTCAGTTGATATTCGAGTTATTGATATAATATTAGATTATTGAATTTTATAACAAGATTGAATATAACACATTTCTTGAACTGACTTAATAACGGAGTTATTTGGAATTTTTTATTTCCCCCTTATAACTTCCCCCCTCTCGTGAAAAGGTTAATAATACAGAGTTTGGTAGCGATCGTGTCTTTTGCTTTAACTTGAATTTTGAAGAAACTGTTTTTATCTTTGCATGTTCGGCTTTCAGTAAACCCTGATCCTATTTAATCGTTACCACTTCCTAAAGAACTCATTAGTGCAGAACTTGTATTTGTCATTTACTAGCTATGATCAATGTTTTGATATTTAGAGGCATTTTTAGAAAATTGCGCCTTGCATTTCTTTTGGGGAAATCTGCTATAACATGTGCGTATGGTGAAGCTCCAAAGGGAACTCTCAGAAAGAACACAAAAGGCCGTCAAGCAGGGCAGTGAAAACTAAGCAGATTTCCCACGTGAAGTTAGACAATAGATAAATGCCGTTACTCGTTACACTTAACACCACCCCGAATAAAATACAAATGATTCAGTCAATTTAAATTTTAATAATCTCCACAACAGGAAGCTTCTGAATCATAAACAAACAGGTCAGCCAACCTATCAGAGAGAAAAGACAGATATAAATATTCGTGATCGGAAAGAAAAAAGAATTACTGAAATATATCTGAAAATAAAATATTAATTTAATCAAAAATTGTTTATTATATCTAGTACTGTAATTTATAATGAATGAGGGTAATCTCGATCACTCTAATTTTAGTAATCAATGAACAAAAGACGGGGGGGGGGGGGGAGGGTGGTCATCAGAAAGTATTTGCGATTATCTCAACTAGAAAAGATCTGTTGGATACAATATTTGGTATTTCGGCTTGATATAATAGGATATATGATGATATATTGGCTTATTTTTAACGTGCTATGATTGAAAGTGGGATTTCCCCTCGAGGGAAATCTGCTAATAAATCCATTTATCAAGCACAATTAACAGAAATGTATTTATCAGACTGAGGGAACCATGCATTCAGAGACATTTTAAAATCGTAACGAAACTTACATTGCGAGTTAAAATGTTTTATTTTATCGCTGAACTGTAGATGTGAACCCCGTTGACGCCGGTCTACAACTGTAGGAGCCTCTAGCCTTGGAACTGATAGCTCCAAGATAAACTCAATTACTGGCAAATAGATCTTCTTACATAGGTGAATATTAATATAGATTTGGCATTTCTCTCAGAAATTCGATGCATATAATCGTGCTTCAGACGCGCTGGGACCTAGGTTTCTGCGATCATGTTTGTCAAAGGACTAGCCGGCAGTTACATTTCTCCAATTTTAATTAATTACCACTGTTAGTTATCACAGCCGACGCCAGACTTGCCACAATTGGCGTACAATCTAGCATCTATCAACAGATGTATCTTAAAGCAAATCGCTATTGAAGTTGCATGGCGCGATTTACGAAAAATGTATTCTAACGTCCATCAATCCTACCCAGGAGACTACAATAAAATCCATCACGCAGGTGCTGCGTTAATTAAGCAGATCACTTGCGTCACGTATTTGCATTTATCAAATTATTATTTATCTTCAATGAGAACAATATTTGTTATTTAAGCTTCAAATAAAGTGCTTCATGATATAAGCTTCAGCTTATTCTTATGTCTCTTAGTCATGAGTAGGAGAAAGGTCGAAAATTAAAGAAAATGGAAATATCTCGCTTAATAATTAAGATAGGGAGAAAACGCATAAACAAAATTTATAGAACATTTAAATTGCAATAAGTATTGTTTTGGGCACTTTTTCGATCCGACGTATAATAACGGACATATTTCGATTTTTCGAAATTCCTTCTCTCGAAACCGCCTCCACTATCGAGATTTTAACCATGGACGAACTTTATATTTATTTTAGCATGTAACGTTTAAATATCTAGTTTTGTAATGGTCGAACAAAAATTACAACCGTTAGAGTGTTAACTGACAAATATATATACCTACAGGGCGTCCCAACTTCCCGTGGCACCCCATCTCCAATTATTTTAATACAAGGTTGAGACTTGGTGTGCCATAATTGGGACCCCTGACGAATACATTCAGTACCCTGAAGAAATGTTTCTTCAAATGTCCATCGATCCTACCAAGGAGATGACAGAAATGAGCTCCGTTCCAAATTATATATATTTCGGATGCCATTATAGACCTTTAAAATCATATATATATATATATATATATATATATATATATATATATATATATATATATATATATAGAGAGAGAGAGAGAGAGAGAGAGAGAGAGAGAGAGAGAGAGAGAGATTTGTCTGTAAACGCTCAAGTGATTAAGTGATCTCAATTTTTGTTTGACAGTTACGAAAATCTAAATTTCAATGTTGTATGTAAAACTTTAGATCACGCTCGTTAACACCTGAAATCGGACGATTGGGAGGGGGTTTTAGGAGGGGCAGGATTTCAAAAATTCGAAATATTTCCGTTATTATGAGTCGGATCGAAAAATTGAATGAAATCATTCTTATTGCAAATGTAATGTCCTATAAATGTTCTCCCTTCAGTTAACCCCATCTTCTACTCCTCGAATTTTTACTTAGTAATAAAGAATATAAGGTGATATGACTTTATTAAAGTGTCGCACCAGCAGGTCGAAAATCTGCTTAGTTCACGCATCATTAATTTGGAAGGATATGGATTTTTCACACTATGCTTAAATATTATCATCACCATTCAGCCATTGGTTATGATTCACAAATCCGTTAGTTTTTATTTCCGTATAGTTTTGAGCCGTATTCCGTGCCATCATGATAATATTGACTTCAGTTAGCTCAAAATCAAGCTATTAATAGTGAAAACAAACAAACAACGATTTGTACTTATGTTTTATCTTATCTGTGTATATAGAATGAACCACTTATGTATGTAGAAATTATCGGACCATAATAATCAAAACAACTGCTATTCTCCGAAATCTTTAGGCATCGTCAGTCTCGGATTAGCTCGAAAATGCAAAAGAGATTTCAGCTGGTCTCAAGAACAAAACTGATTTCCCTTGAGGGAAATCTGCTACAAGTCCGTCACGCAGGGGCAGCGTATACTAAGCAGATTTCCCTCGTGAAGACTAATAATAGATAAACCTATATACTGCTAACACAACACAACCCTGAATATTAAGTGAATAAATACAAACGGTAATAATAAATCTTTCCGGCTGGAGCGTCTGAAATGTAAACAAACAGGTCTGCCAACGGCTCACCGGAAAGAAAAACTATAACTGTAACATATCAGATAATAAAATATTCATTTTATTGAAAACTGTGTACTATACCTAGTACTGTAATTTACAATGAATGAGAATAATGTTTATCTCAATCAATCAAATTTTAGTAGTCCAAGAATTGTAGACGGGAGGGGGGGGGGGGTCACAAGAACATATTTGCATTTATCTCGTAATGTAAAGGTCTCTGGAAACAATATTTGGTATTTAAGCTTCGAATAATGTGGTTTATTATATAACAGACTATTGTTTATAAATGAAAAAATATCTCGGTTAATATTTAATATCGAGAATAAATGTATATGACAATATTTATTGTAAATGAAATTTGCAATGTGATTCATACCATACACTTTTTTGATCCAACTTATAGTAACGGAGGTATTTCGAATTTTCAAATTTCCCCCTCTAACCCTCCCCCTTGTCCGATTTCAGCCGTTAACGAACTTGACCTTTCTTTTAACACAAAACGACTAAATATCGAGTTTGGTAACGATCAAACAAAATTGTGGCCGCTAGAGCGGTAACAGACAAATATATAGATAGATAGGTATTGTGTGTGTGCTTATATATATATATATATATATATATATATATATATATATATATATATATATATATATAGAGAGAGAGAGAGAGAGAGAGAGAGAGAGAGATAAAAAAAAAAAAGTCCGTCACACAGAGGCTGCGTTAACTAAGCAGGTTTACCTCGTGCGCCACGTATTTCCATTTATCTCAAAACTTAAAAGTTCAATGAAAACAATATTTGGAATTTAACCTTGGAATGAAGTGGTTCATTATATAACAGTTTATTACTAATGTGAAACGAGTAGGAGTAGGGGTTTGCCAAGGGCTAAAACTGAAAAATGCAAATATCTCGGTTAATATTCAAAATAGAGAATAAATGTATAATAACATTTATAGTAGATTTAATTTACAATGAGATTGGTTCTATACAATCTTTTGATCCGACTTATAGTAACGGAGAGAGATTTGGAATTTTTGAAACCCCCCCTCTAAACACTCCCCCTCTCACAAGTCCGATTCCAGTAATTAACTTTCTATTTACAAAAAACGATTAAATATCGAGTTTGGTAAGGATCAAACAAATTTGTGAAACCGTATTATATCTGTGTGGATTTAGAATGTAGAGACGCTGCTGTTATATTATTACGGCGAACCGCCACAGTGTACAACTAGTTTTTTTTACACTAATTGTAAAAATAAATTAAGTCGTTTGGTTTTTAATATAATAGTTATGAAAGGTTTTGTATTCAATTCTCTATTCGGATCGAAACGACGGATGGGTGTTTTGCTATTTTCTCCCTGGAAATACTTATGTTCGCTAATGTCCTCAATTATCTGAAAGTTAATCCTCTATTAACAAAGTTCAAACTAAATGTCCTCTATACACAGTGTGTGAACAGTAAACACGAGGCTTTTAACTACGAGGTTGTGAACGTCAATATATACTAAAAAGGAGGAGTCGGCTGGAGCAAGGACTACATATAAGTATATAACTACTCTTGAATAGACATTTTTTTGTCACTTATGTATGTATGTAAGAAATGTATCAGTTTTGGTACAATTGACAGCAAGCCTCAAGTGGTTTACGGAAACGTTTGAATATCAAGTTAGGTAACGATCAAACAAAAATTACGACCGCTAGAGCGTTAACTGACAAATAGCCGAAGTCCTCACAATGAAAATACTTACTTCCCAGCGATGCAGCCTCAAAAATAGAATGACAAATATATATATGGTGTCCCAACTTCCCGTGCCACCACCCTTAAAATCTCCAATGATTTTAATACAAGGCTGAGACTTGGTGTGCCATAATTGGGACCACTGAAGACTCTTTTCAGTCCATATTCAACCTCGTAACCTTCTCCAGCGACCATAATTTTGGAATTTCCAATGAAATGCCTATTTTTTCTGTTAGATTCTTGTAGAAAATTAAATCCTAAAAGGATTTTATATCGGTAAAATTTTCAATTTGACGCATCCGTTACCCGTAAAATACACAAATATTTATTTCAGAAACGGCACGTTTAATTGGAAAATGCTGCGATATCAAAGTAGCAAAATTATCTTTGAAACAAGTCTATGGGCACAGAAATGGATCCTGAAATTAAAAAAACAAAAAAAAAACATTTAAAACGATTTTTTTATTATTTCAGAATACATTCTTTTCCGATAGACTTGTTTCAAATATAATTTTGTTGGCTACAACAGGGTGGAATGGATTCTGAAATCAAATAAATTAATTCTAAGAAAGTTTTTCGTTATCGGAAGGATCAAAAAGGTCAAACACCTCCACTCTTTTTCGTTATGTTGTTGTTTTTTGAAGTAAACATTTTTTTGGATACATTCAAGAATACTTTTGCGTTATTTCGTTTTAAATACTTTTTTTTTTTAATTTCAGAATCCGTTCTTTTCCCATAGACTTGTTTCAAAGGTGACACGGGAAGTTGGGACACCCTGTATATATACATATATATGGGGGGGGGCAGTTTCCTAGCGGGTGAAGGCATGGGTCAGGAAGCTGAAGGTAAAAATGGGTGCAGGTTGGATCCCCGCCTAGGGAGAATATTAGTTCACGATGTCGCTAACAGAGCGTGCTAGTGTCGCAGTGCTTATGGATCAGCGGATGACTAACAATTATGGCTCTCTCAGCTACCGCCTATAGGAAGGCCGACAACTGAACTAGCAACAGACCCTCCGGGTACAATGGAGCCCGTCGGTCTTCTGAAGACAACTCATTCCAGGCCCTCCTTGGATAACGGGGATTGTCCAAGTTGTTGTGTTGAGTTGATCACGAATTCCCCTCCCCCCTCGCTCATGGTGGCTAAGGATTTTAAAGGTCTATAATACCATCCGAAATATATATAATTTGGAAAGGACATTATTTTCGTCGTCTCCTAGGTGGGATCGTTGGATATTATCGAAAATCGCGTCTTGAGTACAACCTCAATGACTGATTTCTCTTAAGGAAACTCTCCAATAAGGATTTTTAGCGGCAGTCATTGGCCATTTATTCAACCTCAAAATACTTCCGTTATTATATTAATTATACTCTTGGTTAGAATAAGTTTATATTCATCCAGCCTCATGGATTTTGCTATGTTTGTTAATATGAAAAGTGGATCTCCCCGAGAATGAGCTGGTCGCAAAAAAAAAAAAATAAAAAGGCGTAGCTAACAAATGTTGATGATGACGCTGACATGAAACTCCTCTCTTCATTTAGTACCCCCCCCCCCCGCATTCTCCAACCTAGGTCGATAGATGTCCAACGAGAATTAGACAGATGCATCCCACCCGTTTATCAATTAAAACATATCTAGGTAGGAAGGTCAGTTTGTAGCCTTCAACAGCTCAGTCGCTTGCCAGCCTCTGCCAGGAACATAACTCAGACATTCCTACACTTTTCCAAGTTAGTTTTAGTTCTTTCTTACTTACATTAATGCCATTCATTCTTACCATCAATTAATCTTTTGTTTTCCATCTATAATTACATGTACCTTCTTTGCTTAATTAAAACAAACACCCATATTATTCTTACTTCCTTATTTATTCTCTTTAACACATTCAATGGAAATAAACTACTTTTGTTCTATATTTAATTGATTCTTACAAACAAAAGTATTATGCATCTATAAATATAAATCGACCATCTAGTACATACAAATTAAAAATATTTTCACTAGATATGAACTTGACATAGCATGTAACGCTAGACGATGACAGCCAATGAGTATATAGGTATATATTTCAACACTAGATTCATTTATTTCTAAATCATTAAAAAATATTAAATAGGGCTTCCGAATAATTTCTTTTAATTTATGTAGAAGCTATCTTAGAGATGTAAAATATTAATCGGCTGCACCGTGAAATTTACAAAACAATAATTTTAGAGCATCAATAGTTTAACAAGATTGATTCCATAACATTTTTCTATACGTCTCATTCATTATAATGAATAACGGATATATGACTTTTCAAAATTCCTCCCTCTAACCCCTCCGTGCCTTGTCCGGTTTCAGCCATTCACCATGGTATAGGTTTTTAAACATTTTCAAATTAAGAACTTAAAATCGTATATGTTGACGTCACCACGCAACGTATTAGTATGTACCTCACATAGTAAATGTTAAATGAATACTAAATTTCGGATTTAAGCTTAGAATAAAATGGTTCATGGTATAACAGCTTCTTGCTAATATAACATGAGCCGGAGGTGGAGTATACGGAGAGCTGAAAACTAAAAAATGTAAATATTAATGATAGAGAATAAATGTACAAACAATATTTATTCTACATTTTATTTGAAATAAGATTTTTCGATCCGATGTATAATAACGGAGATATTTTGAATTGTCTAATTTCTCGCCATCTAACTCCCCTCCCCCCTTCAATCCAGTCCGATGACATCAGTAGGAGTGGGGGTTTACTAAAGGCCGAAAACTAAAAAAATGCAAATATCTCGGTTAACCCTCCGTCGGACGCGTGTATCTCTCAGATACACATTTCTAGAAAAATATTTGCCACACCTCCTAGCATAGAGTGGTGTTGTAGTGCTTCCAGTTATGTGTTTTAGAGAACTCCCCCTCAAGGTATGTTGAGTCACTGTGTTTAACGGAGTCGTGAGTTTCGCCTGTCATTAAATTTTATCTCCTAGATACCACGCGCCCGATCTCGTAAGTTTTTTTGAAATCTGTATTTCATAAATATGTACATCAATTAAGTTTCTCTTTATTAAATGGAATCATAAAAACCTATTATTCTATTATTTTGCTCAAACATGAGCTTTCAGAAGAACTTGTACAAGGATATATTGCACGACGCAGTGACAATAGTAGACGTTTACCAACCGAGCTAAGGACGAAACTTGAAGACTACAGAGACTCATAACAGTACACTAGCTCATTGGACCATACATTGAACACAAGTACAGAACAGCATAAAAAAGTCCCTCCACTACAATGAACAAAGAAAATGATGTGAACCAAGCAAAACTGAAAATAAATGTAGGTGTACTAATTACTTTTGTGAGATTTGCAAAAACAAAATTTGTTAACAACATAGTTCCATGCTTTGTCCTAATTGTAATGCAGCTCTGCAAAAGAAATAACAATTAAACTGGTATTTTTAAAATTTGTTGATGTTTTTCATTAAATCTTATCTAAAAGTGATTTCGTGCTACTTATTTTTGATTGAAGTTATATTAAGATATATTTTTATATTGTTCACAAACTGAAATGAAATATGTATAATAAAGGCAACAACCAAACAATTCCGGTGCATTTCAGGTGCATTTAAACAATTCCTTTTGATATTTGTGTTTTTTTAATTATATTTTAAAAATTATCGTCCACCATTTCTTTATATTATAATACCTATCAATTTTAAAAATTATTTACTTCTTTCAAACAAAGACTTCCTCTGTTATGGTTTCTAATCACACGCTGAACATTTTAGTGCAAAATATATATTAAAAAACTGTATTTCCGTAAAAACGGTTGAGGATGATCTGTGAGATACACGCGCCCGATGGCGGAATATTCTTGACGCGCCCGACCGAGGGTTAATAATCAAGATAATGAAAAAAAAACGTAAATAACAACATTTATAGAACATTTGCAATAATATTCATTCTGACCCATAATAACGGAGATATTTCAAATTTTCGAAATCCCCCCCCCTTCCAATTCCAATTTAGCCTTTAGTTAGCCGAGTTTGGTATCGATATATATATATATATATATATATATATATATATATATATATATATATATACACACACAGGGTCCGGCAAAAAAACCTCCCCGGTTTGAGCAAGCCACCGCGAGTTGTAGTTGGGGTAGAGATGTGGAGGGGGTATTGTTCCGTAGCGGCGTACGTGCCATTTTCAGTGTTCAGATTATGAAACTCGCAGGGCTGCATGTGATGACATTTTGCAAAATATTCCCCCAGTTGCTGTCTTCATTTCTTCTGATGAAGCCCACTTCCACTTGTGTGGAACTGTTAACAAACAGAATTTCAGCTACTCGGCTGCAGAAAATCCTAGGGAACTCCAACAACAACCACTACACAGCCCAAAAGTCACAGTTTGGTGCGCTGTTGCGGAATTTGGTGTGTGGGGACCGTACTTTTTTGAAGAAGATGGACAAACAGTAACGGTCAATGCCGATCGCTATTGTCACATGATAGAGACATTTCTCCGACCCAAGATCAACCAGTTTGTTTTAGACCATGAGGAAGAAGAAGTTTGGTTCCAACAGGACGGAGCCACAGCTCACACTGCTCGGCGGTCCATGGAAATGTTAAGAGAGTTGTTCCCTAGACGTCTTGTATTCTTTAAAAGGAGACATTTCCTGGCCCCCAAGATCACCCGACTTATCACCTTGTGCTTTCTTTCTGTGGGGCTACCTAAAGGCTAAAGTGTACAAACATCGTCCCAGAACTCTGCAAGAACTAAAAGATGTCATTAGGCAGGGAGTGGCAGCCATTCCAAGGGAAGGTACACGAAGAACTATGGACAACTTCAGGGAAAGACTTCGTGAATGTCTTAACAATGGGGGACATCATTTATCGGACATAATTTTCAAAACCAAGTAAAGTATACTAAGTGATGTAAAATGGCATTATATAGGATATTCACAAATATAAGTAATTGTTCTGTATGTTTCTTATTCTTTTTGCAAATACCTATTGAAATCAGGGAGGTTTTTTTGCCGGACCCTGTATATATATACTAGCTAAGGTACCCGGCTTCGCCCGGGAATTCATTTGAGCCGGAATGATGATGGTATTTTTTCGGCAAGACTTTACTTTGCACTATATTTTGACATTTCCCCGTTTCAGTGTTTAGGGTTAGTACCCGTGGTTGGTTTGGATAGAAAATGAAATATCACGAATTTTTATTTCAGGCCTCCCTTATAACCCCCACTCCCGTTATAACCTAAACATTTTAATATAGCTTATAACCATGTAAGAATTAATGCTAATTTATATATTCCGAGGTTTGTTGGAATCGGTTCAACCGTTGGTGTCCACTAAAATAGTTGACTCCCGCTTTGTATACCTCGTTTATAATTTGTTATACAGTGCCAAATAAACTTTTGTCTCCCGCTATCATTTTTAGCGTATAACACATTTATACTTCGGTATACGACGAAAGTGTATATGACAAAAGTTGATCTAAATAACAAAATAAACAGCTTTTGATACGTGCATTTTGGCCGAAAAACTAATAGGAAACGAAATATCGGTATTTTTAGTTTCAGGCCTCCCTTACAACACCCACTCCTGCCCGTCCCTAGAATTGTTGGTATGGCTTATGATAATTAATTCTTAGAGAAAATTAATATAGCCTAAAGTCTAAGTTGGGTTAGTAGTAATATACATGCCAAGTTTCATAAAATTCGGTTAAGCCGTTTATGCGTGAAAAGGTAACAAACAAACACACACCAAAGAAACAAAATGCAGTTATGGTGTCGATGACATGTGAAACGAAAAGTTATAGTGAAATTTCGAGAAAAAAATCAATGTACAGACAGAGGTTACAATTTTATATATATATATATATATATATATATATATATATATATATATATATATATATAGATAGATAGATAGATAGATAGATATATAAATTGAATGGACCTAATTTTTTTCAGTTCCTAGGTAGGATGATGAACATTTGTATAGATTTTTCAAAAATCCCATCATGAGTACAACCTAAATAGCTGATTTACCTCAGGGGAAATCTGGTCCATTTAAATTTATAAAAATATGTTTGCATGTATGAGTATATAAATAATATATTATACATATATTTGGTGTTTGTTTGTAAGTATATACCTCATATTTTTAGATACTCTATGTAAATACCTACTTTGTTTATGGGTGAAAGCTTAAAATGATGATTCGAATAAAAAATTATATATAAGCAACTTGTTGAAAATTTTATATTCTACAATTGTTGTTTTATATATTCTTATGTAAACCTCAATTTTCAACTCACATAAAAAGTAACCACATTTGTCAGAAAATCTTAATTACCAACCTTAAATACCATGTATTTTTTTCATCGGTGTATCACTATTTGATATTTGATGTACATGCATGAATGTTCCATGTAGCGTCATTAGCTGAGAAGCCACATTTTTATTTAATCGATAACCCGGAAATAACTAAATATATATACACACACACACACACACACAACGCACACACACATCTGTTATGGGCATGTATTATTATTATTATTCATAATAACCAGAGGTTTTGCTGGGTTTTATTTTTATTGGCCCTCGAACTGCCTCGTCATTAATAATAATGCCCTATTAATTAATTTGTGCATAACTTATATGGTGTAGTGTCGTTCTGAAACAACAGTACAGTTTCCTCTAAGTAGTCAATGTCTTGGGTTATCTACAGGTTGCCACACTTTTCTAGCCTGTGTGGGGCGAAGGATTTTATTTGTTCCTTTCCTAGCACAAAGCCACTATAGAAGCTTTGCGCAAGGAAAGGGTTAAGGAGTCCTCCACTAAATAAATTCATATTACTCAGGAGAGAATCAAACTCGGCACCCTAGATTGACCGCGTAAGATTAAGGTCAACACTTTAAATGTTATTCCTATTATTATAATTAATATCTAATAATATATGGTACAAAGTAAATCTGACAATTTGAGCATACCTCCTCTTGGTAATAAGGATGGTAAAGGTCAGAGTAATGTGAAAATTTGACTTTTTATGTGCTATTATTTTGAGATCCGTGTCATTTAAAAACAACGGGGTAATCTAACTACCCCAAAATAAATAATTATACATTTTTATTTTTTTTACAGGATGGTCTATATTTACATTGGAGTTTTAATTGTCACTGTAGTTGTTTACCTTGCTAATATACTAAGAAATCAATTAAATATTTTTAAACAAAGAGGAATAAAGTATATGGGACCAATGCTGTCATTCTTTGGAAACACTATTCCTACCTTATTAAAGAAGAAAGACGTAATGGAAGTAGTGGAGGAATTTAAAAAAATGTATATAGAAGAGCCAATGGTTGGGTATGGTAAATTTTATTAATATATTTCGTTTACATTTGGGATTTCCAATGGAGAGAAGATAACATAAATAATGTCCTTTTTTCTTATGTTAAGCATACAATAAATATCAAACTAATTACTCAGTGAATTTTTTACTCTATAGTTAGGCCTGGTGATGTTAATGAGTGAATGGCTTACTGCTCTAACATTTGAACTCAAAATTGTGAACTGATTGAGGAGCTACATTGATGGAAAAGTTTAGGAGCACTTTCATTAAGAAAGTCATATTTATAATATATAGTTTCATAGACTTCTTCGCTGGTCTGTATTTTCTTCTTCTCCAAACCGGCTATTTGCTCCAGGGGTTTTCTAGTCACTCTTCAATGTGCAAATTTTTGGTATCTCTACTGTTGCTTTACTCAGGCTGTCAATCACCACTTTTTTTCTGGATAGGTCTGATTCAGACCCAAGACTTCGACGTATCTCGAAGAACAGTTGCATAGGATAGCTTGAGGAAGGTAAGCTGTAGAGCTACTGAAAATTTGCACTTTGAAGAGTGACGAGAAGACCATTGGAGCAGATAGCCAGTTTGGCGAACAAACTAGTTGTCACCTAGTTGTTTTTGTATTTAGTATTATTTTAATTTCTTGGACGATTTTAAAAATTCAGAATATTTTATTAACAGTGAGTCAGTTTTTCCTTCTTCTTCCTCCAACCACTTTATGTGTTAATGTTTGTAACTGTTTCTGCACCACCATGTATAGACGATGACATTATTTACGCTCCAATAATAAGTTAGAGTCAATAAGATTGGGAATGAAAATTTAATTGTTTTAGTTCGAATAAGAGAGTAGTACTTCTATGTGTGCCCTTATTAGTGAAAACCATAAGTATACAGAAAAAATCAATAATCACAAGTTCTGTTTAACCTTGCCATGGATGTGGTAACCCTGAGCAGATGGTAAGTAAAGTCTTGCTTGCATAATACAATAGGGCATATGATATATGTATTCAATAGATGTGTTGATCATGAGTAAAAGTATCACAGCGTTGGCTGGTGTTGCCTAAGAATTCACTGAAGTTGTGCTAAAACTGGTGCTTACAATAAGTTTAGAAAATAGTACATAGGTATATGAATATTTCTCAGACCATGCCAGCCGGCAAGTATTTTAATCTAGTGGAGTTTCAGATAGCAATAACATGGGAGCTTATATAAAAAACACAACAACAATGGTTGCAGGATCCAGATTCTTCTACACCATCGAGAAAGCTCTCAGCTAAAAGTCACTCAAGGAAAAAAAATGGATATAATAGGGCCCTTTTAATCTCTTATTAAATATGATAGTCCTGACAAAGATTTTTGGAGAAGTTCAATGGATGCAAAACAAGAAAATCAGAAGTAATGTTGGACCTAACATCAGTGAGCTATTAAGAAAAACAGAATGCAGTGAATGGGCCATGTTGGAAGAACATAATTTAGGAGTTTGTGAGGTACACAAATTTCATTGCGAAGAATAAGAAGAAAATCCGGCAGCTGACCCCAGTGATTGGTGGCCAAGGTTCAGTTGCTCCAAGATCTATTACACCTGATCTTAAGGCAGTAATTTCGTAAAACTTTGATTTCCTGACCATGTTCTCATACAACAGGCTCAACTTTTATTCTGCTTCTTTTCTTTTTTCTGTTGCACTGAATAGAATAATTTTAATCTTAATGTAAAAGAACTATATGGTGAAATAATTCTAAACTTCTTTATTTCAGTTGTTTTAATTTGATCTCACCTGTACTAATTGTTCTGAATGCGGACTATGTTGAACGAATTTTAATTAAAGACTTCTCACACTTCACTGATCATGGATTCGCTGAATTTAGTGAGAAAACCAAGAATCCTTTTGATGAGTCACTTTTCACCATGAAGGGAAACAGATGGAGAGCCTTTAGGTGATTAATTAAAGAACTTTATTTTTTAGACCCTTTAACATTTAATCAGTTAATTTTTGTTACCAAACAGGCAAAAACTGAGTCCATTATTCACTTCAGGGAAGCTTAAAAGTATGTTTGTAACCATGGAAAGTTATAGTGATAAGCTCATTGAATTTCTAAAAACTAAAAGTGGTCAAGAATACGAAATTAAAGAAGCTGCACGGTTATTTTCAGAGGATGTAAATGGGTAAGATTTTCCACAAGGATTATTTAACAAAGTGGTGTGTTTTTATATAATTAGAAATCATAACATTATTGTCTTATTTCAGATCGTCATTTTTTGGTATAGAGACTAGTGTTTTGAAAAATCCTGATTCAGAATATCATAGGATTGGAAAGAAGGTTATGGATGCAAGCATTTCACATATACTAAGGTTTTTACTTGTTAATTTTTTGCCAGGATTTATAGTGAGATCATTTGGTCTGTCCGTGACAAATAAAGAAGTAATGGGTTTTTTCTCTAAAGTTGTCAAGGATACAATAAGCTATAGAAAAAAATCAAATATGCACAGGAATGACATGGTGCAGTTGCTGATACAATTAAAAGAAAAGAATACTATAGAAGTTAGTGCGTGGGATTCCAAAGATGACTACTTAAAGTCTGATGATATAGCTACAGTTACAGATTCATTTGGTTTGTATTATATTATCTCATTAATTTTTATAAATTACTATAAAGGCTTTTGAGATAATCCTTATATGTTGGTCCAGAGTTTCACAATATGGTTGGAAAAAAAGAAGAAGAAAACCAGGAGTTCTCATAATATGTTATTTCATTAGAGTTTAGTCCTTTCAACATCTTTAAAATACTAGAACTCAAAGAGGTAATTCAGGGGACTGTTATGGTTGTTGTATTGTCTCCTATAGCTCTGATGATGATCATAACATATGCATTGATTCAGTTAAGCAACCAAATAAAAAAGTATGCTGTAAGCGACCACAAAGAGTTGTAGATTAATAATTTAATTTTTTATGTAACTGAGAAATTGTTCAAACCTGTCAGGACTGAAACCTGGAAGATTTTACTTTTCCAACCATTAAAATTGTATAGGAGATTTATATGATCTAATAAGTAGAAATATTCTGCTAGTTCTCATTTCACCTTAAAATAAGTTAGAAATTACTTACTTAAAAGGATCTCTCTTTTAGATTTATAAGTATCAATGGAAGATTTCCCTTTAATTAAGTAGAGTATTTCTCACAGAAGAACAAGATGGAATAATAAATAAGTGTAGAATGAATAGAAAAATTATGTCTTCCCATAAGGAAAATTTTTTTATTACACAAGGCCTTCAGTATGTCCATAACATTCTCTAGTGACACGAGCAATACTTGATGATACCTCTATGGGTCTCAGGCCTGAACTGAGGCTTTCCTTTCTTTCATGTAATAATTTGTGTGAGTATGCATGCCAGTGTGTGGATATAGGGGTAGTCAAAAAATATTTAAATTAATAAGGTAAGTAACCTTGAAAGGTTATTTGAATTATAATGGAAGATCAGTGATAAGTATGATGTCAAAAAAAATATGAAAGGTTTTTACATAGTATAATAAAAACTGTCATTTTTGCATTTTTGTTAGACTAAGGTTATAACTCTAAATTGCTTGAACTTTTTTAAGTCAAATCATATTTGGTTTTATTTTTAGAAGTCACTGAAGAAACTATTACTGTTCAAGCTTTCACATTTCTCATTGGAGGTATTGATTCTCTTGCATTAGCAATGATGTATACATGTTTTCAACTAACCCAAAATCCTGATATTCAAGAAAGAGCACAATCAGAAGTACTGAGTCAAGTTAAGTCTCACTCTGGTCTTACTTATGATGCTCTGAAAAACATGGAATACTTAGAAAATGTTGTAAAAGGTAAATTATAAAAATTCATCTATTCTTCTTGGCAATGGGTATTGTTTTTGACAACCAAGGTCTTCTGTTATTAACCGTGTCATGGTTTTTTTTTTTTGTTGAGGTAGATAATACAATGACTCATAAATATCAGAAGATCTTGATAGTCATGGCATGGACTATAGAACTCTGAGACTAACAATTTTTCTGATTATGATAAAATACTATCTCCAGAGTTTCAAATAAATTGAAACTTTATAAAATGTAACCTCATTAACCATACTATTTTTATTGTATTTTACATTGGAGAACATTCTTTTAATTTGTTGGGATTTAATCCTGGGTCATCTGCCATTTATGTCTAAACTCTAGCAATCGAGTCACATGATTATTAATTCAATCATTATTTTCTCTTTGAAATTCTCCCCAGATCTAATATTAGTAGTTTCAAGAGGAGGCAACTGCCTGAATTAGCATGGCTCATAATACATAGATAAGCTCCAGCTAATTTTGAACACCATTTTATGAATAAGATGCACAGAATATGCTATCAATAAATATCACATATTTTTAATATTTTTGTGTTAGAGGAAATTTGTTTCGAGGCCATTTGAAGGGAAAAATGACTTTATGAGCCTCCAGCCATAAAAACAACTCCTTGAATGGCTTGGTAAATGTGATCATTAGATTAATTGCAACAAGACAAAATATGTGTCTATACCCAGAGAAAGGCAACATTTAGACATTAATTGTGAATTTCGGGGGGGGGGGGCATGTAGTGAGAGGGAAAATATTGGACATTTCAGTCTCACCAAGGATAAGCATGCCTGAAGTTATGAAACGTACAGCAAAACAAAGCCTACAAAAAGGGGATTCTGAGCATTAATAGTATTCACCTTGAAACAAAGAATATATATTAAGCGATAAATATTGCTAGACTCAGTAGAGATATGGCCCTTATATTAGAAGTTAATGGCGAGTTTAAAAAGTGTAAACAATAATTTCTTGATGAGATCTTTACTGATTACGAGAGAAGTGAAAGTAACAAGGGAAAAAGTGTTAAAGGGAGTCAAAGTACAGCAGAGGACCATTGATGGAGTCATCAAAGGAAAGCTCACATGGTATGGTCTTGTGAAGAGAATGGACAATGGAAGATGATCAAAGAGAATTCAACATTGGAAGGAAAAGAGGAAGGCCTGCCTAGGAATAGAATAACAAGATCCTCAAGGAGATGGTGGGCCAGGGTCTGCTTGAACGTTATTGCGAAGATAGAGGGAAGATAAATAGGAAATACCCTATTGAAATAGAGAAAAGTTTGAAAGGATTTTAGTTCATGAGCTTATATGTTTCAGTTATTATAGCTGTAGGAAGCCTTCTGTAATTTATTAGCCAATAAATTACAGATGGATACTGATATATTTGATACTTTTTAATAATTTATTTATTTAACTCCTCATTTTTCTCATCCAATATGACCCTTCTTGAGAAGTTGAACATGCATATAAAGAGAATCAACTTACCACCAAGAAGAAAAAATAAGAAAATGAAAGTAATCATGACTTAAGCAAATTTTTCATTTATCTTTTGACCTTCATCTATTTTCCTTTTCAACGAATTGGACAAGAGTGGAACAATTGTAGTCACAAGACAATGATATAAAAACTAAGAAACTTGAAAATTACTGCCCTACCTTCAATTCTCTAGTAGTGCTTCAGGATATTTAACAAATTAAAAGAAAAATAGACCAAAATGTAAATAAGTCCAGTTTGAATCATTTTACCAGTTCATTCATTCAAAACCAAAACAAATTTTTTTTTTGATCAATTGAAAAGGAGCCTTTTTTGACATTGAGAGAAATCAATAAAACCAACAAAGGCAAGACTTTTTCCTTCCTAGACAAGTTATAGGTTTCCTAAAGATACAAAACCATAATATAAATGTTTAGTGTATGTCAAGTTAAAGGATGCAATGGCCCACCTTTCCATTATACATTAAGGAATTATTTTATGATTACTACTTATAGCTTAGATCTGAGTACTTACTTTTTTTTTAATGCAGTTTTACCTTAAAGAAGACAACTTATTCTTATTGTTAATCATTAGATTAATGTGAAGTCTTGTAATTACTAAACAGCCAATGTACTAATGTATTCTCTTTCAGAAACCCTAAGGGTACATCCAGTGGTGCCAGTTTTATTGAGAAGCTGTAACAAGGATTATACTTTTCCAAATGGTTACACTATTAAAAAAGGAGAAAAACTTCAAATTCCCTCACTTATAATTCATAGTAATCCTAGTTACTACAGTGAACCAGAAATATTCAAGCCAGAACGATTTGAGGACCCTCCTAAACCAGGGACATATCTTCCATTTGGAGACGGGCCAAGAGTATGCTTAGGTAAGTTACATGAACTATAGGATAAGTAAAATTGTATCTACATCATTAGGATTTTTAATTATTTTAATAACTAAGAATAACATACTTGGAGAGAAGAATTGAATGCTTTCTTCTCTCCAAGCGCATAATATTCTTCACTTCCAACATCATTACTTTAAAAAAATATAACATCCTACAATCCTTTTTAGAATAAGGTCTATGCCTCTATGATAGAATATTTGTTCAACATCTTCCAGCTACCTCTAATCAAGCCTGCCTCAACCCTCCCGTGTAGCATTGTGAAAAAGAATTCAAAGTCTTGTATAGTTACTTATTATTTCATAATTCTGTAATTTCATAATAGAAATGAAAAATAAGATTTAAATAGTTAAATAAATGAACAATGTTATTTATTTGACAAAACATTGCAATTCAAAAAAAATTAGCCATTACACTTTTAATATAAAATGCTTCCACACAAAATCAAATAAAAGACTGTAAAAACAGGATGCATCTGATTTTATTAATGCTACCTGAAACATGTTAATATTAATCTGAAAAATAAATTGTTCATGCTGTTTTCTTATCCTGGAAAATTGATTAACCTCTATTTGTCGGGCTTTGATTCTAATTGATAATGATTTGCTTTTAAAGATACCAGCTGATTTCTTCCTTTGTTTCAGCTATGAGATACGCTATTCTTCATATTAAATTGGGCGTGGCAACAATACTAATGAACTACAAACTGAAACTGAGTCCAAAAACTGAACTACCTCTCAAATACTCAGCAGCTTTTTTCTTGATTCCTAAAACTAAATTGTTATTTGATTTGGAAGAAATTGAATCATAATTACCAAGAAGTGTATGGCTGACGAAAGATTTAAGAAAGTTGTTTGAAGACTTTAGCTTCACTTTGATTTTCACATAGGAGCCCAAGATAATTGTTGATATCCTGAATACAGTTCTTCGTCTCGCTCTGTCAGGAATATATGTTATATCTTGTTGAAAATCCTTCTGTACTATATTTTTTTCATTATTAGCTTAATTAGTAAAAATGAAAACTTAGTACACAGTAATTAAAACAAATATGAATATTAAAAAAATGGAGAGAAAACAAAATATAAACTAATGAAATACTTTGTTTTCATGGGCCATAGAATGGATTTTACTTTTTTCTTCTACACTTACATTAGGGTATAAAAATAACATATATTGTAATAATATTGGAAAAATAGAATAAAAATACATATACTTGAACAAATATTGACTCATTACACAGATAAATCAGTATTTATTTATTAACAAGAATATCTCAGGTTAACAAGTGGGGACACAGATGGTGATTCATTATACATTGGAATTTAAATTGTTTATAATTATATAAATTAAAAAAAATATAGATAAAACAATTATTTCACCCTAAAGAAATTTAGAGCATTCAATCACAAAGTATGCTACATCTGTACTTTAAACGAAGGCAAGAAGGGGAAGCAGAATCTTCAATGGTGATGTATGATTCCAGCAGCATATATGAATAGATAAATATAGAGCCTGTATATGAAGATATAAAGAAGAGCAAGCAGAGAACATGTGTTCCCCTTCAGGTCACAGCACCGAGAGCGATCTTCCAACGAAAGAGTTCTTCCAGAGGTAGCTTGCTTTGATCTTCCCACTATCCCTTCCTCAAAGAGAACTTATTTTGCAGATTTTAGCAAATTTCCCTAAATTTTCACTGCTTTAAATTTTAAATGTGCTTAGTTTACACAGCCCCTGTGTGACGAGCTTTTTATTTCCTGTGAAATATATGTGTTCAACACAAGAACAATAAATGTCTGCAGTTCATACAACATTTTTCCTTTACAAATCTGTCACTTTACATCCAATATACAAATACCCCATGCTGTTGGTGAAGCCCACCTAATGGTGATTTTGGTAGCTTCATTTGCCATGACTTTTTAAAAACTTATTATACCCTTTTCACTGAGTACTATAGCTCTGGAAATTGCACATGTTACAATATATATATATTAAACATACATCAACTTGCTATTTTTATGCTTTTTAAGAGGTTATCCTTGAGTGTCCTAGCCATACTTTGAGTTTAGGGTTCTACCAATACACCCCTTGTACCAATAAGATATCCTTCACTGTGACCAGAAGAATGTGTTAACGCCTTTGGTTGATATCCTGTACAAATGCATACCAATCCAGGCATGCCCCTTGTGTGACCTTGAGAATCCTAGTCAACTTCATGGTCTGCTTGATTTGGGCCAGAAGCCAGTGAAACTTATTCAGCCATTTTTAGAGGGAAGTACTTTAGCAAATGTGGACTTAATAGACTACTGAAAGTAGTATGGTCTGGCATAGAGAGCTGGCTCTCAATAGAGGAATCATTTATTGGAGCTGTTGTTGTTCATTTAAAACCATGGATCTTGATATTGACATCCACCACCCATGAAATATAAGATAATATAACTTGCTTCTATTTTGGATCTGAATTTTACTTTGCTTGATTTTAGCACTCAAGACAATTGTTATATATTGATGTTTATGAACTTTTGGTTTAAAATTAATAATACTTATTATTTACAAATTTAAGTCAAATAATCAGTTTCAACTTTGAAAAGAATTTACAATAGTTTAGTTAAGTTATAATTTCATAATTTTTCTTTTATATGATGTATTATTACTAATGTTTAATAGTAAATTGTTCAAGTGTTGTATAGTATTATTTATTATTAATTCATAAAATGTATTAAAAAAATACCACAAATTCTTGTTCTTGGAATATTATTGCAGCATTGGTGTAATAACTGTCCATAGAACCCATTGGACTAAAATCCAAAATTTTACCACCCTATTGCCTATTCTGAAAATCCTGCCCTTGCTCCCTATTTCCTCAACTGCTACAAGATCTTTGACACCCCCCCCCCACCAAAAAAAAATCAGCAATGTAATGAATAAATGAATAATGGCGTTACTCAATGAACTGTTAGTTATTAATATTACATTGGCGACGAGGTAAAATGCCAAAGAAGAAGCAGAATAGTGTATCAGTCGACTCGTCTACTCAGGAGAAAGAAGAAGCCGCGAGTAGGAATCTCATAAGGGAGAGAATGTCAAGGTTTGTATTTTAAGAGTACACGAAGGACACGTTATGGGAGGATTACATCGGCACTTCGAGTTGACGGCCCGGGTGAAGGGGCTTGGTGGGAATAGCGATGCAGAGGAAGCACGCAGGGACCTCCTGGTCAGCATCGGCGCAGAGCACCTCAGGGCGTTGTCCGACCTTATGTACCCTACCAACTGGGACACGTGCAGCTACGAACAAGTGAAGGCGGCAGTTAATAGGCTATTTAGGCCCACTGAGACAATCTTTGCTCTTCGGTTCGACTCCGAGAAGGCGGTTAGGACTGATGGTGAGTCTTTTATCCTTTTTTATAATAGATTAAAGTCTCTGGCCCGCAAATGTAATTATGGCCCTGGTTTAGATGAAAGGTTGAGGGATCGGTTTGCTGTGGGCATCCGATGCTCTGAATTTGAGATCGAGGTACGACAAAGATGGCTAGATGGGACTGATCGTGCAGGAGTACCTGTAAATTCGGAGCAGCTGTTGGAACTCGCTCTAGCGATGGAACGAGCCAGGGGGGAGATTTTTAAGAACCCTAGCACCTCGGAAGGGGATGCAAAAGGCTCCCCTTCGGCCTACAGTCTTGTCCGGCGAAATTCCAATGGTACATGGAGAAGCTATTAGCAGGATTAGATGTAGGGGGTCTATTGGATGATATTGTGGTTGGAGGAGTGGATCTCAACTCGCACTTCAGTGTTCTGTGAGAGGTCTTGGAGCGACTACGGAAAGCAGGCCTGAGAGCAAAGTTGGCAAAATGCAAGTTTCTACAGAAGGAAGTCGAATACCTGGGCCACCGAATTGACGAACATGGCATACATCCATCTAAAAACCAATTAGCCGGCATTCGAGAAGCAAAGCAACCTCGGAACGTAAAGGAATTAAAAGCCTTTTTGGGGTTTGTCAATTATTATGAGAAGTTCATTCCAAATTTGCATGCTATGTGCGCCCCGTTGCATGCCCTGACTGGCACGAAGAGTAGGTGGGAATGGACTCCAGTGGAACATACAGTGTTTGAGAAAGTGAAAACATTGTTATCAGCTGAAGACACCATCGTACCTTATGATTTGCGGAAGCCTGTCATCTTGGCCTGCGACGCGTCTGAACATGGAGTCGGCGCAGTGTTACTCCATAAAATGGAGGATAGCTCTGAATGTCCCATTTTGTTCGCCTCAAGGACTTTAACATCGGCAGAAAAAAGATATTCCCCAATTGATAGAGAGGCCCTGGCCTTGGTCTTTGCAGTTATGATCAATTCCTGCTTGGGTGAGAATTTGTACTTAGGACAGACCACAGGCCTCTGGAGAGGATATTTGGAACTGAGAGGGACCTTGCTAAAACAGCGAACCCACGTTTGGTACAATGGGCCATCAATCTCATGGAGTATAGCTACAAGATAGAGTACTGTAAAGGGACAAACAATAGACTGGCCGATTTCTTATAGCGTTTTCCAAGTGCAAGAGAACCAATTAATGAAGAGAATATAATCTCAGAGGTCAAAGAATTAAGGACAATTAGGATGGAAAAAATATCATTCATTTCTTCAGCTGGGGACATTAAGAAATCATATGGAAAGGATCCAGTCTGTAAGCTTCTCTTAGATTATCTGGAGCATGGTTGGTCTAAAAATTCGGAAACTGTTAAACCTGATGTGACGATGTTTTGGAACAAGAGAGATGAACTAACACTGGAAGATGGTGTTATTCTTCGGTTGGGAAGACTGTTTGTTCCTGAAGCTCTGAGGTGCTCCCTACTTCAACAGTTACACGAGGGTCACCCCGGGATCACTGCAATGCGCTCATTATCCCGTTACTATGTCTGGTGCCCAGGAATCGATGAGGATATCGAGAAGTTCGTAAGAAGATTCACTCCATGCCAAGCTAACAGACCTAGCGAGTGTGAGGTGCCTCTGTATCCCTGAAACGTACCGAATGGACCCTGGGAGCGACTCCACGTGGACATAGCAGAACCCGGAGATTGCAAGTATTGACTGGTAGGGATAGATGCTTACTACAAGTGGGTTGAAGTGGATGTGATGATCCGAATGACCACCGGAGTTATAAATGACCGATTGCGGCAATGGTTCTCGAGGTACGGTATACCCAAGCAGATAGTATCTGATAATTGGACGCAGTGGATCTCGTCAATGTTGAAGAATTTCTGTTCTGCAAACAATATCCGCCATGTGACCGGAGCTCCATATCATTCAAAGGCCAACGGGCTCGTGGAGAGAATGATCCAGACTTTCAAGTCCAAGAACTGTGCCTGTAGGCCGGGGGGGGGGGGGTTGCCACCAAGCCTTGCAATGGGACAGGTTCTCCTGTCCTACCGCAACACCCCGCAGAAGACCACTGGCAGACCACCATCCCTCATATTCCTAGGAAGGCGACTCCCTGCTGCTCTCGATCGCCTTAGGCCGGACACCAGTGAGGAAATGGAGGTAAAGATTTGGAAGCAGAAAAACTGCCACGACCAGAGATCCAAGGGGAGAGAGTTTGCCAAGGGTAATGAAGTCTGGGTGAAGAATGAGCTGAGCAAGTGCTGGGTGCCAGGCGTGGCGGAGGAGCAAACGGGACATCATTCGAACAAATTTCTGGCAGGTGGACGTACCAAACGAAAGCACGCGGACCAGCTCAGGACCAGAGAAGGGGCCATGGACGAGCACCCATCCCAGATGACAACCGAGGAGGAGTGCCAACCAAAGGTGGAGGAAGATCCGTGGGGAAAAATGTAGCATATGCTATAGGTTGCTAGGCAATGGAGCATATGCTATATGGTTGCTAGGCGATGAAACCTACACTTACTGTTACCTTGTTAATAAACTAGTTGAATAATGGCGTAACTCAATGAATGAACTGTTAGTTATTACTATTACACTTCATTATACGGAAAAAGTGCATATATCAAAAGTTACTTTAAATAAACAACTTTTGTTATGTGCATAATTACCGAAAACCAATAGGAAACGAAATATCACGATTTTTAATTTAAGACCTCCCTTATAACCCCCACTCCTGTTCATACCTCGAAATTTTAAAATAGCTTATAATCAGGGAGGTGTTAATACAAAATCGCATACGGAGTTTCGTTTAGTTCGGTTGAGTCATTTGTACCATATAAAATTGTTGACTCTCTCTATGGTTTTTAGCGTGTAACTCATTTATACTTCAGTATACGATAAAAGGATATATTACAAAAGTTACTCTAAATAACAAAATAAATAACTTTTGTTTTGTGCATATTTGCCGAAAAACCAATAGGAGACGAAATATAGCTATTTTTAATTTCAGGCCTCCCTTATAACCCCCACTCCTGTTCGTCTCAGAAAATATTAATATAGCCAGAAACCTAGCCTGAGTTAGTAGTAATATACATACCAAGTTTCATAAAATTCGGTTCAGCCGTTTACGAGTCTATAAAGGACATACAGACCAATATTCATTTTTATGTATAAGATATATATATATATATATATATATATATATATATATATATATATATATATATATATACTAGCGAAGGTACCTGGCTTCGCTCGGGAAATCATTATAGACTGAATATTGAGGGTATTTTTTATAGCAAGACTTCAATGTGTACAATTATACATCCTGTCAGGGCGTATTATTTTTTCACAAGGGCCAGGTAACTGTAGGGGACTTATACAATAGAAAATTTAATTTAAAAGAGTAAATGAAAATGAGTTCCCAATCAATCCCTCTCTACTGTTTGACACACCTTGAGTGATTGAAGTCATAATCATGGATAGCATTTATTATAATTAAATAGGATCTATAATGCACATATTTTCTGTCACTCCGACCACACATAGTTTAGAAATGCTCGATTATTAGTAGAAAGAAATTCCAATAGTGCCACCATTTAACAGGAAATAAGTTAATACAATTAACTGTGTGGGCCACCGTGCAACCTCCCCTTCCGCTTGAGATTTATAACCTCACTAATGCGAATTTACATAGACCTACCATATAAGTCTAGAAACATAACATTATTCCGCCTATATCAAATAAACATTAATTAGTACTAATGCAATTGGATACCCCCGCTATAGTTTAGCGTATAGTACCTAGATTATACTTTATTAAACGACAAAAGTGGATGCATCAAAAGTTACTCTAAATAACAAAATAAAAACCTTCTGTAATGTACATGTAATAATTGGCTTCCTGGATACCTCCCCCCCCCCCCGTGACATCCATAGGAATGTTAACAGAGCTTATTTCTAATTTGCATACCGAGTATTGTATAATTCGGTTGTCTTACGCCCCCAATAAAATTGTTGACAATAGCTATAGGTTTTAGAGTATATCGCGTTTATACTTCTGTATACGAAAACGTCTATATAACAACACAAGTTACTTCAAATAACACAATAAATAACGTATGTTACGTGCATCCGTTGAAAACCAACAGGAAACGGAATATCGCAATTTTTCATTACAGGCCTCCCTCATAATCCCCACTCTCGTTTGGACCTAAACATTTTAATATACCTTATAATAATGGAAAAATTAATGCTAATTCACATACCGAGTTTTGTTAAGTTTGGTTCAATCGTTAGAGCCCAAGAAAATTATTCGCTTTAGTTTTTAATGTATATCTCGTTTATACTTTGTTATTTGGGAAAAGTGAATATAACAAAAGTTACTTTAAATAACAAAATAAACAACTTTTGTCTTGTTCATATTTGCAGAAAAACCAGTAGAAAACGAATTACCACTATTTTTAATTTCTGGCCTCCTTACAACCCCCACCCCTCCTCGTCTCTAGAATCGTTGGTATGGCTTATGATAATTAAGGCGTTAGTGCTAATACACATACCGACTTTTATTTAGTTCGGTTGAGTCTTTTGTGCCAAATGATATTGTTGACTTCCGCTATAATATTTAGCGCATAACGCCATTACACTTTGGCATTCAACGAAAGTGTATATGACAAAAGTTACTCTAAATAACAAAATAAACAACTTTTGCTATGTGCATATTTGCCGAAAAACCAGTAGGAAACGAAATATCGCTATTTTTAATTTCAGGCCTCCCTTATAGCCCCCACTCCTATTCATCTTAGAGAAAACTAATAAAGCCTAAAGTCTAAGTTGGATAGTAGTAAAATACAAACCAAGTTTCATAGAATTTGATTCTGCCGTTTATGCGTGAAAAGGTAACAAACAGACACCAAAGAAACAAAATGCAGTAGTTATGGTGTCTATGACATGTGAAACGAAAAGTTATTGTGAAATTTCTAGAAAAAAATCAATGTACAGACAGAGGTTACAATTTATATATATATAGTTTTGAACGGACCTCATTTTCGTCATCTCCTGGGTAGGATCGATGGACATTTGAAGAAAAATTTCGTAAATCGCGTCATGAGTACGACCTCAATAGCTGATTTCCCTTAAGGTAAATCTGCTAAAAGGGTGGTAAAATGTTGCTAAGCCGCCTCAATTAGCCGCAGTAGCGCAAAGTGATCGTTAATGGATAACAACACAATACTTATAATCTTAAGAGCACGTTCATGCATTATAATTCAAATGTTATTAGTCTAAATAACTGTTTAATTCCATTAATACTATCGATTTAGGACTAAAGTAACATTAGCTTTGTGTGCTGTTCAGTCCTATTCCTTCACAGTTTATTAACAAAAATGATGATACAAGGCAGTCAAAAACTCACGTCTAAGAGTCGCTTAGATAAACTGGTGAAACGGTTGAGGATAAATCGTAATTCAAAATCAAATTTCGAAAGCATTAATAATTTAAACTCATTTTTAGTTATTCCTCGGACGCTGGGATTATTCCCTTTTAATGAAAAGTTTGAAACGCGTATCAGCCCTTGTGTTTACATATTAGCATTTTATTTTAGCCTTTTAATGATGGGTTGGGCAATAATGCCATCAGGACCCCACGTTGACACGTGGACCACCAAATCAAAACTTTGGCATACCGTGGACTATAGCGTCATGACCGGAGGAATTCTCGTTGGGGTCTTTTGGCTAGCTTCGAACAGTCAAAATATAGCATCCGTTATTTCAGTGATTGAGGAGGCTGACCGTGCTACCGTGGAAGTTTGCGTTACGCAAGATTTTTGGCAAGGAAGGGTTTGTTTTTATTGCAATACAGTTCTTATCTGCATATGTGCTGTAGTTGATGAAATTATAGTATTGGTTTATTCGGGTCCGTTGCAGGCATTTTCGTCTTTCACATCCTCATTATTTTCTCTATTAAATTTCTTCTTCATGATGGAATACCACGCGTTTCTCTACGTTCTGAGTTCTCTATTCAATAAGATAGTGATGCTGTCAAACCCAAACAGGATAGCACAATGTCACGAGGCTCTTTGCTCTGCATCTCACTATGTTTCGGACTTGTACGGGCCAGGAATGCTTTTTGTGTATTTTAACTGCTTTTACTGTGGTGTTTGGAATGTATTTTTTACTACTAGATTTTCAGGATGGGCCGCTGTCAGTGTCACTAAAAACTACTGGCTTATTCCCCAAATCACAAGAATATTAGAAATAATAAGAAACTCTAACTATTTGAAAGAAAAGGTAAAATGTTAATAATATTTTAACATTGTTTTAATTATTAATATCAATAGGTCCGAGGGTTTCTATATTCCTTATTTACTAAGAGATTCTACACTTTGAAGGAATGAATCACCATCGAAGACTAAATATAGTCATATTCTCCTAACAATTAAGATGGCAGTGTCGATAATCGATAAGTTGTAGCGGAAATTCACCGGCCAAGTAAGTCGGCAGTGGCAATAATCGATGAAAAGGGCTGAGCAGCTCTCACTATAGAGTGTTCCTTCATAGTGGAACTATTGTGATCCACAGTTCATAATTTTATAGAATGTAAGTGTTTCGTGCCTCTCCATCGCCCTATGCTGCTCGGGTCTCGTTCGCACTCTCCAAGACATCAGTGTGACAATCAATGGTTGGACAGACAATATAAACTGCTCAAAAATGAATAGGGATATTGGCTGTTTTGTGGTATGTATGGGGCCTAGCATATTTTTTTTTATTTTTTATTATAAATATCATTAATATTTATTAGAAATTATTATCTTTTTTCCCCCATAAAAAAGAAATTTAATTAAGATCGATTTTATTAAAATTAATAGGATAAGAAAAAATAACCAATATCCCTATTCATTTTTGAGCAGTATATTTGTGTTTTATCAGCTTGAAGGGAACAGTACTATACCTCCCGCCATATAACTCCAACGAAGTCAATGTCAAGTCAAGACAGCTGTACCAAAAAGGCTCAAGACATCAGGAGTGATCATTGACTATTATTATTGTTGTTTTTTAACAAAATACATTAGATACATTTAATTGACCTTTTTAGTATTAGAATTATTTTATTCAGAAAGTGAATGCTATTTGTTCATTCTTATGTTGATATAATAGAATTAATTTTGTTGGAACACTCCTATTTTGTTGGGGCCTTCTGTAGCTAGATCCTTCATCCATCACACACGTACACACTCGACAAAATAGCAATATCCGGCCTTGCTTAACGGATTCTCCTCAAGAAAGTCCGTCACGCAAGTGAAGTTTTACAAGAGATGAATCTAAATATTGGTTACACAACTCCACCGTGAATAAATACAAACGATAATAAGAAACCTCCCGACGGAAAGCATCTGAAATGTAAACCAACAGTTCTGCCAACTTCTTACCAGAAATAAAAACAATTACTGTAATATATCTCAATATAACGTATTAATTTGATTGAAAACTATTTACTATATCCTAGTAATGTAATTTATGATGAATCCGAATAATTTTTATCTCAATCGATCAAATTTAAGTAGTCCAAAAACTTGAGAAGGTGGGGGGTCACCAGAACATATTTGCATGTATCTGATATAAAAAATGTCCCTTGAAAACAATATTTGGTATTTAAGCATCATATTGTGTGGTTTATTACATGACCGAGTATTCTTTATGTAACATGAATGGAAGTGGGGGTATGCTGAAGATTGAAAATTGCAAATATCTTGGTTACTACTCAAGATAGAGAATACATCTATATAATAATATTTATAGTAAATGTACTTCGGCTTAATGGTGGTGTAATGGTACTCGGCGTATTGGTTCTATACAATTTTTCGATCCGACGTACAGTAACGGAGATATTTTAAATTTTCGCCCCCTCAATACCCCCCCCCCCCCTCCCAATGGTCCGATTTCAGCCATTAACGATTTTTATCTTTCTTTTTACATAAAACGATTAAATACCTAGTTTTGGTGACGATAAAACAAAAATTGCGACCGCTAGAGTGTTACACACACGCACACACACACACACATATATATATATATATATATATATATATATATATATATATATATATAAAATTGTGTTAATGGGTCATAGGTTGTACGGTTCTTTAATTTTTCTATCGCTCCTTTACTGCTGGTGTATATACAAAGTGTTTTTAGCAGATTCCCCTTAAGGGAAATCAGCTATTGAGGTCGTACTCATTACGCGAGTTTTGAAAAACTTCCTCAAATGTCCATCAATCCTATCTACGAGATGAAAATTAATTATTGTTTGATCGGTACCAAACTCGATATTTAATCGTTTTATGTAAAAAGAAAGATCAAGTTCATTAATGGCTGAAATCGGACCAGTGGGAGGAGGGTTTAGAGGGGGGATTTTTGAAAATTTCTCTATTGTAAAACTTCACGTGGGAAATTGCTTAGCTTACGCAGCCCCTGCGTGAGGGACTTTTGGCCTTCAGTAAATCCTCGCTCCTTGTCAAATCTTTACAATGCGAGATACATCTAAATTCGTTGTGTGATGGCTTCATCAATTAAGATTTTAAGTCTCGAAAATGTTTATTTGATCTATACCATACTCACCGTTTCAACATTAAAGATCATATTTATTATTGGCTATAATCGGTCACAGTATAGTGTGGTTTTTCCGGGGGGGGGGGTTCGGATTCGATAATTCAAAATAACTCCGTTGGTAAGCCTCAGATTGCAAAATATTGTAGAACCAATCTTGATGAACTATTGTTGGTCTACAATTCTTGTTCTACGCAATTTTCGTAATTCAAATATTAAGCAAGTTATTAGTACCTACTTCTTTTCAGTACCCCCCCTCCCCCCTCTACTCGTCGGTTTTTTTTTCATAGCAATAAATAATATGTGGTGACTTGATATCTTAGTTTGTTATACTAGCTTGTGGGAAATCTGCTTAGTTTATGCAGACCCTGCGTGACGGATTTTTTTGTAGTTGTTTGGAGTAACATATGTTCTATACGTTTTAGCAGATTTTCCTTAAGGGAAATCAGGTATTGATGTTGTACTCATGACGGAATTTTCAACATTTTTCTTCAGATGTCCATCGATCCTACCTAGAAGATTTCGAAAAAGAGGTCCGTTACACCCTCTATATATATATATATATATATATATATATATATATATATATATATATATATATATATATATATATATATGGTAATTCTGAGCTATTATCCGGTTAACTTCAATTCCCTCCATACTGTAATATTACATTAGTGTAGTGCTGAATATTAATATTCAGTCCTAATTATGTGTCGGAAAACGAAAATATATTAATAAACTTAATTTAGTAGTCGTCTGGCTCCCTATCGGTAGTCGTCTGGCTCATGAACGACGCGAGATAAATTTTGGAACACTAAAAATTCCAAAATACGCCATCGGTGGTTAAAACCGAGGGTGGGGGTTTTCTTGTTCTAACTTTAGTATAAAACAAGAGTACATCACATTTTTAGGGCGATTGGACAGATCTACAATGGCGAGGACGAGCAGCCTCGCGTCCTTCATGAGCCAGATACCGATAGTGAGCCAGACGACTACTAAATTGTGTTAATTAATATATTTTCGTTCACCGACACATAATTAGGACTGAATATTAATATTCAGCACTACACTAATGTAATAACCCCCACCCTCGGTTTTAACAACCGATGGCGTATTTTGGAAATTTTAGTGTTACAAAATTTATCTCGCGTCGTTCATGAGCCAGATACCGATAGTGAGCCAGACGACTACTAAATTAAGTTTATTAATATATTTTCGTTTTCCGACACATAATTAGGACTGAATATTAATATTCAGCACTACACTAATGTAATATTACAGTATGGAGGGAATTGAAGTTAACCGGATAATAGCTCAGAATTACCCTATATATATATATATATATATATATATATATATATATATATATATATATATATATATTTATTTATTTGTCTGTTACCGCTCTAGCGGTCGCAACTGTTGTTTGATCGTTACCAAACTCGATATTTAGCCGTTTTATGTAAAAAGAAAGATCAAGTTCCTTAACGGCTGAAATCGGACCAGTGGGAGGGGGGGGGGTTTAGAGGGGAGGATTTTCGAAAATTCGAAATATCTCCGTTACTATACGTCGGATCGAAAAATTGTACAGAATTAATCTTATTAAAAATTAAATTTACTATAAATATTGCCATATACATTTATTTTCTATCTTGAATATTAACCGAGATATTTGCATTTTTATTAAATCTGGGCGGCTAACGGACGAAGTGATTTTCCCACCAAAAGCTAGTTCGGCCGTTTCATTAACTGCTCGGCTCTCGTGAAATTTCTCTATTGTAAATTTCACGTGGGAAATCTGCTTAGTTTACGCAGCCCCTGCGTGACGGACTTTTTGCATTAATAGCACATAAAAGAGAAGCTCCTAAATGTATATCGTGAGCTGTCATTTAACCTTTGCATTTATAACTCAATCAAATTGAATATCCTCAATCTAAGGTCTAATTATGATTCTTGTTAGTGAGTTTATAAATCTCCCCCCCCCCCACCTCTCTTTCTTAATCTAACTTAAACCATGGTTACGTGACATTAATAGAGCTATTAATTTTCTCCAGATATGTAACTTATTATGTCATTCCGAGAGTTTAATATTTAAAATAACTAGTTACAATAATTTAAATGAATCAATGCTGAGTTTCCACAACATCCAGGAGTGAAAGTTGTGGAGTGAAACACATTTGTCATTAAGCTAGCTCAGATCACAAGTGCTCACTAGGGTCTGCTTTTGGTGGGAACTACCCTTTTCCCGCCAAAACCGACCCTTGTATTTTGGTGGGAAGCGATATTTCTTTGAACTCGTTCGCATACATTTGTCAATTTTCGTTCAAGAGTCAAGCCATGCTTCTCTCCTAAAACCAAATAATAGCTACCCAGAAGAATATTTTCTGTATGTGATGTTAGTGGTGAAGGAATTATTTTGTACCTACTCATGGTAATCATCTATATATTTTGACAAACATTTTTTTTTTGTTTTGGGCAGCACCTGTTGATAGGTACCACAGCTTGTGTGCTAAGTATACTTATAATAAAATACTTTTCAGGCGAGGAAGGTCAATGATATAGTCTATCAAAGAATTATAGAAGACAATAGTGATTCATTAATAAATAATGTAAGTATTTCTTCTAAATATCATTAAACCAAATGCCTCTGTGCATTACTATAGGTTTTTTAGCTGAACCCAGAGAGAGTTTAGTGCATATTTGAGGATAACATAATCATTGCTTAATAATAATACATTTTCTACATTGCCAAAAGTTCATTTTTCTTTATAATTAAATCTTTAAAACAGTGTGTTATGTTAATTTTAAGGTGAGAAAAATGTTTCTAACTTTTTAAAATTAAGCATCATGATATTTGGATTAATAATAACTACGCAGGTGTATTTTTAAAGGATTTGAATAAATAGCAGCAACTTGAAAATATAATTTGCCCCTATTTCAATAAATGCTGCTGTGGAATTATAGGGGGTGGGGCAGGAAAAAGTTTACATTGAATTTAATATTGATCTTCGATATTGATAATTAGATTTTATTTTATTCAATTACTTACTTTGAATAATAATAATAATAATCCTAGCATTATAAGCTAATTAATTTTTTATTAAACAACTAGGCAAATCCTTTACTAAATAAGGAACCATACCAGTACTAAATTAAGTGTTTTGTTGATTATTATTTTTAAGGACTTACTGGAGTTCTACCTGTCTTCCTGGAAAGAACTTGAGTTTACTGCATGTGGATTCTTCTCGTTGGACAACTCTCTCATATGTTCTGTAAGTGCTCTATTATGAAATGTAAGCTTCTTTCTCAGCTTGATCAACGTACTCTAAACATGAGTTAATAAATAATGGTTCTAAGTAGATTGAGTGAGGTATCATTTTTTATTATTTATTAATATATAAATTAATTATTACTTTATTTATCAATGGCTAATTGGGACATGATATGTACAGGTTACTACCCTTTTCTAGCTAGGATGGACTAAGGATTTTATTTAAAGATCTCATCACTTAATAAATTACATTGCACTTGTGAGGATTGGACACATGACTCTAATTTTTTTGCCAACTGTTCTAAAAGAATTCATAATACATTTTTTTTTCTTTATTCTTTTTCTGTTGGCATTATAGACGTTTAAAATCCTTAGGCCCCCCTCCCTGTGAGACTTGAGGGATTCGTGATTAGAGTCTATATAGTGAGTGATCAGCTCGACTACAAACCCTGTTATCCAAGGGGGGCCTGGAATGAGTTGTCTCCAGCTGATTGACGTCAGTATGCCTGTGGACGGGAGCTAAGAGAGTCATAATCGATAGTTATCCTGATGGGCTGTCAGACGTATATACTTTTTAAAACTCCTGCTAATCCATAAGGACTGTGACACTAGCATGCTCAGTAATCACTTGAATGCGTGAACTAATATTCTCCCTTGGCAGGGATCGAACCTGCACCTAATTTTACCCTCCGCTTGCTGATGGTAATGGTAGATGTACCAATGCCTTAACCCGCACGGTTTATGTAATACACACACACACACACCCACACCCACACCCACACCCACACCCACACACACACACACACACACACATATATATATATATCTATATATATATATAAAATTGTAACCTCTGTCTGTACATTGATTTTTTTCGCGAAATTTCACGATAACTTTTCGTTTCACATGTCATAGACACCATAACTGCATTTTGTTTCTTTGGTGTCTGTTTGTTTGTTTGTTTGTTACCTTTTCACGCATAAACGGCTGAACCGAATTTTATGAAACTTGGTATGTATATTACTACTATCCCAACTTAGACTTTAGGCTATACTAATATTCTCTGAGACAAACAGGAGTGGGGGTTATAAGGGAGGCCTGAAATTAAAAATAGGGATATTTCGTTTCCTATTGGTTTTTCGGCAAATATAAACATAACAAAAGTTATTTATTTTATTATTTAGAGTAACTTTTGTTATATACACTTTCGTCGTATACCTAAATATAAATGAGTTATACGCTAAAAATTATAGCGGGAGTCAACAATTTTATTTGGTACAAAAGAATCAACCGAACTAAATAAAACTCGGTACGTATATTAGGACTAACGCCTTCATTATAACAAGCCATACCTACATTTCTAGGGACGGGCAGGAGTGGGGGTTGTAAGGGAGGCCAGAAATTAAATATAGAGGTATTTCGTTCCTATTGGTTTTTTTGGCAAATATAAACATAACAAAAGTTGTTTATTTTGTTATTTAGAGTAACGTTTGTTATATACACTTTTTTCGTATACCGAACTATAAACGAGATATACGCTAAAACCTATAGCGGAAGTGAACAATTTTATTTGGGACAAATGACCTAACCAAAATAAATAAAACTCGGTATGTGTATTAGCACTAACGCTTTCATTATAACAAGCCATACCATCATTTCTAGGGATGGGCAGGAATGGGGGTTGCAAGGGATGCCTGAATTTAAAAATAGCGGTATTTCGTTTTCTATTCGTTTTTCGGCAAATATGAACATGACAAAAGATGTTTATTTTGTTATTTAGAGTAACTTTTGTCATATTCATTTTTGGCTTTTAACAAAGTATAAACAAGATATACACTATAAACTAAAGCGGGAGTCAACTATTTCATTGGGTTTTTAAACCGAACTTAAAAAAACTCGTTATGTCAATTAGCATTAATTCTTCCATGATTATTAGCAATATTAAAATTTTTAGGTTAGAACGGGAGTGGGGGTTATAAGGGAGGCCTGAAATAAAAATTCGCGATATTTCATTGTCTATTTGTTTTTCGGCAAAGGTCATAACAAAAGTTGTTTACTTTGATATTTAGATTAACTTTTGTTTTATACATTTCTCCAGAAACAATGTGTGGAGCAAGTAATTTGCGTAGAAATATTGATATGCTCAACAATTCATTCCAATTAGAACTATCAGGTCCCTCACCTGGAAAAATTAATTCAATCTATTTTAATATTTTGTCTTTAATAACTGAAATCTATGCATAATGCCCAGGAGACGGGAAATATGACAATTTGGAGGACAGTGAAGACACATAAAAAAATAATTTTCTTATTAACAAATGCCATCAACGGGTATTAACCTTAAACACTGGGATGGGTAAATGTCAAAATATTGTGCAAAGTAAAGCCTTGCCAAAAAAATGCCATCACCATTCAGCCTCAAATCAAATCCCGGGCGAAGCCGGGTATCTGAGCTAGTATATATATAAAATTGTAACCTCTGTCTGTACATTGCTTTTTTCGCGAAATTTCACGATAAGTTTTCGTTTCACATGTCATAGACACCATAACTGCATTTTGTTTCTTTCGTGTATGTTTGTTTGTTACCTTTTCACGCATAAACGGCTGAACCGAATTTTATGAAACTTGGTATGTATATTACTACTAGCTCAACTTAGACTTTAGGCTATATTAAAATTCTCTAAGAAAAACAGGAGTGGGGGTTATAAGGGAGGGCTGAAATTAAAAATAGCGATATTTCGTTTGCTATTGGTTTTTCGGCAAATATGCACATAACAAAAGTTATTTATTTTATTATTTAGAGTAACTTTTGTTATATACACTTTCATCATATACCTAAGTATAAATGAGTTATACGCTAAACATTATAGCGGGAGTCAACAATTTTATTTGGCACAAAAGAATCAACCGAACTAAATAAAACTCGGTACATGTATTAGGACTAACGCCTTCATTATAACAAGCCATTCCAACATTTCCAGGGACCGGCAGGAGTGGGGGTTGTAAGGGAAGCCTGAAATTAAAAATAGTGTTATTTCGTTTCCTATTGGTTTTTATGCAAATACGCACATGGCAAAAGTTGTTTATTTTGTTATTTAAAGTAACTTTTGTTATATTCACATTTTCCGTATAGCAAAGTATAAACGAGATATACACTAAAAAATAAAGCGGGAGCCGACAGTTTTATTGGGATCTAGCAATAGATCGGAACTAAACAAAACTCCGTATGTGAATTAGCTCGAACTCCGTCATGATAATAAGGTATACTAAAATTTTCAGGTTGGAACGGGAGTGGGAGGCGTGAAGTAAAAATTTGTGATATTTCATTTTCTATTTGTTTTACGGCAAACGTGCACATAACAAAAGTTGTTTACTTTGTTATTTAGAGCAACTTTTGTTTCATTAACTTATGTCATAAAATGAAGTAATTATGGGATATAAGCTAAATCTACAGCGGGAGTCGACGATTTTATTAGTACTTATTTAAATGTTTTTAATATAGGCATATCATGACAAATGATGTTATGTTTTAGTCTTACCTATTTCGATTATTTAGTTCTAAGTATGATTCGGATTAGTGAGGTTATAAATCTCTCCCCCCCCCTTCTCCTCATTTATTTATTTTTCCTAGAAAATAACTTTGTTATTTATTTCCATTATAAATTTAAACTATAAGAGCATTTCCATTATTTAATTTGTATAATGTATTATTTAAAAAAAATCGTGCTGAATTTCCTCAAGGAGTGATAGCGGAAGTAGTAGGGAATCAAACTCTTTGATTTTGGTAATATATTATCTTATTTCCGATATCTTCATTTTATTGAAACCAATATGTACTATCATAACAGTTAAACGTTAATGGTAATGTCATTAAGACAAAAGACAAAATGCTCTTAAACTCGATATGATTGTTTTACTTAAGTTACAGGGACGGCTAAGATCTCTTCCCCTCGACTAGCTTTTTGAATATAAATGAAATTATTTTTAGGGTAACACTATTATTTAATTCCATCAGGTAGATAAATTATTACAATAATATTTTGAATCAATAATTTAAGGAGAAGAATGTTGATAGCTCTAATGCGAGAGCGGAAATAGACGGAGGCTAATAAAGTTAATTGAGCTTACTTATTTCCTGTTTACTGTTGGTATTACGGGAAGTGATTTCCACTGAGATCTATTATGAATATAACCTTAAGTGATAAAATATGCTTAAACTATATGTGCTCGGATTGGTTTTTGGCAGGAAATAAGTTCCATTATAGATGATATTTAATTGTAATAAATACAATCCATGATTATGGTTTTAAGTATTCAAAAAGGTGAGTTAAAAAGTGGAAAGGGATAGATTAGGAACACATTTTTATTTATTCTTCAAATATAAAATTTCTCATCTATAAGTCGCCTGCCTGACCCTCACAGGAAAACAATGCGCCCAGACAGAAAGTGTAGTGTAAACATTGAAGCCTTGCCCAAAATACTAAAAAATACTATCCTCATTCAGCCTGAAATGATTTCCCGAGCGAAGCCGGGTACCTTAGCTAGTATATATATATATATATATATATATATATATATATATATATATATATATATAAAAGTAAATAATTTTTAACAGGCCTTCATCTCCTAGGATAAATTGGTAGACATTTGAGTACAATTTTTGGTAATTGAGTCATGAGCACAACTTCAATCACTCATTTCCCTTATGAGAGATCTGCTGAAAATGCACAGTATAAATGTGTTAATATATCATTTTCAGCATTACTATTATTAATTTAAAAAAAAAATGATTAAAATTTCAATAAACAAATTATTCTATAATAAAAATTCATTTATAATACAATAATTTAAAATGGCACGCCTAGAGTTTTATGTTGGATATAAAAGATATTACCTTTTTATTTTGAAGCTTAATATGCCACATTCCATTGATACCATATAACTATTGGACTTGCTAAACCTGTGCTTTAAAATAAATTAATGCTACTCTATCAGTGGTTACATCTGCTTTTATTTCACAAAATATCCACTGAATTTTTTTCAGATAATTGTGTATGGCACCACCTATTTAGTTATTTTGCTGCAATTCACGCCTCCAACAGATGTTGCAGTTGATACTTATGCAAATAAGAGTTACATGACTTCATGAAATGGGAATTCAAAGAAATTAATAATAGTATGCTATAATAATTACATTTAAAAAAATATAATTTATAAAGTGAGGATTGCACAAGAGTATTCTAGAATTTCATCTATATCCATCTCAAATCTTTTGCATTTGTTTGATGTGGGGTTATTTCTAGTCCAGTTTTGTGTCTTAATCGCTGAAAACCAATGTCATAACTGAAGGTATTGAAAAAAAAATGATTTGAAGTCATTTATCAGAAATTGATGGTTTCAGGATATTGCATATGCAATATGGATTTGCAATTTAATGTTGTTGGATTTACAAGTTAAATGTATAATAAACAAAATTACTTAGAAAAATGCATAATAATCAATTAATCCAGAACATTGACATTGGTTCTTGGATTAAGCTAGAATTAATAATATTAATATTCTCCTATTTAAATATTGTAATTAAATTATTTAGCTGCAATTATGATGTGAACTGTTATTGAATTTTAATTTAATAACTAATCAGGTACTAATTTAATTTGATGTGAGATTAGTGAAAAGAGCACTTCTTACTACTAACACTGTCAGATGTATGCATTTTTAGTAGTAGTTTGTGTGTAATTTGAATTAATTATTAAACCAATGAAATAAAAAAATAAATTAACAAAACGATATGCTGAGCAAATAAAACAAGAAAAATTAAAATGACATAAAACAATTATAGTATTTTAAATATCATTTATTAAGTATAAAATAAAATGTATTTAAATAATAAATATATTTTAAGTTTAAAAATATGTATATTTATTTAATAAATTTTGTTGAAAATTGGGTTGTCTTTTCTTTCTCTCTCTTTTTTTTTTTCCGTTGCCCGTAATTTACCTGACATTGATACTTTACTTGAAGTAATGAGGCCAAGCTAATGATCTAATTTTAATTTGGTGCGATTAAAGAGTTTTAGTATGAAAATTGTATTGCATTTCAATGAAAGTAGAACTAGAATTCACAGAATAAATTTCTAGGAGCTATGTCTGGACTAATATCTTCATCACTTAACTTTACCCACAATTCACAGCTAGCATTGTGCTAGTAAATGTAGTCAGTGAAATAAAACATGAGCCTCAATATATTGACTATACTTGTGTTAATTATCTCCTGATTGTGAGTCAAGAAACAATTCTTACTTACGTAGGCTGCCAATAATTACGTCATTAATGCATCATTAATTCCTGATGGACTCTCAATTTTCTAGTATGTTATTATACAATTTATTCCCAAGTAGCCAGAATCAAAAGCTGTACAAAAATATTGTCTGATAAAAAGGCTGCTGAGGTTCATGTGTTGAACAGGAAATATCTCAATGCATTTACTTTAAGGGAATGGTTAAAATAAAGTAAAATACTAAGTAAAAATGAATTATTTAATTTACATTAAAACCAGTTGATTTAGTCTCATTTTGATAATTAAAAAAAAAAAAAAAGAATTTATATATTGGTCCCTAGGAAACTTACTGGTCAAACATACAAAATATTAATTCTAGACTTAAATAAATAACATAGAGCGTCTTAAATACAATGCTGTTGTAAATAAGTTAATACATCAAAAGCTAGAATAATAATTTTATAGGGTATACAATAATATATTCCATTGATTGTAAAGTCTTATATGGGTATACAAAGAGAAAAAATAATTTTTATATGAAGCTATTGACAACATTGATTTGATAATACAGATCTGCATTTAGGATGGGAATGTATCTTACGAAGAATTAAAACCAGCAACAATGCCGATAATTCTTTACTGCTTAAAATAATCTAAGACAAAAAAAGAGGTTACTTAAAAGTTCTTACATAATGGATGCCTAAAAGTTCATTTATAGTGGTAGCCGTCCATTAAAATAATGAGAATGACAGGCAGACCAACCTTATCTAGGGTCAGCAACAAGGAAATTATTTCCTTAGTCTTACCAGACTTTAAGTGAAACACATTCTATAGTGCATACTTATATATGTTATATATAATTCCATATACTTATATATGCTCTATATACTTCTATATGTTGTAGCAGGATGTTAGTAAAGGGACAGAAGAATTAATGCTCCTCTTTGTGATGTTTTTTTTTTATTCACCCATTTCTCCTTCATCATGGAAATGTTTGTTACCAATCACTTTAATCATTTTTGTCCTGGAGAAATTTTTGAATGGAACAGGAGATTTGGCTCTTCTCAGGATGGTGGTACAGGTCTGATAGCCTCCAGTCCTTTCCCACAGTGTTTTCTCAATGGTCTCATTGGCAAAAGTGCATTGCTGCAAGGTCTCTTAACATTGGTTTTTTTTTCAGTCAACAAGTTTCAAAAATGTTGCAATGACAGTATATTATTTATGGAATTGTTATACCTTTCCTCTCTAGTCTTTTTATTCCTAACACTGCCTCACCTTATATTTCCAGCAGTCCATTGGAGGATTTTATTTCTGGAGCAGTGACTGCACTTGCAGCTTTCATCACCATGCATAAAAATTGGGTGGGGTATATAGGTTTAAGCACAATCACAAATACTTTTCTTTTCCTTATTTCAGTGTAACAGATCTTCTATAAAACAGAATTTAATCAATCTATTAAAAAAAAAACGCATTCCCCAATCTGTCAAAAGTAATTTCCTGTTGGAGACATTGTCCACTCTTTTCGTATAAGTAGTTTCCTGTAAAAAGTCATTGTAAGGCTACCCAGCCTAAAGAATCTCATCCCTTGAACTATTTATAATTGTAACTACTCAATCTTCATCCTGTTTAATTCCTGCCTGCAGCAATTTTGAGTTTCCCCCTGAAAATAGGGCATGCAGAAAATGCTGCCTGAGGTCATGTACTGCTGGACAACTTCAGGGTGAACATTTTGACATTCTTAATAAGTTTTCTCTGTATGCTATTTTTGAGTAGCATTAATTTGTTTCATTAATGGACTAAGCTCTCACCTTGATAGACTCCCTTTTCTAGCATAGTAAAATTATATTTCTGGCTTTTGGTTCTGAAAATGTATATATAACTGGGGACATTTTGCCTTCAAAAACCACAAGATTTCATTTTTAGCAATGAAGGCCTGAAAGGCTAAAGAAACACTGTGGTCCTGAGTCGCCTCTCAGGCCTTTGGCCCATGAACAAAGCCAATGATTTAGCCTCAGTTTGTTTTCAAATGATGTCCATTCTTTATGCACCACCAGTGAGTGACATTTATTTATTTAAGTCTGCAACTTGTTAATAATTGGCATTTCTTTTCTAATTGATCAATAATATAATATAAGTTGCAAAAAGTGGACGTTAATAAATAAATAATAATAATATTATATATAAAAATACTTTGGATAAGGCTAGAAAATTCTTAAAAAGCTTTGTCACTTATTAATCCCAAGAAATTAACTGGGCGTAATCATGACCCACCACGAGAATAAACATTGTGTTCCCCACCTAAATTTTCCATATCATTTCTTATCTGATTTGATGGCTTGTTAAGTTATGTTTCATTGTAAAATATAAACAAAATTAAAGTAATATTTTCTGATCTTGAAAATATTCTTATTTTAGTATTATTCTGTATTTTTTTTTATTTTTTATTTTATACATTTCAAATTGCAATTTTATACAGTAATTGAAACTATTATAGGATTCTAAAAATAAATTTAGAATTTTCAGATACATACATTTTATGATTTTATCAGTTAATATTTAATAATTAGCAAAATGTGACTAGTTTACTATTTTATAGCAACTCAAAAGATGTTTTTTTATTCAGCAATAATAAAACACTAAAAATAACTACAATTTCTCAACAAAATTGCTTCCTTTTGTTTAGTAAATATATGATCACAACCATACAATTTCCTATCCTAATTTATAGACTAATATTTTCTTAAAACTAGGTATTAAATAAAAATCAAAATATAGGTACCAACATGCATTTTTAAAACACTGAATGTAACAAGAAATAGCTTAATTGTTTTAAAATGTAGCAAATAATAAAAAGAATAGTTGACTACTATTTATTTACATTGGATAAAGTACAATATTAAATTTTAAAAAGTAGTGTATTGACTGTATCGTACAAAAAGTCCTTTTATCATTTCATTAACAAAATATTTCCTAAAATAATTAATCTGCTAAAAATATAGACTCCATTTTATTTCATTGAATATAAACTTCTTTTCACAATAAAATTCCAAAATTATGATAGCCTCATTTAATCATTCATTAATTCCACAAAGTCATTGGTAAACTTAAATGATAAAAATACTTTGCCTCAAAATAGACATTTTACCAGAAACGTTTTCTCACAGTACATACTCGGTTAAGGTTTTAATCTGATGAGGATATTAATAAAGTGAAACATTTCAAGTTAAGAATAAAAGATTTAAACAAGAAAATGATGTATATTTATTGATGCCTTTATGCAATATGCATTTTAGCAGATTTCCCTTAAGGGAAATCAGCTATTGAGGTTGTACTCATGACGGAATTTTCGAAATTTTTCTTCAAATGTCCATCGATCCTACCCAGGAGATGACGAAAATGATGTCCGTTCAAAACTATATATATCTATCTATCTATATATTTGTCTGTTACCGCTCTAGCGGTCGCAATTTTTGTTTGATCGTTACCAAACTCGATATTTAGTCGTTTTATGTAAAAAGAAAGATCAAGTTCGTTAACGGCTGAAATCGGACCAGTGGGAGGGGGGGGTTTAGAGGGGAGGATTTTCGAAAATTCGAAATATCTCCGTTACTATACGTCGGACCGAAAAATTGTACAGAATCAATCTTATTGCAAATTAAATTTACTATAAATATTGTTATATACATTTATTCTCTATCTTGAATATTAACCGAGATATTTGCATTTGTATTCTGCGTGTGGTCACCAGTAGGCTATGTTCGGACTTTCCGCCGAGAGCTCTGGCGGCCGTTTCCAAACTATTCGTCCCTCGTGAATAGGTTTAGAGGTTAGGTTAACTGTTTTTTGGGGCTAGAAACTACTGGGTTATTACGCCCTAAATAATGTTTTAGGTTTAGAGGTTTCTTACTACTACAGTTGTTATTAGGTAGATTTCTCTATTGTAAAACTTCACGTGGGAAATCTGCTTAGTTTACGCAGCGCCTGCATGACAGACTTTTATTGTATACATATGTATGTACATGTGTGTGGAAGCTATTCTTGTAGTCAGGCCTATCTTTGATTTTTTTTTTTTTAATCTTTTAAATTGACTTATTACTACTTATTTGTAAAAAAAAAAAAAAAAACAGAGATTAAGGCATCTTTGTATTTATTTAATTGATAGACTCACAAAAATATTTTTAGTTTCAATGAATAAAGTCAATTTGTCAATTTTTTTAAACAATGCCGGGTTGCGGTTTTAAATTTCTTATTGTTTATAGTTTCATATTTCCAAAGTAAAGCTCATTAAGTCAATCAGAATATATAATGAAGAAATACATATTTTTAATTTATATGATCCGAGCTATACGAATGTATCTTAGTGACTTTTTACAAAAAACTGATGAAATGATATAAGGCTTGATGACAAAAGATTACACATTGCTTTGATTATTACAAATTTTAGGCTTCCTTGAGAGTCCAAACAGTTTGCATTCAATTATTTCTAATCATGATTATTTTAAAACAATTGACCTTTCAGTGATATACCACTCAAATAAAATGAAAAACTGCTTTGAACCCTTTTTTTTATAGTTAATGAAAATGTTCTAGAGTTTTTAATAAATGATTTAATTGTTCATATGATACACTATTTATTTTACATTCGGTGCATATACATTTTTAAATATTCAGCTTGAACATTCAGTTTGAAATACTCTATTCACACAAGAACATCAAAAGAAGTAATAATAAAGATATTGAGTGAGCAATCAATTCTATAACCTATATGTTCTTTCATGCTAATATCAAAGTGAGTATTTACAAAATTTATTATCTGTCAATAATATATTACATAATATAATATGATATTATAATGAAACAGATTTAATACTTTATATTTAAAACTATCAATATCAAGACGGTAAATTTCATTGAGTTCAACATTTACACTTTTCAACTCTTTATATTTAAAAATAATAAAGAAAAAGTTGAACAAATGGCATTTCAAAAATAAATGATAGAATGTAAATTACACTATTTTTTTATTATTAGTCTATACAAATATTTTTGAAACCATTTTTTGTATGTGGTATGAATTAGGACTCATTATTTTTCATTCTTAAATAAAACACTATAATAAATGATAAAAGTGGAAATCAGTTTAGCATTATCAATTCAAAGTATATGAAAAATATTGCTTTATTCCACTAAGATAGAATAGTAAGTTCTAATTATAGATTTATCTATTAGTAATATTTTAGGTAATTTTGAATGGCAACAAAAAAATTCATCAAAATAATCCCTTCAAAAATACTTTTGTTCGTTTTTTCAATGTACAATGTGTTGAACTCTTAGGAATGTTTCTGTATAAGGCCCATTTCAAATAAATATTATAATCAATCCTTACAAATCTATTCAATAAGAAGTATAAATTCTTCTAATTAAAATTACTTCAGTCTATTGCATTAATATTTGTAAAATTAGTATAGAATACTTTATAATTCTAGTGTCACATCATTTTACAAGTTCACACAACTAGAAATTAAACTACAAATGGACAGTTGCCTTCCAAAGGGCTGTGGAATCTCCTGATTAATCACAGCTAAATGCATGAAATACTCCAATTGTTGGCACTGTAGCCATGGTATTCTATTCATTTAATTGTTATATGATCAAGGCTGTTTGATTTAACACGTATAGGCTTAAGTAAAGTCTTTTTCTCTTTAATTTCATTTTCCTTAACAGGTGGAGGGATGTCATCTATCCGTGGCTGTGTAGCATTGCATAGCTTCTGTAAAAATACACAAAGGTATTCTTAAAAAAACTGATAACTGTATGATGATTTGTATGCACAGTTTGTTTTTAGATGAGAATTTAAAAAGTGGTTATGTTCTATTTTATGTAAGCAACTCCAGTAGTGAAGTAGAGGCAGATTGCAAATATGTGATAACATTTTTATTATTGCAACTTTCCCATGGTTATTCATCCCAAATGAAATAAAGTACAACTTATTTAAGCCAGCTTGTTCTCTCGCTTTAACAGAATTTATTTTTCATTAGATACTAAACAGTAAAAAATTGTTGTTCAAAGCGGGAGGGGGGGGAGGCTGTATACTCCCCTTGTTAGTTAAAGCTTTAGGCAAAGAATGAAATATATTTAAGAGAAAAGTAAGAGCAAATATTCATGTTACTAATAAGTCAAAAGCCGTTAACAAAAATATATATTTTAATTTTATCTTCCATTATTCAACTAATTAATAACATCTTGCATTATTCAACTAATCAATAGAACTATGCTGAATTTTAACTGAACCACACATCAGCTAAACCACCACATTTCATTTTACTTATTTGACCTTCAGTGAAGGTATATACCTAAAAAATTTCATAATATTCTATGCATTGATTTCTTTTTTGTAATACGTAATAAAAATGAAATCTCATACTGCCAGTTTTGTTCGAGTGTGTCTTCTTAATTTTAACTGAGTAAAATATACTTTGTAATTCTAAATAATGCTTCTTATGGAACGACATCAACTTTTTATCTCGAATACTCCGATATTTAAGCCATTTCTCAGCTGATTTGTCTTTGACATGATCTTTACCTGTTGTATAATAAAGTATTCCACAATTATGTCACTGTTTTTTGTGAGGTGAGCTTTTAGTTCATCTAGTTGATCATAAGGAAGTTCAAGTTCGACATTCGAGTTTATTGTTTTAGGAAAATAGGCTTTTATTATAACTAAATTGGCAAGATTACAACTCATCTTTATCGCCAACAATCAATCATTTACATGATAGAAGTTTTTGAGTTAGTCTGAAAATTTCTCTGTTAAAGATTGCTTCAAAATCTACTTGAAGAGTGTTCTTTCTCATGCCACTGAGTGATCTAAACTGCCTATACTATACCTGTACATCCGCTGATATATACAATTTAATTTATAAAACAATTGTTTTACATCCTTCTGTGAACTCTTAAAATTACCTGCTTTTTCTATCTATAGTTTCTTTTCTTTTCTTCTATCTATAGGGTAATAAGTCTAAATAATCATTTTAAACTCCACTACCTCATAATAAATAAGATGTAGAAATGAAATAAATTTTACCTTGAAAAGATTCTTCCCTTCAGACATTATACAAACGTAGACCAGCAGAACTGGAATACAGATAAGACAAATTCCAGTAATGGACCATCCAACAACATCTGCCCACAATGGGTAGTCATAGTCTTCATTTGCCATATAAAGGCCATCATTGTCAATCAGGTTAAACATCCAAATGAACTGAAAAATTGAATAATTAATTTTTACTTCTAGGGAAACTGGGAGGTAGAGGAACAAATTAATCTGGATGTACACAGTGGCCTATTAGCAGATTTCCCTTAAGGGAAATCAGCTATTGAGGTTGTACTCATGACGCGATTTTTGAAATTTTTCTTCAAATGTCCATCGATCCTACCCAGGAGATGACGAAAATGAGGTCCGTTCAAAACTGTGTGTATATATATATATATTTGTTTGTTACCGCTCTAGCGGTCGCAGTTTTTGTCTTATCGTTACCAAACTTGATATATAATCGTTTTATGTAAAAAGAAAGATCAAGTTCGTTAATGGCTGAAATCGGACCAGGGCGAGGGGGGGGTTTAGAGGGGGAGAATTTCGAAAATTCTTAATATCTCCGTTATTATGCTTCGAATCGAAAAATTATATAGAACCAATCTTATTAAAAATGTAATGTTCTATTTACTAATGTTGTTATTTACATGTTTTCACTATCTTGATTATTTACTGAGATATTTGCATTTTTTAGTTTTCGGTCTTCAGTAAAGACCCACTCCTCCTCATCTCATATTTTCAATATTCTATTATGTTATGAAGCACTTTATTTGAAGCTTAAATACCAAATATTGTTCTCATTGAACTTTTAAGTTTTGAGATAAACGCAAATATGTGGCGCACGTGGGAAATCTGCTTAGTTAACGCAGCCCCTGCGTGACGGACTTTTATTTTCCTCTACAATACGTTTATTTTGACAGAGTGCACTTTCAGAGCAATGACTCCATCTTCAGTGCTGGGGGGGGGGGTTGCCTGGCAGCAGTGGTGCAAGCTAATGCTCTCTAATGCTCTTCAAAACGCCACTGAAGATTGCTCTGAAAGTGTACTCTGTCAAAATAAACCTATTGTAGAGGAGAATAGGCCTACTGTGTAAATCCAGATTAGTTCATTTTTGTTTATATATTAACATTCATTTTATATTAGTATAGTTAATCGGGACCGGTTACCTGTAGATTACTATCCTATTCTAGCAAGAGTAATATCAACTTAAAGGGTTTTTAAAAATTTTGTTTTTTCATAAAGAGCATAATTTTATGTAACTTTGTTAGTTTTTCTTTTTTTGCCCAAGAGTCTAAATAATTAAATTATATGCAAACTATAACCATTATTCATTGCCTTCTGAATATTTAATTTTTAAAAAAAAAATCAGTCAGTACTTAATATGCAAGAGACATTTCATTAATATATAAAAATATTTTGATTAATAATATGGAAATATATACAGGCTTATATAGAAACAATATGACCTTGTTGTCATGCTGCAAGTGCTAAAAACGAGGAAATCAATAACTTTAATCAAAAGGATTTCAATGTGACTATCCCGATTAATCTTACACTTTCTACGCTTTTTCTAGTACCATTTCAAGACCATTTATTTAAATGGATAAATGTTTTCATGTTCAGAAAACCTTCCACTCAGGGTAGAATGCACTGGAGGAGCGCTGTCTGTTCTGCGATGTGGAAACATTTGCTTATTTCAGTATAAATATATTTGTGGAGCAAGTCATTGGGTTTGATTTAAGATATTATTTTTCATGACCAAATACAACTAATTTAAGAAAAATAATTGAAGTTACTCTTGTAAAATTTTGTTTTTTTAAGATTAATAATGAGAACCTATAGCCATTTAAAATTAATGATAATGAAAAGACAGATATAAGGAACAAGCCGGGTTTTGGCCTACAAAAAAAATTGTCCTCCAGGGATACACATATTCAGCTTTTTGTAAAGCCTTATCCCTCATATGATTTTACCTGTATTACAGTTTACTTCTAAAGATTTTTCAATAGGTAATACTCTACAGAATTGTCACATAAAAGAATTACTCAGATATTATCAAATTATAGTAAATTACCATCAATATATGATCTGCTTCAATTTGAAATACTTATCTTATTTACATAGGTACATGAATGTATACAAATTCCCCACCCCCTCCCTCGGTTGACCTGGAGTGAGTTGTCTCTAGTAGACTGGCACTGGTAGGCCTCAGTGTATACTGACAGGGGTCAATGATCATTTCACCAGTCAGTTTGCCTGTGAACGGGATCTAAGAGAGTCAAAGTTGTTATTCATCCCGAGGGGCCGTGAGAAGTACTTTTAGTACTCGCTAGAATTGCACTAATCCCCAAACACTGTGACACTAGTGTGCTCTGGTAGCGAACTCATGAATTACATTTCTCCCTCGGGAGGGATCGCACCTGCACCTATTTTTACCTTGAGTTTACTGTTTTAGGTATGGTGTTGGTTATATGTTTTAATTTTGAATAATTGGGCTACAGTTTCTAAAAATATTTAAAAAAATGTTTTGATATTTGTATTTTATATTGGCTGTTTGTTTTATAATTTTCTTATATATGTGTAATAATAATGATAATGTGATTTACACTGTAAGAGCTGTAGAAACCAAAAACATGTTCTGAAGGGGGAAATATGTTTTCTTAGTTATGTTATGGATTATGTAATCTGTGGTGATTGGCAACCTCCACCTCCAAATATTATGAAGACTAATCTAATATTGATATTAAATCACTTACAAATATAATAGCTGGAGCAGCAATAACCCAGCAGAATTTGAAGTAGCCATTTATTTTTTCACCAGTCATTCTTTCAATGTTCATAGAAAGCCTTCCAGGCCCATAGAACCAGGCTACAGCAATCACTTCAAAAAATGCAATATAAACTATAGAGTTACAAACTGCATAATGGTCTATGAGTTGAAAGAAAAATATACCACCCTGAAAGTCAAAAAAACATATCACAAAATTAAGAATAGTATTTCTATTAGAAAAATTGGGGCTCAGGTTAGCCACGTGAGTTAACGTGTTGGTCACTTCTCACATGGTAAACCTAGAGTGGCGCTCTTCTTGTCTGAGTAATAGAAATGTATTTACTGACAAACTCATTAAATAAAATCTTTAGTCATACCCTGACTAAAAACGGGTGGTAACCTGTAGATAACTTGTCCCAACTAGCCATTGTAGCAAAAAGTGGACATTAATACATAAAAAAAAATATTAGAAAAATGCAAAATTAAAAGCAATATAATTTTCTAATCTCTGGATATGTAATAATTATTTGAAATCCAACAATAAAAATTAGAAATGACCTGTATTTTTAAAATGTCATTAACACCAATAAAAAGTATGTATTAAATAAAATCTATATTAAATAAAGTTAATTTGCAATCATTTCTAACAATCATAATCTTTTACATAAAAATAAAAAAATAAACCTCTTTTCTTTCAGTTTAAAAGGAATAGCATTTCTAATTAATTCCCTCATTAAATCCACAACTGGCATCCTTTATAATT